>JAVJIF010004293.1:0-212478 GCA_038442645.1 Agave tequilana | reverse complement strand
AATAGGTGATAATGCTAATCAATGCAAAAATAAAAATTATGATGCAACAATCTCCCAAAACAAGACTAGAAGCCGGATTCCCCGTGAAGGGCTCTGAACTCCTTCCTCGTGATTCCTCTGGATATGAGTTGGAGGTGCACAATGCAATCTTGTTGTATGGGACTTTGATTGACAAGATGAATGAAAACAAGTGAATATTGTAATGAAAATAGAGAGCAAGTAATAAGAGCAATGAAAGTAAAGCAAGAAGCAAGAGCAAGTAAACCAAACGCAAACACCGAGAATTTTTCCGAGGTTCGAGCACCCAGCTCTACGTCCCCGCCTTCCCCAGAAGGATTTCTAACCACTATAACTTCACAAAGATGTTACAAATACACCGGAGTACCCAACTCCACAATCTCAAGTACAAGTTCTCTCTTGGTGATCAAAAGACCACAAACTCTCTTTTGAAAATGTCTCTTCCCTTACAAAAATCCTTGTAGAACAATGAGAGGATTGAAGCTCTTGTGTGTAAGTGGAAAAGAAAAAGAAATCAGAGAGTCTTTGGAAAACACTTCAGAGAATGAGAGAAATTTTCAGCACAAAAACCAAGAAACAAAGCTCTTTTGAATGCCTTAAACTTTTGAAACTTTTGCAAATTTTTCTTATTATCAACCTCTCCCTAAACACCCCTATTTATAGTAGAGGGCTAGGGTTTAAAGATAAAACTCACTTAAGGCCAATAAGAAAGTATTAGGATCAGTAAATATCATTTAAACCCTATTTAGAGAGAAAAAGACAAAAATTAAACAGCTCAGAAAACTAGCTGTTACTGTTCAAACGGCTCTCTCGGTCGGCCGGTCGGTCGACCGAAGTACAAAATAAGAGCCGTTGCCGGCTCTCGGTCGACCGAAAAATACAGAGAGCAAACGACTTACAGTCAGGCAGGTTTCGGTCGACCGCCCGGTCGATCGTGAAACGTGCACACGGATACGCACCTGCTGCCAGAACCTCGGTCGACGGGGACGGTCGACCGACTTGACCTGACACAGGGTCGGTCGGCCGGTCGGCCGACCGGCTCAGGTCAAAAGTCAAAACAGAAACAGATTTTGAGAGGAATTTAAAATAAAACAAAGTAGTTTTGAATAGAGATATATATAAAACATAAAAATGAGTTTGTAGGCAGAAGATTGTATACAAAAATATTTTGTACATATTATAGGAAATATTTTTGGAAACAAGATGTGTGCGAAAACGTGTGTGATAGAGCTTCAAACCTATTCACTATTCTTTAACAAAACTATAAAACTAGAAACAAATCTAATGAATTATCTTGAGCAATCTTGAAGTCTTGAGCCATGCAATGCCTTGTTAGAGCCTTCTCTTCTATGTTCCTTTCTTGATGTGCAAAACGCCTTCTTTGCTTCATGAACCTAGAAGTTCTTGCAATAGCTAAGCAATGGCCTCCAAATATGGTACTAACCTGAAACTTATCTTAAATAAACTAATTAGTACCAAATAGCTCTTATTTGTTTTGTTATCATCAAAATTCTAAACAATTGGAGAGTGTAACCTTTTGGGCCAACAATCTCCCCCTTTTTGATGATGACAAAACAAGTAGGCTATAAACAAAAATATAGGGGAGGAGAAAGCTCCCCCTCAAATTATGCTATATTAAACAAAGAAAAACAATGTAATTTTAATTTGCAAGTAAACATCATGAAACAAAAACCAAAAACACCATGAGATATAAAACACTTGCAAAACACTTAAACTCAAATTACAAGAATTCATGAAAACACATCAAAAACTAAATACATATATAAACTCATATGGAACCAAAACCATATGAACTCATATTTTCATACATAAACTCATTAACCAAACCATATGAACTCATATTTCCATACATAAACTCATTCTCCCCTTTTTGTCATACATCAAAAAGGGTTAAGAAAACATTTTTATTCAATAACACAAACATTAAGTTCACCACAAATGAATGAAAATCTAGCAAAATCAAGTGGTTTAGTGAAAATATCCGCAAGTTACAAATCCGTAGAAACATAATCAATATCTATATCTCCTTTCTCAAATGATCTCTAAGAAAGTGATATCTAATCTCAATGTGCTTGGTCTTACTATGTTGATTTGCATTCTTAGTCATGTGTATAGTACTAGTATTATCACAAAATATATTTATATGGTTATAATGCAAATCATAATCAAGAAGAGTATGTTTCATCCAAAGGACTTGTGCACAACAAGCCCCCGCGGCAACATACTCCGCCTCGGCGGTTGAGAGAGCTACGGAATTTTGTTTCCTAGAGGACCATGAAACAAGACAATTACCAAGAAACTGACATGTCCCACTAGTACTCTTTCTATCTACTCTACAACCCGCATAGTCGGCATCCGAATAACTCGTCATTGAGAAATCTCCGATTTTTCGGATACCATAGACCCATTCCAATTGTGCCCTTAATATAACGAATGATGCGTTTAACCGCAATAAGATGGGACTCTTTAGGACACGATTGAAATCTAGCACAAAGACACACACTAAACATTATGTCCGGCCTACTTGCCGTCAAATACAAAAGACTACCTATCATGCTTCTAAACAATTTAATATCAACATTTTTACCTTGGTCATCCTTATCAAGCTTGGTTGTAGTTGCCATGGGAGTGTTGCAAACTTTAGAGTCTTCAAGTCCAAACTTCTTTATGAGTTCCTTTGCGTACTTGGCTTGACATATGAAGTCCCCATCTTGCAATTGCTTGATTTGGAGTCCAAGAAAGAAATTCAATTCACCCATGGAAGACATTTCAAACTCACATTGCATAATTTTTCAAACTCCTTGCATAAAAACTCATTAGAAGATCCAAAAATAATATCGTCAACATAAATTTGCACAATTAAAATGTCATTATCAACATGCTTAGTAAAAAGAGTTGTGTCTACTTGGCCTTTAACAAAATCATTTGAAATGAGAAAACTAGAAAGCCTTTCATACCAAGCTCTTGGAGCTTGTTTCAATCCATACAAAGCTTTATCAAGTTTAAAAACAAAATTAGGATGAACATGATCAACAAAACCGGGAGGTTGTTCAACATAAACTTTTCATTTATAAAACCATTCAAAAATGCACTTTTCACATCCATTTGAAAAAGTTTAAAATTTTTAAAAGATGCAAAAGCTAGTGTCATTCGTATGGCTTCAAGCCGTGCTACGGGTGCAAAGGTCTCCTCAAAGTCAATTCCCTCAACTTGAGTGTAACCTTGAGCCACTAACCTAGCTTTATTCCTAATGTCATTACCGGACTCATCCATCTTGTTTCTAAAGATCCACTTAGTACCAATTATTGGTCTATCGTGGGGCCTAGGAACAAGGTGCCAAACTTGGTTGCGCTCAAATTGATTGAGTTCCTCTTGCATGGCTAGCAACCAATATGAGTCCGCCTAGGCTTCGAGGATGTTTTTGGGTTCAAAATGAGAAATGAAAGCAAAGTTACCACATAAGTCATGGAGCTTGGAGCGAGTTGTTACCCCTTTAGAGACATCGCCTAAGATTAGTTCCTTGGGGTGATTTGTAGCGTATCTCCAATCTTTAGGAAGCGGTTGAGAGCTTTCCTCTTTATCCTCTTGAACATCACCAATAGATTCTTGATTTTCTTCTTGAGCGGGTGAGTCCTTCAAGGATAATCTCTCCATGTCTTCACCTAATGGTCAATCTCTACAACATTCTCAACAACCACATTAGATTCTTCAAATTTAACATGCATGGATTCTTCAATGGTAAGTGAAGATCTATTGAATACTCTATAAGCTTTGCTAGTAGTAGAATATCCAACAAAGATTGTTTCATAAGCCTTAGCATCAAATTTACCCAAGTTATCTTTAGTATTCAAAACAAAACACTTGCATCCAAAACTTTGAAATATGCAACATTAGGTTCTAGAATGATACATTTCAAAAGATATTTTGGAAGAATTTTTACACAAATAAATACGATTTGAAATATAGCATGCGGTGTTTACGGCCTCGGCCCATAAATATTGAGGGAGGTCATATTCACTTATCATGGTCCTAGCCATCTCTTGAAGTGTTCTATTTTTCCTTTCTACAACTCCATTTTGTTGTGGAGTCCTAGGACATGACATTTCATGCTTGATTCTCTTTTCACCACAATAAGTCATGAAGAGTTGGTTAACAAACTCACCGCCTCTATCACTCCTTATTTTCAAAATCGAAAAAACTTTTTCTTTTTTCAACCTTTTTCGAAAAATCTTGAAATGAGAAAAAGTTTGATCTTTGTGTTCCAAAAAGAAAACCTAAGTAAATCGGGAAAAATCATCAACTAAAACAAATGCATATCTACTACCATTTAAGCTTTTAGTTTTAGTTGGTCCAAAAAGATCCATATGAATTAATTCTAATGGCCTAGTTGACATGATATCCTTGATTGGTTGAAGGAAGACTTGGTTTGTTTCCCAAGTTGGCACGCACCACAAATGCGGTCTTTCTCAAACTTCAAGTAAGGTATACCCTTCACCAATTCCTTAGAATTAATCCTAGAAAGATGGTCAAAAGATGCATGTCCTAATCTTCTATGCCAAAGCCAAGAATTTCATCAAAAGCATTCAAGCATTTAGTAGAACAATCTAAATTAAGCATGTCAATGATATAAACATTATTGTCACGAAAATCGGTGAGAATACAATCATTGGTTTTAACATCAAAAATCTTGCAAGAAGAATCATCAAAAATAACTTTAAGTCCTCGGTCACAAAATTGACTAATACTAAGCAAGTTATGCTTCAAACCATCAACAAGAGCTACATTTTCTATAATAGGAGATGCACCAATTTGAATGTTACCTATACCGATGATAGTGCCCTTGGAGTCATCCCCGAAGGTGACGGAGCCACCTTCCATGTACCTTGTGAAATATCACCTAGAGGGGGGGTGAATAGGTGATGGCTAATCTAATGGTCACTTATGAACAAATGATGCGGAATTAAAACTAAGATGACCAAATAAAACTTCTTTTAATTAAACGCTTATGTATAACACAAGAGTGTTGCCGAATTCCCTTTGCAGGCTCTGGACAAGCTCCTCTAGATCCCCTTGAAATGGGTTGAGGTGCCGCGTTGGCTCTCTTGGTTGAATACTAGTGTTAACAACAATCCCAAGTAAGTATAGCAATTATGAGCATAAGGGTATATATCAAGCATGTAAATGTAAAGACAATGAAAGTAATGCAAGATATAAAAGAGACAAAGAGAGAGATAGAGAGATAGAGTAAGCAATCGCAAACACAAAGGGTTTATTTCGAGGTTCGAGCACACTTGCTCTACATCCCCGCCTTCGACACACGAAGGATTTCCACTATGCAAGATCCCAATGGATCTCTCCTCGGTGCCGCAACACCTACAAGCCCTCGGACTCTCTCTAGTCCCGTACACACCGCAAGCCCACCGGCTCGACGAGGCCGCACCTCATACAACAAGTCCGCACCCGAACTCAAAACAACGACGAGCACACTTGCCTGTCTCCTCAAAGAATAAAGAAAAGATCTTTGGTGATCACAACACTTTGATCACCTAAAGAGCTCTCACTACAACACACCTATAAGATGTATAATCAATGGATAGCTCAAGTGTGGTGTGAGAAAAACAAGGATGTGAAAGGTGGAGGAAAACTCAAAGACTTTCTTTTAACACTCTTTATAAAAACTTCCCTTTAGATAGGAAATATTTGCTCTCAATTTTGTGGAGAAAACTCTTCTAAAAATCTGGGAAAAATGGCTCTAAGAGTCTCTAAAATCTTAGCTCAAAACAATGACCAAACCCCCTTTTATAGAGGCCAGAAAAATATGACCGTTGGGGTCTGTCAGAGCTGCCGGTCGACCGGCCGATCGACCGCCAACGGTCAAAAATCCGACCATTGGAGCTTCCGGTCGACCGCCCGGTCGACCCAGAAATCCAGAGAGCAGAACTCTCTGCAGCGGTCGACCGTCCGGTCGACCGGACCACTGTGCTGACAACGTGCACAAGGCTGTGCACGTCCGGTCGACCGTGGGTCGACCGGCCCTTGGTTCGGTCGACCGCCCGGTCGACCGGACTGGCCTGTCAGCCAATTTCAGATCTGCTCATAAAAGGGATTTGAAAATAGGTCTTTTAACTTAATAAAAATCCCATAAATCCTCAAATAAATCTACAAAAATAGTGTCAATGTTATACAATGATATACAAACATGCTTGCACAAAATCAAGGCATGTTATA
This sequence comes from Agave tequilana, assembly GCA_038442645.1. NCBI lineage: Eukaryota > Viridiplantae > Streptophyta > Magnoliopsida > Asparagales > Asparagaceae > Agave > Agave tequilana. The sequence goes on along the minus strand of JAVJIF010004293.1, from coordinate 206,211 downwards.
ATAGATTTGAACTATTTTTGTAACAAGGAGATATTGGCTCAAAAAATAAAAACTGTTTTTCCAGAACATGTTTTTCCAAAACTAGTTTTTTCAAATCTTCATCAAATACAAAAACAAGATATTTGAGTTCATTCTAAAGCATAGTGTGTATGGATATGATCCACTACACAATCATAATGATATATCTATGTTTTTGACATTAAGCTCTAAACTTGGTTATGGTTGAAAAAGAATATACATGATAGAAATACCAAAAACCAAGGTATATATATTTTGTCAAAAGAAAATCTTTTACTAACTAAAAATTCTTTTCTAAACATAAAAATCTTTTATGAAAGCAATTATATCAAGAGTTCTATCAAGAGTTCTATCAAGAGTGTGTGTGTGATATAACTTGAGCAATCCACCACTATCTATCCTTTACATTTTTAACTAAAACAAAACAAAATCTTATACCTAGACACAAGTCTTCATCTTCTTGAAGTCTTCACTTGAAGGCTTCTCATCTTCTTGACTTGGTCCAAATGCAATCCACCGAGCTCATCTCTAGATGTGTTCTTGATGCATAGGCTCGTGAATCAACCGGTGCTACCTTCCAACTTGTCTTTAAATCCTTTGTTGAAGCTCCACACCTACTAAGATCTTGATAATGAATCTGTCACTAATTAAACACAAGATCATTAGTGATCATAACTTCATGAGTTGATCATCATCAAAACTAGAGTGATAGGCCTTTGGGCCAACAATCTCCCCCTTTTGATGATGACAAAATTCATGAGGTTATATATGCATGGATTAAAGTAAAGCTTCAAGGAAGCTCCCCCTTAACTCATGCATAACAATAAATAATAAGATATGACAATAAAGCTCATCAATATGTATGCAAATGATGGAGATGAAACAAAATAAATCTTTTTTTTTCTATTTGGCAAAACAAAAACATATATGCATAAATAACAAGGAAGACAAATACTTCTCCCCCTTAAGCAATGAAAACATGCATATAATCTCAAATACTTCTCCCCCTTTTTGTCACTCATCAACAAAGGGTTCAAAGTAAAAGCAAATCAAACAAATTTTACTCCCCCTTTTTGTCAAAAGCAAAGAGATCAAGAAGGGGTAATACAAATCAATCAATAAAAATTTATATGCGATATACATTCATGAAGAGGAAGACGCTAAGTTAGCTTCCCTACACATATGCATTACATGAAGAAGGGATGGCAAGCCCTAACTCACATAACACATCTTATGTAATGCATAAGTGGAGATGTGAAGCTCCCCCTACACACGTATATCATATAAAGAAGAGTTGTCAAGCTCTTCAATTTATAATATACTCAACATGAATCTATATGTAGAAGAGATGTTAAGCTCTCCTTGCATATAGGCAATACAAATTAAAAATTTGAACTTTTCTTATGAAAACAAAATTTTGAAATATCTTAAAATACACAATTTTCTTTTAAGGTACCAAATGTAGAACAATCAAATTTTGAATTTTGATACCAATTTTGAAATACAATGCATAAGCTTGAAAATAAATAAGATTTGAAGTAAGCTTAGCATTAACAGCTATTGTGCTTTAAATATGTAAATCAATTTTAGCTTAGCATTAATAACCTTTGTGCTTTAAATATGTAAGACAATTTTAACTAAGCACAAATAACACATATATGTATGAAAAAGGGAATACCAATAGAAATTGATATAATGTGAATTTGAAAGCATACATACATATAATCAAAACATGAGTATATACAAAAAGGAATCATATTGATACCAATTGAAATGATCCAATGATACCAATTGACATAAGGTAAGTTCAAGTGTATATCTCATAGTATAATCTACAAAAAAAAAAATTTAAAAAAAATATATATTTCAAGGTATATGTATGTTTTGACAACACAAGAAGTATACACACATATCCCAAAACACAATTGAGTCCATATATATAGATTTGCATGAAGGGCAAATGACTCAAGAGGTATACATGTATATCTTAAAGTTTGGCAAAATACACATATACATGAAATGAAAACACATAATCATAAATCAAATCCAAAAGTGAATATAAGGTTAAAGATGTATGTATCATCAAAACTAAGCAATACAAGCACATTTCATAGGTTCAAATAAGCATTCAAGCACAAATACAAATAGGATTATTTGTGGCCCACAAAATGTTCAAGTATAACTCCTAGTGTTGATAAAACTAACATTTATAAACTAATACTCAATACATGAAGCAACAAATAAATTTGAGAAAAATAGAATCATGTGTAAATCTCAAAAACTATTTGAAGAATAAATAACTAGTATAATTTGTTTTTGAAAAACTAGTTAAAGATCCTTCAAATATAACAAAACTTATGTTTTTCATAAACATAACTAGATACACAAAAATATAAGCACTCATGGTCTATATGGCTCAAAATAATTTTTAACAAAAGTGTGAGTGTTAAACTATCATGTAAATAGCATTTTTATGAAAATAGTCAATGAAGCTCAAAAAGATCATAAGTCACATTTTTTAACAAAAACACGAAAAATCATTTTTCATCAAAACACTAATCTCATGGTATATGTATGAATAATCCAATCCTAACAATACACATACATATCCCAAATATAAAAGAGTCTATTAATAATGTTTGCATGAAGGCAAGAGACTCACGGGTATACATGTATTTATTAGATGTGAATTAAAAATACATATACATGAAGTAAAGTCATAAAATAGGTAAAACATGTATAAACAAGAATCATCAAAACTAGATTATACATATGCATTTAGTGGATACAAATGAGCATGAAGTTCAATCATATATGAGTCAATTGTAATTCACTATTTGTACATGTATACATGCAAGTTTGATAAAATCTACATTTAAACTAGTTCATACCACATGAAGCACAAAAATACATAAAACATGAACATGCTATGAATATATGAAAATAAAAGCATGTACATAAAAGTAGGAGTTTAGAGAGTGTTACCAACTCCAAAGCTCCAAATATGGTGGTTGTTCCACCAAAGCTCCTTGATAGCGATGCATCCAAATGTTTGTCCATCAAGTCCATTGCATCCACTACCAAGGCACCAATTCTCTCACGTCTTGTGAGAGCCCTCACCTACATCAAAAGCAAATGGTGGGGGTTTGGTACCCATATTTTCTTGGGTCCTTTGGGGTTAGTCTTGTTGTAAGGAACCCAAAATCTTTTATAATTAGCAAAATTTAGAGAATTAATATTATCATAACAAAACTTTGCTAAATGGCCTTTGCGGCCACAATGTGTACATACGTACACCTTAGTATGCTTATGTGTAGGAGTGTGATCATGTTGTGCAACATAAGCATGATGATGAGAGTGATGTGCATGAATGTGTGGAGTTTGTTTCTTTGAAAACATTGACTCCAACCTAGAATGATGAAAAGCACAAGAGTTCAAAGTTGAACTCAAACCATCCATTTTATTTTTCAAATCTTTAATCTCATTAGTGGTGGCATGTAAAGCATGGTGAGATATAGAATCATTTTCTTCTTCTTTTTAGAAACAAATTCTTTTTCCTTTTCAACAAATTTTCTTTTCAAAGTAATATTTTCTTGAAAAACAACTTCTTTTTGTTTTTCCACCAAATCAACTTTCTTTTTCAAAATAGTGTTTCCTTCACATAAATCATTCAATTTTGTAAGCAAGGAAACATTCTCATTTTTCAAATTTTTATTTTCTTTTTCTAAGCATGCCATTTTATTTTCTAATGAATCTTTTTCATTAAGCATGGCATCAAAATTCTTTTTCAAATTATTGTTGTCTTTTTCTAAACATGCAATGTTAGATTTAAAAGAGTCTTGTTCTACATGCATGCAAGCAATATTCTTTTTCAAATTTTTATTTTCCTTTTTAATCATGTCATATTTTTCAAGCAATAGATGATAAAATAAATTGAGCTCATCATATGACATAATATCATCTTCCTCGGATTCGGAAGTTACCTCAAGGGGGTTATCCCCTTGGACCATGTAGCACTTGTTGGAGGTGTCGCTTCCAACGTCCGAGTCACTCCCCGCATAGTATAGATCTTTTTCGCCGAGGGAGGTGATGATGTTCCATACTACAAAAGCCGTTCAACATTAGAAACCCTAGATAAATAATCATCATTTAGGGTTGACTTGATAGCATGAAGGGCTTTTGCATTAGCCTCAAAGTACTTGCTATTATTAAAATATGAATCATTAGTAGTAGCAAGATATACATGAATGCCTAAGGCCTTGAGGTACAATGACATCTTAACCTTCCAAATATTGATGTTAAGGATGTCAAAGGTGGGTGGTGACATGAAATCCATGGTGTGTGTACAAATCTTGTGATTAGCCTAAAAATGAGGATCTTTTACTCTAGGTTGTTAGACCCAAATCAGAGTACCAAGCTCTGATACCAATTGAAATATCACCTAGAGGGGAGGTGAATAGGTGATGGCTAATCTAATGGTCACTTATGAACAAATGATGCGGAATTAAAACTAAGATGACCAAATAAAACTTCTTTTAATTAAACACTTATGTATAACACAAGAATGTTGCCGAATTCCCTTTGCAGGGCTCTGGACAAGCTCCTCTAGATTCCCCTTGAAATGGGTTGAGGTGCCGCGTTGGCTCTCTTGGTTGAATACTAGTGTTAACAACAATCCCATGCAAGTATAGCAATTATGAGCACAAGGGTATATATCAAACATGTAAATGTAAAGACAATGAAAGTAATGCAAGATATAAAAGAGAGAAAGAGAGAGAGAGATAGAGTAAGCAATCGCAAACACAAAGGGTTTGTTTCGAGGTTCGAGCACACTTGCTCTACATCCCCGCCTTCGACACACGAAGGATTTCCACTATGCAAGATCCCAATGGATCTCTCCTCGGTGCCGCAACACCTACAAGCCCTCGGACTCTCTAGTCCCGTACACACCGCAAGCCCACCGGCTCGCCGAGGCCGCACCTCGTACAACAAGTCCGCACCCGAACTCGAAACAACGACGAGCACACTTGCCCGTCTCCTCAAAGAATAAAGAAAAGATCTTTGGTGATCACAACACTTTGATCACCTAAAGAGCTCTCACTACAACACACCTATAGGATGTATAATCAATGGATAGCTCAAGTGTGGTGTGAGAAAAACAAGGATGTGAAAGGTGGAGGAAAACTCAAAGACTTTCTTTTAACACTCTTTATAAAACTTCCCTTTAGATAGGAAATATTTGCTCTCTATTTTATGGAGAAAACTCTTCTAAAAATCTGGGAAAAACTGGCTCTAAGAGTCTCTAAAATCTTAGCTCAAAACAATGACCAAACCCCCTTTTATAGAGGCCAAAAAAATATGACCGTTGGGGTCTGTCAGAGCTGCCGATCGACCGGCTGGTCGACCGCCAACGGTCAAAAATCTGACCGTTGGAGCTTCCGGTCGACCGCCGGTCGACCCAGAAATCCAGAGAGCAGAACTCTCTACAGCGGTCGACCGTCCGGTCGACCGGACCACTGTGCTGACAACGTGCACAAGGCTGTGCACGTCCGGTCGACCGTGGGTCGACCGGCCCTTGGTTCGGTCGACCGCCCGGTCGACCGGACTGGCCTGTCAGCCAATTTCAGATCTGCTCATAAAAGGGATTTGAAAATAGGTCTTTTAACTTAATAAAAATCCCATAAATCCTCAAATAAATCTACAAAAATAGTGTCAATGTTATACAATGATATACAAATATGCTTGCACAAAATCAAGGCATGTTATAATAGATTTGAACTATTTTTGTAACAAGGAGATATTGGCTCAAAAATAAAAACTGTTTTTCCAGAACATGTTTTTCCAAAACTAGTTTTTCCAAATCTTCATCAAATACAAAAACAAGATATTTGAGTTCATTCTAAAGCATAGTGTGTATGGATATGATCCACTACACAATCATAATAATATATCTATATTTTTGACATTAAGCTCTAAACTTGGTTATGGTTGAAAAAGAATATACATGATAGAAATACCAAAAACCAAGGTATATATATTTTGTCAAAAGAAAATCTTTTACTAACTAAAAATTCTTTTCTAAACATAAAAATCTTTTATGAAAGCAATTCTATCAAGAGTTCTATCAAGAGTGTGTGTGTGATATAACTTGAGCAATCCACCAACTATCTATCCTTTACATTTTTAACTAAAACAAAACAAAATCTTATACCTAGACACAAGTCTTCATCTTCTTGAAGTCTTCACTTGAAGGCTTCTCATCTTCTTGACTTGGTCCAAATGCAATCCACCGAGCTCATCTCTAGATGTGTTCTTGATGCATAGGCTCGTGAATCAACCGGTGCTAGCTTCCAACTTGTCTTTAAATCCTTTGTTGAAGCTCCACACCTACTAAAATCTTGATAATGAATCTGTCACTAATTAAACACAAGATTATTAGTGATCATAACTTCATGAGTTGATCATCATCAAAACTAGAGTGATAGGCCTTTGGGCCAACACCTTGATAGGGTTGTAAAGTTATTGATGTCCCATGTCATGTGTCTTGAACAACCACTATCAAGGTACCACCGCTCCTTACGTCTTGGAGCCTTGGTGTGTACCTACATCAAATAATTTAGGACTTGATTTTGGTACCCACATTTTCTTGGGTCCTAAAGAGTTAGTGCCATGAACCCAAATAAGATTATTTGATCTATTTACTTGGTCATAGCAAAACTTAGCCAAATGTCCATTCTTATCACAATAAGTGCATCTATACACTCTATCATATTTAAAAGCATAGTGAGTGTGAGACTTGTGAGCATGTGTGGATTTAGCATGAGTGTTGTGTGAAGTGTGAGCATGAGGAATCTTAACATGAGAATCTTTAGCATAAGAGGTGTGCTTTTTGGAAAACATTTCTTCAAGTTTCTTAGTGTAAAAGCACAATCCTTCAAAACTTTTTCAAATCAACAATTCTAGTTATTAATGAAGAAATTTCTTTTTCATCAATCTTTGGAAATTTTGCTTTACATGCAACTTTGTAAGCACTAAATTCATTTTGAGTAGAAATGAGATTAGAAGAAATTTCATCTTTTTCTCTAGAAATAATAGCAAGTTAATTTTTAAGAAAAGCAACTTCCTTTTCTAATTTAGAGCATTCAATCTTTTTATTATCATAGGTTTCGGAGAGTTCAACAAAAGCATGTACAATAACTTCTTTGCTTAATTCATCATCTTCATCAAGAGGTTGTGGGGTTACCTTTGGTGTGTTTGCCATGAAACACATGTTCGCCGTGTCCACCTCATCTTCGGATTCGCTTTCCGAATCCCATGTGGCTTTATAGGCTTTCTTTTCCACCGGCTTCTTTGGCTTGAAGGAGGAAGTCATCTTCTTCTTGAAATCCGGGCAATCCGCCATGATGTGTCCGGGCTTTCGGCAATTATAGCAAATGATTCTTCTCTCCTCTTTTCCTTCAAACTTTCTTCTAAAGTTGAGCTTGTTCCTCCGGTACATCCTCTTTACGTTTCGCACAAGGAGGGAGAGCTCCTCATCTTCTTCTTCATCTTCTTCATCGTCATCAAGAGTGGATGAAGACTTGAAAGCAATGGATTTCTTCTTTTGAGGAGCGGCATCTTCTCTTGCCTTCTTTTCCATTTCATGAGTCTTCAAGTTGCCGATGAGACTAATGAGGTCCATTTCGTCCTTATCATTCAACTCTTTCAAGGTGGTGGCTTTTATCTCCCATGAAGAAGGAAGAGCCCGAATCACTTTTCGCACCTTTTGGTCATTGGAGATTTCATCACCTAAAGAGGAAAGAGCATTGGTGATTTTAGTAAACCTTGTAATCATGCAATCAATAGATTCATCATCAATCATTTTAAAAGATTCATATTGGGACCTCAAGAGATCTATCTTAGCTCTCTTTACTTGTGATGTCCCCTCGTGTGTGACCAACAAGTGTTGCCAAATCTCATAGGTGGATTGGCAATGAATTACCCGTGTAAGGTCATCCTCATTCAAGGCGGTTAGGAGGGAGTTTTGGGCCTTTGAGTTAGCCTCATATTCTCTAAAGGAAAATTCGGTCCAAGTGCTTTCATCACCATCAGGTACAACATAGGGTTTAGTCAAGGATTTAGCAACTAAGCTACCTAAAGATTGCAAGAAAATAGTCATCCTAACCTTCCAAGTAGGGAAATTAAGTCCATCAAATTTAGGAGGGGTTTTGATGTTATCGGCCATGTTTACTAGTGAATGAATGGATGAATGCAAATGTTGATTAGCAAATTTTAAGGATCTCTCTAAGGATGTTAAGCCAAACCTAGAGTCCAAGCTCTGATACCAATTGAAAATCACCTAGAGGGGGCGTGAATAGGTGATAATGCTAATCAATGCACAAATAAAAATTATGATGCAACAATCTCCCAAAACAAGACTAGAAGCCGGATTCCCCGTGAAGGGCTCTGAACTCCTTCCTCGTGATTCCTCTGGATATGAGTTGGAGGTGCACAATGCAATCTTGTTGTATGGGACTTTGATTGACAAGATGAATGAAAACAAGTGAATATTGCAATGAAAATAGAGAGCAAGTAATAAGAGCAATGAAAGTAAAGCAAGAAGCAAGAGCAAGTAAACTAAACGCAAACACCGAGAATTTTTCCGAGGTTCGAGCACCCAGCTCTACGTCCCCGCCTTCCCCAGAAGGATTTCTAACCACTATAACTTCACAAAGATGTTACAAATACACCAGAGTACCCAACTCCACAATCTCAAGTACAAGTTCACTCTTGGTGATCAAAAGACCACAAACTCTCTTTTGAAAATGTCTCTTCCCTTACAAAAATCCTTGTAGAACAATGAGAGGATTGAAGCTCTTGTGTGTAAGTGAAAAAGAAAAAGAAATCAGAGAGTCTTTGGAAAACACTTCAGAGAATGAGAGAAATTTTCAGCACAAAAACCAAGAAACAAAGCTCTTTTGAATGCCTTAAACTTTTAAAACTTTTGCAAATTTTTCTTGTTATCAACCTCTCCCTAAACACCCCTATTTATAGTAGAGGGCTAGGGTTTAAAGATAAAACTCACTTAAGGCCAATAAGAAAGTATTAGGATCAGTAAATATCATTTAAACCCTTTTTAGAGAGAAAAAGACAAAAATTAAACAGCTCAGAAAACTAGCCGTTATTGTTCAAACGGCTCTCTCGGTCGACCGTCGGTCGACCGAAGTACAAAAATAAGAGCCGTTGCCGGCTCTCAGTCGACCGCTCGGTCGACCGTAAAATACAGAGAGCAAACGACTTACAGTCAGGCAGGTTTCGGTCGACCGCCCGGTCGACCGTGAAACGTGCACACGGATACGCACCTGCTGCCAGAACCTCGGTCGACGGGGACGGTCGACCGACTTGACCTGACACAGGGTCGGTCGGCCAGTCGGCCGACCGGCTCAGGTCAAAAGTCAAAACGGAAATAGATTTTTGAGGGGAATTTAAAATAAAACAAAGTAGTTTTGAATAGAGATATATATAAAACATAAAAATGAGTTTGTAGGCAGAAGATTGTATACAAAAATATTTTGTACATATTATAGGAAATATTTTGGAAACAAGATGTGTGTGAAAACGTGTGTGATAGAGCTTCAAACCTATTCACTATTCTTTAACAAAACTATAAAACTAGAAACAAATCTAATGAATTATCTTGAGCAATCTTGAAGTCTTGAGCCATGCAATGCCTTGCTAGAGCCTTCTCTTCTATGTTCCTTTCTTGATGTGCAAAACGCCTTCTTTACTTCATGAACCTAGAAGTTCTTGCAATAGCTTAGCAATGGCCTCCAAATATGGTACTAACCTGAAACTTATCTTAAATAAACTAATTAGTACCAAATAGCTCTTATTTGTTTTGTTATCATCAAAACTCTAAACAATTGGAGAGTGTAACCTTTTGGGCCAACACTTTTAAGCACATGTGATCGTTGGCCCAAAGGCCCATCACTCTAGTTTTGATAATGATTAACTCATGTAGTTTATAGTTTACTAATAATCTTGTGATATTTAGTTTCAGATATTTCATCAAGATATTAGTAGGTGATTAGCTTCAACAAAGGAGTATTAGAGCTTTCACATGTTGATTCAAGAGCTCGAGCGTCAAGGTCGTATCTAGTACTCGGTTGGAGTCAAGCTCGGTGGATCGTGTTTGGATCGAGTCGGCTTGGAGACAAGAAGACCTCGGTTTGTTTAGTTTAGTATTTAAATCTTTTGTAAAGATTAGATAGTGTTGATATGCTCAAGTTCACATACACACACATGTTTAAAGTTTATTGGTTTTGGTTTTCGGTTTAACCAGTTTTTGGATTTCTAGTCAAAAACATAGATATAAATCTTTAAATGTATATTGGATTCTATCCATATACAATATGCTTCAAAGTTGTTTCAATATCATGTTTTTGTATTTACATGTGTTTTGAAAAAAATCGGATTTCCATTTCAAAGTTTTGTTTTTGAAAAATACCGATTTTGGTTTAAAGCCTAATTTTAATATCACAAAAATAGTTCAAATTGTTTATAATATGTGTTGAATTTTTGTCACACATATTTGTATTTCAAAGATCTTACAAGAACTTATTTTTGTGAAATTTATATAATTTATGAGATTTATTTGAAATTAAAAAGACAAGTTTTTCTATCCTATAATCCCAGCCAGACACACTGGCGGTCGACCGCCGGTCGACCGGAGTAGTGGTCGGTCGACCGGAGTGGTCGACCAATGTGCACGAGGACGTGCACATGGCCAGCCAGCTTGGCCGGTCGACCGCACGGTTGACCGACTGACTGCACCCAACTCTCGAGTGGGGGCCGGTTGACCGGACGGTCGACCGTTGGCTTCGGTTTCCAAAACAACAAGAGTCTTGGGTCAAATCAATAGAGTTAGAGATATCTGAATTGGTTAAAGGTTGATAAGAGAGAGTTTCCTCATTCCTATAAATGTTGACCAATTGACTAAATGGTATTCCAATCTAATGATAGACTGGGCAGAAGATTTTAAAATTGTAGCGCAGACTCCTACAAGATTTCTATACTCTTTTCTAGATATGATTTTTCTTCAAGTGGATGTTCTAGAAAGGGAGTGTAGGAATCTTGGTTTTGAAAATTTTGTGAAGAATGTGTATCCAACATGTTTTGAGATTGAAGCTCAGACTCACGAAAGCATTCCAGACTCATTTTCAAGGTTGATGGTTGTTCATTTTTAATAGGTGAAACTGAGTATGAATCATGAAAATATTGTGGAATTGGTGAATTGAGCTTCTTTTGTTGGGACGCAAGAGTGGTTTGTACAGCTTCTATACTTTTTTCTAACTCAGATTTTTTTTCAATGAGTGATTCTGGAAAAGGAGTATAGGAAGAAAAATCGAAAAATAAATATTGTGAAAATTATGAAAATTGTGGACAAGGTGGTTGAAAATTTAACTCGGGAGAGTTGAATCCCCATTGACTCTGTGAAGAGTGAAAATTATTTTGAAAATTATGGTCATAAGATTGGGGATATGGGTTGTATTGATTCGGATAAGTCCAACCCGGTGTATTTGGTTGGTTCATATTGTAAAAAGTCGGGTTGGAATTATCCGAATCAAATGGGGTCGGTGTGAAATATAGATTCATATTAGGATTGAAAAATTGTTGTTGTTAAATTCCATTTCACAAACAAACACAAACAAGAAAGAAAAACAAACAAACAAACAAAAAGAAATAAAAAATAAAAACCAAGCCTATATTAAGGTTGACCTAGACCCAGACAACTCCTAACTGGGTAATTACCCGGGGGGTTGTTGTATGAATCTGACCACAAGCTAATCGGCCAGGTAGGGGCAAAATACGGTAGGAGGTATCCGTTCGTAAGCAACGGGCCTTAATTACGCCAAACCACGGTATCTTCGAGGCGTAACCTCTTAATCCTTAATCTTAGACACCGATTTCAAAAGAGTAAGATTCAAAACAAGTTCCACCCTTGGTCAATCTCTTAATGAGTTCGAGATGTCCCTAAGGGCTAACGTCTATCAATTTTTATTAGGGCTTGAGTTGTGTGAGTGGGGAGGTGGTTTTTGGGTTAAGGAAGGTTGATGAATTCCCCACCTTATCTTGTACGGGTTTCGCCCTTAAGTTCAATTCGTGCAAGTGTGCAATATAGACAAGAGTATAACACAAAGCGAGTAAGCACCCACTTGTTTGTCTTATGCTATATGCAATGTCATATGTACACCTCAGTCCAGATCACAATAACAGAACAAAATACAGTATATTGAAATTAAAATTGACACGTGCCTAAATGCAAATTTCTAAACCGTTTTAAAAGCGTCTAATTATCGTATTTTAGTTCTTTAATTATTGCAGTGTGTAGGCAATCAAAGCAGAAATTTAGCAGCAGAAGACAACAATATATGCAACTTTCAAGAACCCTGCAAAAAATAAAGTACAAATGCCACAAAATTGCCGCATTTTCGCGGCTTTTCTTGAGGTTCCGCGGCAAAAATAAAGGAGCAGAGCCCTTGCTTTCTAGAGTAAGGAAATGCAAGCAAGACTATACTTCTGAAATGTTAAATTTTTGTAAAGATTGTCCTGCACACCAAAACAAAGAAGAAATTGTTAACAAAAACATGAGTTTAAACCATTCACATCCCTGGCAACGGTGCCAACAATTTGATCAGGGCGGAACAAGCACTTGAAAACGTGTATTTTATGAAATCAATGAAAGTATATATATGCTAATGTTCCCTCGATACTTCTGTTATAGTATTGGCTCAACGGGTCGAATCCACAGGGACGGGAGGCGATAAAAGCATTAACAGTTCTTATTCACGTTGGTTGTTAACAATTCTTCTTTGTTAAAGAATTAGAAAAAGTAAAAGAAAAGAAATCCAGAAGTGAAAGGAGAAGAAAGCGAGAAAATGCGAAGTGAAAACAAATGAGAAGTGATTTTGAAAACAAAAAGAAGATGAAATAAAGGTGAACTAAGAAGTTGGTGGGAACAATAATGGGAAAATGGTAAAAGAGTTTTGAAATTGATTTTTAAAATAAGATAAAAAAACTCATGGCTACTAACTATTAATTGCTCCATTAATCATGCTAACCTCTTAGTGATAGTTGCCTCACATGGATCCTTGGCCATCACTAATCCTTGGCTTCAAGAGACGATACAAAGCATGGCTCATTAGATTGTTCTTCTACATTCAAACAACACATCCACACCACACAAGAAGTTGCAAGCTACTATTAGATCATGAAAACCAGTTAGAGGTGAGCATGAAATAAAGTTAGCATTTACAAGTTAGCAAGTTAGTGGGTTAGATGTTAGAAATGTTAGAATGTTAGAATCCATCATCATGAGCCATCAATGGCTCTTGCAAGAGCAAGGCCTTGTAGTGGCTACTAGATTCACGTGAATTATCAAATAAGGGATTAGATGGTTAGTGATTAGTAGTTAGATTGCCATGAGAAGAAAAGTTAGCTAAGTATCATGCAGGAGATGGAGAAGATTACAATGGAAAAGAAAGAAGACACCTTTACATAGATTGTCACCATCTATTACATTAATATTTCTCTATCTCTCTCTAAATCAACTCAGCCCTACTAATATCTATAAAAGAAAATAAAATAAAAAATAAAAGAGAAAGAAAATCCTAATCTACAACAAAAAGAGAGAAAACCTAGCCTATTTTCAATCTGCTCGCATTCCGGGTCTCTGCAGAGGTATTTATAGGCAAACAAGACTTCTAGAAGACGAGATAAGGCCATGTGTCAAAGATCGGCGCGTGGACCCACCACATTGCTGTGGAACCGCGGCCATAGCCGCATTTTCACGGCAATACCAGGGACCTAGGTCCCTGGTTTTTGTGTGTGGATTCTTGGTGCTTCGGGGACCTTCCAGATATGCTAAGATTCAATTATTGTTGTCCGGATATTCGTCTGACGTGCGCAAGGGTCTAAGTTCAATGTGTCTTCTAGAAGATCCCTTACTTGGCCTCTAAGAAATGCGGATTTAATTACTCGAAAATGGGTTTAATTAAGCTCTTATTACCCTTTTGCCCTCCTTATCTTGATTATCTGCAAGAGAGATCAAAACACGGTTTAGACCGATATTTTATTCATAAATCAGTAGAGAAATGTGATATAATAATGCAGAACTGTGGACAAATCATGCACAACAATTGGTATTGGAGCTAAAAGTTAACTGAAAAGGCGATATGTCAAAGACAGAAAGTTCAACGATAAAGTTTGAGGTCGAGAAGTTCAATGACAAATAAAACTTCAATTTATGACAAAAGAGGGTGAAAGCATTACTGGTGCAATAGGGCCTTCATAGGACCTTGCAGAGAAAGTCATCAAAACCTGCAGGTACGTCAGATGATATTGAGAGTATATGAATATGAAAGTGGCAAATAAGGACATGTACAACGTGATGGATGAAGAAACGGCTGCAAGATTGTGGTCAAGGTTAGGAATTTTGTGTATGACAAAGAGCCTTTCCAACAAGCTATATCTCAAGAAAGAACTAAATGAGCTACACATGACAGAAGGGACAGCGGTATTGGAGCATCTAAACTTCTTCAATAAGGTTATCAACAAGCTTCGAGCTGTTGATGTCAAAATCGATGAGGAGGATAAGGCGTTGATATTTCGTAGCTCACTTTCGGAGTCATATGATCACATCATTACTACCATGCTCTATGGTAAGAAAACTCTCATCTTGGAGGAGGTCACGTCAAACTCTCATATCTAATAAAATCAGAAAAAGACCAAATCAAGTTGAACAGGAAGGATCAGGTTTAGCGGTTATTGGAAGGAAGGGAAAAGAAGGAAAGAAAAATCCAGGCTCATCTAAGGCATGTCATCTAAGGCGTGTCACTTCTGTTGTAACACCCCGATCCCGTAGATACAGGGACGCTACGACGACGTACATACGCAGGGCAAGTATACCCTCACGTACTACGCTAAGCCTCTGTACAGAAAAACCACCATATACCTAATAGTTCCAGCCAGCCTTAAATAAGTACAAGAA
The DNA here is from genome assembly GCA_038442645.1 of Agave tequilana. NCBI lineage: Eukaryota > Viridiplantae > Streptophyta > Magnoliopsida > Asparagales > Asparagaceae > Agave > Agave tequilana. Next base: position 191,165 of record JAVJIF010004293.1, on the reverse strand, counting down.
TACGTACAAAAGGGGGTCAGTGATCATAATATATATAGAAATAAAGATAAATATGGAGATAAAGACAGAATAATAAAAATACCTATGAATAGTCTAGGTGACGAGTCTCTTATATGAATCTAGTGAAATGAGACTACGATATCTCAGATCTCCAACTTGGACATGCAAATCCAGGGTCGTCAGAAAGTAACCTAGTGAGTGGTAAATGAACAAAGCAGTAATATATTATAATAATACAATCTCGATAATAATATCTAATACATGTTTAAATACCAGTGATACTGTATAATAATAATTACGATTGGGAACAATACACAAGTGCAATATTTTAACTTTATTAATACCTAGCATGTTATAATAATGCCATTACCACAATGGTATCCAGTGTTGTGTAATTAATATCAGCGTCTATGTACGGGCTGTGCTACCATAAATAATAAGTATGTCATGTTGGGGAATTATGTTATAACAGTTAATAGAGTGATACCATTTATATTATCCTCAATATACATAATATGATATAGTATTAAGTATTCTTAATTACATCAGTGTGCATAAGTAACATGTAGTAAGTTTAATTATTTTTTATTTCATGTTTAATCAAATAATAACGATAGCATAATGGTGACGTGATGAATATGCACCTGTAGATATGAAGTATGCAGAATAATCATTCTATAGAGATGTGATTTTATGGTAACAGTGTCTACAGTATACATGAACAAAATATATGCAATGCAGGGTATATGCGTACACGAATAGTGTGTCACCACATGAAGTGTAACAAGTATCAGGAAGTGAACATGTTATACAGGTAACATTAATAGCGGAGAAAATATCAGGAATAGTAACAAGTAAAAGTGAACAGTAATATACATGTATCAGTCAAGTCAGGTTATTTATACAATAATAACAATCAGTACCGCTTGGTATTTTAATCAATCTCTTTCAATGTCCCATACCACTGGCAGTTCATACTAGAGCCCGCATTCCGGACGAACCTATCCGAACATGGCATACAGGTACCATGATCCGAACGAGAGATTGACCAAATAATAAGCATTCCTGATGTCACTATTGTTTATACCATCTTATTATGTTAATTGGAAACCCAATGGTCAAGGAGCTCTTATCAAGTGGGTGTATCCCTTGCATATCCGGGATCACGACCATAAATGGACCCCTGGCTGCTGAGACCAGGGCCATCCGCTAAGAAGAGAGCAGGAAACGAGAAACAGGAGCTCATGGAGCTATATACAATCGGTAGCCAGCACTACCATCCCCTGCAGTGGGATAAATATGAATCCAGTACATCCACCCGATAAGATCTAATCAACCATCAAGTCTCCCCATCCCCAAGTTATATTTATTATTTTTAGACTACACATTGTATAAAGAAAAAGTACAGTGTATGGTACATGTAACATGATAACAGGACATAAGCTCTATTGATAGCCATAAAACAAGATAATGGGAAACGAGAAACAAGAGATGTGGGATTCTAGAGATGGCCACCGTAGTTTGGACCTATGTGGCACTTAATTTCACACATCGCATATCAACAACTCACATATCCAGTAACGAGAATATCAATATCAGTAACGAAAAATAATCATGTAACACGAGTACAATAATATACATGTAGCAATAATCCATGAAATATGAGAGGTGATCCACATGACAAGAATATAAAAATAATAAATGCATGTATACCAGTGTATACATGTAACAGTAATGTACGAACATGATATAATTGTGTACAGAGCATCCAGGTAACAATGATACAAATATATAAAATGATGGTATCCAGTGAAATGGTGTATCCGTGTATCAGTGGAACATGAAGAAGACATAAATGGTGTCCTGTGTAATAGTATCTGTGTAACAGTGAGATATGATTAAATAATAATATCGGTTCAATACAGGATATGTGTGATATGTCCACAAGTACATACAATAACAATGTTCAGTAAAACAGTTATCTACCTGCAATATCAGTGCCCCCTATCCCGTGTCCTAGAGTATCTGTGTAACGGAGATGAAAGTACACCTAGAGGGGGGTGAATAGGTGTACTGCTAATCTAATGACAAATGATACAGAATTTAAAAACTAATTGCTAACACATAAAGTGTAATCAAGTGTAAGTCTGAATTCTCCGTGAATGGCTCTGAACTGCTCCTCACGATTCCTCTAGATTAAGAGTTGAGGTGCTTCAATAGCTCTCTTGATTAAACACAAGCGTAGGCACATAAACTATATCAAGCATGTATATGAATGAGCAATAAAAACAACAATGCAAGATATAAAGAGAGATGAGAGTTGAGAGATAGAAGATCAAATGCAAACACAGGGAAATGTTTCAAGGTTCGAGCCACCGCTCTACGTCTCTGCTTTCACATAGAAGGATTTTCATTATGTTCGCACAGGACCTTCCACAAAGGGACCTCCACTGAGGAATCAAAAATACAAACCGGGAGTAACAACTCCACTCTCTCAAACACAATCACCTCTACACAAGAGGGAAGGCACAAAGCTAAATACAAAGTAAAGAAGAAAAGATTTACAAACTTGGTGATCTAAATGATCACAAACAACACTTAGTGATCTTAAAAGATCACAAATAAATTTTCTCACAATACAAGATCCTAGAGAATAGATTTTGAATTGATCAAGTATGTGAGTGAACAAAGTTTTTGGAAACGAAAGACACAAAGAAAACTCTTGGGAAAACTCTAGAAATGATATAGAAATATTGGACAAGAAACTAGAATCTCAAAACTTGTTTTCTTTTGATTTTTCAAAACTTTGAAACAAAATAAAGATTTTGATTTTAAAGCTCAAAAACTTCTTATAAAAACTTGCTGAAAAACACTTGAGAAGATGAGAAAAATTGCTCTTGAAAATCTTATAGAAAACAGCCCCCGAAACTCATATTTATAGAGCCTAGAAAAATATAGCTGATGAGGTCAAAAACTGCCCAGACAGGTATGTCGGTCGACCTCCTGGTCGATCGGACAACAGTAAAAAATATGACTGTTTGAGCCTGTCGGTCGACTGCCCAGTCGACCGCCCCAATGCAAAATGCCTTATCAGTCGACCGCCCTATCGACCGAGCCAAACAGAGACTAAGTCTCTTACAGTCGGTCGACCGTGTGGTCGGTCGGCCATATAGGTATGATCTTTGTGCACGTCTTGTGCACATCGATCGACCGATCTCTGATCCGGTCGACCGATCGTTTGATCGCCAGTAGGCTCAGAACAGGATAAATAGGATAGAAAATGTGGACTTTAAAACACCTATAAATTCCCATAAAACTCTATAAATTTCACAAAAATAAATTCATATAAATATTTAAAGTACAAATATGTGTGATCAAAAATCAACACATATTACAAACAATTTGAACTATTTTTGTGATATAGAAGTTAAAGCCAAAACCATATTATTCAGAAACCAACGTCAGATAAAAAATCCATTTTTTTCAAAACTTGTTCAAACACAAAAACAAGATATTTAAACATATTTGGAGCATAGTGTGTGTGGATAGAATCCATTACATGTATAAATGATATATCTATATTTTTGACAATAAATCCCAAACTAAGTTTTGAGTTTAACCAAAACTTAAAACCATGAACTAGAACCATCAAAATAAGTTTTCCTAAACAATGTGAACCATCAATGTATATGGATGAAATCCAATATACATATAAACTATGTAAACTTTTTTTGATTCTATCTATTCATGAAATCAATAAATGTATTCTTGAAAATCTAAAACAGTTAAACCAAAACCAAAACTTTTGAACTTGTTTATGTGTATATTTGAGCATATCAAAACTAAACCATCCTTACACAATATCTTTACAAAACTAAACAAATCTAGATACAAGTCTTCTCGTCAATCTTCATCTCCAAGATGACTCGATCCATAGAACTTGACACCTCTCGAGTACTAGATGTGATCTTGATACGCCAGGTCTTGAATCAACACGTGATAGCTTCAAAACTCGAGTTTGAATCTTTTGTTGAAGCTAAACACCTACTAAGATCTTGGTCGATATCTGAAAATATATAAACACAAGATCATTTGTAACTTAAATTCATAAGTTAGTCATCATCAAAACTAATGTGAATGACCTTTGGGCTAACAATCTCCCCTTGTTTGATGATGACAAAACTTATAAGGTTATATATGCATGGATTAAAGATAAGCTTCATAGAAACTCCCCCTTAACTCATGCATAGTAATAAACATAAAGATATACAATGTAACTCAAATACCAAAGATATTCAATAAAGCTCATAAACAGAAACACATGTATATATGCATAAACAATTAATAAAACATGCACATATAAACATAAACAATTAATCAAATAAGCATATATAAATCCAAATCCTTCTCCCTTTTTTTATCATTCATCAACAAAGGATGAAGAAAAACAAATAATATAAATGTATGTGCGATATACATTCATAAAGAAGAGAGACGTCACGTTAGCCCCCTATATACATGTATTACATGAAGAAAGAGATGATTAAACTCTAACTCATATGAGAATAATATACAATGCATAAACGGAGATGTTAAGCTCCTCCTACATACGTGTACTATATAAAGAAAAAGTGTCAAGCTCTTCTTTATATACCATACTTATCATGAATTTATATGTAAAGGAGATGTTGAGCTCCCTTTGCATATAGACAATACAAATCAAAACAAATTTTTATACCAATAAAAACACATTTTTTTTATATTAATTGAAAGAAACCAATTGAAAGAAAAACAATCTTTTTACTAATTGATACCAATAAAAAAATGATACCAATTGAAAGTAAATTTTAAACCAAATTTTTAGGTAAACACTAAAATCATTTTGCAATATAGATACCAATTTGAGAATAATGCAAATTGAAGGTTATTAATACCAATATTTAAAATGTTAGCATTTTTCAAAACAAAATATTTTTCTTCATAAAATGTGGGAGTAAGATACCAATTGAAAATAAATACAATCGAAAGATAAATCAAGAATTTTTCTCCCCCTTTATGAAATACTAATAAAACTAATGCATAAACTTGTAAAGATACCAATAATCATTAAGAACATGAATCAAGGTTAGCGTCAAATCAATTTGTGCTATAAACATGTATGGATAAACATTGTTAATCTTAGCATAAGAAATCATATATATGTATGTATGATCAATTTAAATACCAATTTGAAATTTGATGCATACATATATAGAAAATATGAGTATACAAAAATGAAATATCATTAAGATCATGTATAACTCATAACATCTACCCTTTCATGCACATGTTAAAAGAAATATTAATAAGGCACACAAGGCATGGTCGCCCAACCAACCGCCCTTTGAAGGTAAGGGTTTTCAAAAGTAAGATTTGAAAATAGTTTTAGCATAATTTGAAAACTCTATCAATTGAAAAATACAAAACTGTTTTAAATTAATTTTGAAAACTAGTATGAAATTCTTCAAGTAAGGAATAAAATAAATATTTATCCCATGAAAACATATTAAATACACGAGCATCGATACTTAAAGAGTTATGAAACACAAAAATTCTCATTAATCCAAAATCATGAGTAAATAAGATGTAGAGTGCATAAGAATCATGTAATAAGTATAGTCATGAGATAGACAATTAAGCTTACTAAATAAAAATCCTTTTTCATGAACATTGAACAAAAATATTTTCATCAAAATTAAATAAACTTCAAGGCATATGTATGTTTTGTTAAAACTAAAGTATACATACATATCAAAAAATAGTATATGGCATGTATTATAAGTGACTCAAGGATAAAACATGTATATCTAATAGTTTTGACAAAATTTACATATACATAAAGCTAAACAAAAACATGTACAAAATAGAGAATATAAGTGTAAATGTAAAATCATCAAAATTAGGTTATACAAATACATGTAATGAGTACACATGAGTGATGAAGCACTCAAACATAGTAATCAAGTATAGATCACTACATGTACAAGTATAAACACAAGTTTTAATGGAAGTTACATTTAAACATATAATCAAAACATGATTGAAAAACAAATATAATCATTAGTGTAAATGCATGTGCTATTATAACAAGGATATGCATATATAGTTAAACAATAGTGAGAACACAAAAATATGAATCCATATAAACATAGGTGTATCTCAAATACTATGTATATCACATATCTAATAAACATTGTATTACAACATAATGAATATGAAAATCAAAACATGCTAAAAAACAATAACGAGAAAGCATGTTAACATAAACAAGGAGTTAGAGATAGTTAACAAACCAAATGAACTAAGCTCCATATCTCCAAAACATGGTGATTTTTCCACCAAACCTCCTCGATAGTGATGCATCTAAAAATGTGACCATTTAGCTCGAAACGCATCCACCATTAAGGCACCAATACTCTCACGTCTTGTGAGAGCCCATACCTATATCAAATGAAATAGAGATGGATTTTGGTACCCAAACTTTCTTGAGTCCTCCAGGGTTAGCATCTTTCCTAACCCAAATATGTTTACTTGCAAAATTGGAATCATTTATTCTATCTTAATAAAATTTTGCAAGGTGGCCCTTGCAACCACAATGTGTACAAGTATACACACTAATATATAAAGAATCATATGTGTGAGCATGATGATCATGTGTATGCTGTAAAGGGTGCGTATGTATAGTGGAGTATGTTTCTTTCGAAACATAGATTCCGATCTCTTTTGGTCATGGCACATTGGCTCAAAGTGGAACCCAAACAATCAACACTATTCTTCAACATACATATATCATTATCAATACTTGAAGAAGATGTGAAACATGCAAGAGAAATAATATTCTTATCACTAGAAGATGATGCAATAGAAGCATGACAAGAATGTAAAGCAAAATTATTTTTCAAAGAATCTTTTTCAATAAAAATGCATTCCAACTGTTTTGAAATCAAAACAATTTTATTTTTCAAAGAATTGTTCTCTTTTAATACAAAATCAAGTTTTGAAGACAAAACCTCATTTTTCCTCAAAACATCTTTAAACTCATTTTATTTTTCAAAATTTTATTTTTTTTTAAAACAATGTCAAGTTGAGTTTTCAAGGAATCCATTTTACTTGAAATCTCAACTTTCTCCTTCAAAATCAAATCAAGTTTTGAAAATAAATTTTCATTTTCTTTCTTTAAATCCAAACTGCTCTTTTTCAAAAGTTTATATTTGGAAAGCAAGTTTTCACAAATATTGAAAGCTCTTCATTTAAAGCATGAGCATCCATAGCATTATCATCAATGGAAGAGCTATCATAATCATCTAGATGAGTATCTGAATTTACCTTAAGGGAGTCATTCCCTTGGACCATGAAGCAAGCTTAGTTGGACTCATCTCTTCTAGGTTCTCTCTCCAAGATGTGTGTCATTTGTTCCTTGGGAGAAGTCAATGTGTTTCATACTGCAAAAGCGGAATCACAATGAGAAATCAATGAAATGTGTTCTTTACTAAGTGTGTGCTTTATTGCTTCTAAGGCTTGTGTATTAGCCTCTAAGTACTTGTTATTACCAAGATAAGATTTCTTGGTAGTGGCAAGATAGACATGCAATCCTAGGGTTTTTAAATATACACTCATTTTAAACTTTCACATATCGATATTAAAAGCATCATACATGGGTGGAGCAAGAAAATCCATGAGTGTAAACTAAAATGTGTATAAAGCAACAAATAGATTAGCAAATGAGGATCTCACTCCTAAGTGGTTAAACCGAATATCAAGAGCGTAGACTCTGATACCAATTGAAAGCATACCTAGAGAGGGGTGAATATGTGCAGTGCTAATCCAATAACAAATGATGCTGAATTTAAAAACTAATTGCCAAAACATAAAGTGTAATCAAGAGTAAGTCTGAATTTCCCGTGAAGGGCTATGGAACTGCTCCTCATGATTTCTCAAATTAAGAGTTGAGGTGCTTCAATAGCTCTCTTAATTAAATACAAGTGTGGGCACACAAACTATATCAAGCATGTATATGAATGAGCAATAATAACAACAATGCAAGATATAAAGAGAGATGAGAGTTGAGAGATAGAAGATCAAACGCAAACACATGGATATGTTTCGAGGTTCAAGCCACTGCACTACGTCCCCGCCTTCACACAGAAGGATTTTCACTATGTCCACACAGGACCTTCCGCAAAGGGAGCTCCACTAAGGAATTATAAATACAAACCAGGAGTACACAACTCTACTTTCTCAAACACAATCACCTTTACACAAGAGGGAAGACACAAAACCAAACACAAAGCAAAGAAGAAAATATTAAAACTTGGTGATCCAAATGATCACAAACAACACTTAGTAATCTCAAAAGATCACAGACAAATTTTCTCACAATATAAGATCCTAGAGGATAGATTTTGAATTGAAAAGCTCAAGTATGTGAGTGCACAAAATTTTTGAAAAAGAAAGACACAAAGAAATCTCTTGGGAAAACTCTAGAAATGATATAGAAATATTGAACAAGAAACTAGAATCTCAAAACATGTTTTCTTTTGATTTTCCAAAATTTTGAAACAGAATAAAGATTTTGATTTTGAAGCTCAAAATTTTTTTTTTAAAAAACTTGCTAAAAAACACTTGAGAAGATGGAAAAAATTGCTCTTGAAAATCTTATAGAAAACAACTCCCAAAACCCATATTTATAGGGCCTAAAAAAATATAGTCGTTGAGGTAAAAAATGCCTAGACAAGCATGTCGATCGACCGGCTAATAGTAAAAAATATGACCGTTTGAGCCTGTCGGTCGACCGTCCCAAGGCAAAATGCCTTGTCGATCGACCGCCCTGTCGACCGAGCCAAACAGAGACTAACTCTCTTACAGTCAGTCGACCGTGCGATCGACCGGCCATATAGACATGGTCTTTGTGCACGTTTTGTATACATCAGTCGACCGACTGATCGACCGAGCTCTGGTCCGGTCGACCGGTCAGTTCACCGCCAGTATGCTCAGAAGAGGATAAATAGGATAGAAAATGTGGACTTTAAAACACCCATAAATTCTCATAAAATTTCATAAATTTTACAAAAATAAGTTCACATAAATATTTGAAGTACAAATATATGTGATTAAAAATTAACAAATATTACAAACAATTTGAACTATTTTTGTGATATAGAAGTTAAAGGTTAAACCGAAAACTGTATTTTTCAGAAACCCACTTCAAAATGAAAAATCCATTTTCCAAAACTTGTTCAAATACAAAAATAAGATATTTAAACACATTTGAAGCGCAGTGTGTATGGACCGAATCCAATACATATATAAATGATATATCTATGTTTTTGACAATAAATCCCAAACTAAGTTTTGATTTTAACCGAAACTTAAAATCATGAACTAGAATCATCAAAATAAGTTTTTCTATACAATGTGAATCATCAATGTATATGGATGAAATCCAATATACATATAAACCATGTAAACTTCTTTTGATTCTATCTATTCATGAAACCAATAAATGTATTCTTGAAAATCTAAAACAGTTAAACTGAAACCAAATCTTTTGAACTAGTGTGTGTGTGTGTGTATACTTGAGCATATCAAAACTAAACTATCTTTACACAAGATCTAAATAAAACTAAATAAACCTAGATATAAGTCTTCTCATCGATCTTCATCTCCAAGACGACTCGATCCAAACTCGATCCATATAGCTTGACTCCTCTCGAGTACTAGATGTGATCTTGATGCGTGAGCTCTTGAATCAACATGTGATAGCTTCAAAACTCGAGTTTGAATCCTTTGTTGAAGCTAAACACCTACTAAGATCTTGATCAATATCTGAAACTATATAAATACAAGATCATTAGTAACTTAACTTCATAAGTTAGTCATCATCAAAACTAAGGTGAATGGCCTTTGGGCTAACAGGAGATGCATGTACCAGAAATATGAGGGTAGTGCCTCAGTGTTGTCAGTGGGTTGGTAACGGTGGCTACACCACATATCGGGTGTCAAATATCCTATTTATAATAATGATTACAATTGATGACAATAATATTAATATGATAGATATCACAAAATTATTATTATATATATCTATTTCTAGTTATCAATTTATTAGCTAATTTATTTATTAAAATTATTAACTTATTAATCTTGATCTTTAGACATTTCATCTATTTATAATAAATCAATAAATAAAATAAATCATGATTATATTATCACTTCTGTTTAAAGAACAATCATGTATATTCTAATTATAGTGATTTATCGATAATTACATTTTATTAAAAAATATTTATAATGATTTATCGATAATCAAGATTTATTAAATAAAGAAATCAACCAATTTCATTAAACACAATAAAATATAATTTATAGAAGAAAGTCACTCACAAAATGGCCATGGAAGGGTAGCTCATTTTTTCACGATCGCAACAGTTCCCGAATCGTCCAAATTAGATTCCGGATGCTCCAGATATCGCCGATACGCTAAAGTCATAAATGAATGAAATGTGTAATTAAGGACCAAAATGTAAGAAGTATTATTTAACGGGGTTTTTTATGAAAAATTACCTTTATTAACTTTTAGAGTGGGTCTATTTACTAACAGATCGGGTTTAGATCTGATAACCCAAGCCCATAACTTAAGTAAATGGGTAATTGGGTTAATTGGGTATTAGGTTTAGTGTTTAGGTTATTGGGTTTATCCAATTTAAGAGAGAGAGAGATGAGAAGAGAAGAAGGGGAAGGACCAGCCCCCGGCCTCGCCAGTACCGGCGCCGCCTCGCCGGCGACGGCTCTGCTCCGCCGATAGTGACGCCTAGAGAGAGAGGAATAGAAAGGGATGGATAGAAAGAGGAAAGAAGGGGAGAGAGAGATAGAGAAAGAAGAACATGTGGAAGAAGAAGAAGAAAAAGAAGAGGAGGAGGAGGAAAAGGATAAGGGAGTGGCGCCCGGCTGGGGGCGCGGTGGCGCCCCGGCTACCGGTGGCGCGCCAGTCTAGCCCCTGAGGCCTGGAATAAAGAGAGGGAGAGAGGGGAAGAAAGTGATGAGAAGAGAGGGAAGAGAGAGAGAGAGAGAGAGAGAGAGAGAGATGAGAGAGAGAGAAAGAAAGATGGGGAGAGAGGGAGGGAGAGAAAGAGAGAAGGAGAAATTTTATGGGGAGGAAGAGAGAAGGACAGTGGCTGAGGTGGTTGAAATAGTAAGGCAGTGGGAATTTTAGAGAAGGGAAAAGAAGAAGAAAAGAAAGGAAGAGAAGAATTTAATATAATAAAATTAATATTATTTAATTGGGTCCAAAATTTGACTAATCCAGAACGGTTCCAAAAATTTTGAAAAATAGAAAATATTACGCTGAGGAGCAATGTGAAATCAGATTAGGAAATTCAGTCTGGTTTGCAAGTTAAAAATCCTGAAACATTTTGCCGACATTGGTCGACAACAATTTGGCCCGATTTTTGATAAATTTAGAAAAATCTTCAAAAATATCTTGAAGTAAAAAATATAATTTTGAAGAATAATTTGAAAACAAATTCTTGAAATTCATCCCCATTTGTATCGGTCGACACCGACTGAGGAGATTTTCCAAAATAATCCAGAAAAATTTCAGAAAATTCTAAAAAATCTAAAATATTAGAAAATAATATCTAAAATTAAAACTGACTCAATCTGACTACCAAGAAGGTTAAATCAACTTTGTACGCCGTGTCGAGTACTAATACTGTGATACGTACACCTAAGATCAAGGGGTTACATCTGTCACAAGAAAGGTCATTGAAAAAATGACTGCAAGTATTGATAAGAGTAATTGAAGAACAAGGAATAAGTTGTGAAAGTAGACATAGCAATGATCAGGATTAACATTGAAGTATTAATGACTTTCTACGTTGAAGACAACATTTCTCAAAGTAAATGTTGGATATTTGATTCTGGTAGTATGATTCATCTATGTTCCTATAAAGAGATGTTCAATTCCTTAGTTGTATAGGAGGAAGGGACTGTCAAGAAGGTGGATGGCTCAGATTGTGAGGTTATTGGCACTGAGATAATCAATATTACATAGAGAAATGGGACGGTGCATGTTATGAAGACGGTGCATGCTCTAGACAAAGTCCGGTATGTCGCGGAGGCACGGTACAATCTTATATCCATAAGGGTGCTCGATGAAGAAAGATGCCGAATCCAAGTGCAATAAAGCATCGTCATTGTTAGCTAAGGAGACAGGGTAATCCTAGAAGGAGAGAAGTATAGAGGAATTATATACAAGCTGAAGGAAGAAACTCAGTTCAAGATGAGGTTTCAGGAGTAAGCTTGAAATAGAGCTCATCGCAAGGTGGAGCTTCAAGGAAGACAGCGATGAGATATGAACCAGGTCAAAGTGCTTCAAGAAGGAAAAAGGGTGCATCCGAGCGACGCTCGAGATGATTCAAGCCATGGCGATAAATCAGCCAAAGGCCCTGGGGAGAGGGGTAAGAGTTAGAAGCTTCTCGGTACGGTTACAATCAAGAAAAAATTAAGGTAGTAATCCAAAAATTCCAAGGTGTTTTACAAAAATCTTGAAAAGCAAATCAAGGTGGATATTGTTAGGACTTTGCCATATTTTCAATAGGAGATGATGGCTCGAGAAGATCCAATCTATTTGAAGAAGAAGAAAAATGAAGAAGAGCAGCAGATAAAGATAGGTTAGTCAATTAACAAGTATCATTAGTCGACTAATATGCATACAGAAAGTGGGGAAAGTGGGACATTTATAGTCATTATAAGTCGACTCATGAAGGTATTAGTCGACTAGTCTGCAGGACCAAGTCGACTGATCTGATGCACGAATCTGTTTCTGTTTCAGATTTTATGTGAGTAGTTTTCCTTTCTGGTTGAAGTATGAATATAAATCAGTTTCTATTCAATTAAATATTTATTTCTAAAATTTCAAGGGTCTAGAATTCTTCTAGATCAAGAAAAGTTATTCAAACATTCAACAGCCAAGATCATCTCATAGTTTGAAGAGCATTTGTGTTGTAAAGTCCTATAAATAAAAGTTGTACCCTAACATTGTAAAAAAAAGAAGAATAAGCTGAAAAGTAAGAAAAGAAAGCCAAAAAAGAGAGGAAGGTGACGATGCATAGAGAGAACGTATAGTCATGCAATCTAAGTGTAGATTCAAGGGGAAGATGAATAATCTTGTGGGATCAAGGGGAAGGCTAGATCTCTCAGGCCAATTTTATTAACGAAACTCTCTCAAGTTTTTTCTCTATGGACGTAAGTCAGGTTTGGGCCGAATCATATTAAATTCTCATATTATTGTTATTATTTCTACTCTTTTGTCTTGGTATTACTAGTTTTCTCTATAATAATGACAATGATTTTCTTTTGTAAGTATTGTCATATTATCAAGGTCTCCGTTGCGTACAACAAAGAAAAGCTTGGACTTCGTAGACCATGACAAGATTGAGAGCAATAGTAGCGTTGGTGATTTGGGGACTATAGACTTGAGAACCAACTAGTACTACTCATTTCAAGTTTGAGCCATTGAGCAACAGTGTTCGTTGTGTTGTTAAGAGATGGATGCATCCTATAGGACTATATGCTCGAGCTTGTGGTCACCGATGAGGCTAACAAGAAAAAGACAGGACTGCGTTCTTCTTCGTTATGGATGAGAACAATAAACTAGCTATTGATGAATGTGGTGTTTGCCTACTGCTCATGTACTTCCTTGTAATTCATCATATATTTTATGTAATAAAATGTTGGAGCTGGGTTATTATATAATCTCATGCAAAAGTATTTTTATTTTGATTTTATGTGCATTTCTTGCTCGCAATGCAGGGGCAATCATAAATAGGAGAAGCAATATTATAAACCGCACAAATATTTGTTTTCGAGTACCTAGTTATTATTAAAGATTTTGGAAGCTTGCCATATGACCAACAAATATGGACAGTATAATTCTAAAATAGGAAATTTCTGGGTAACTTTTCTCTACAAATCGCGAGCAAGAAATATATTTAATTCCTTTGGATTTATTATTTATTTTCTTTTGAATAACAACTGATAATATTGAGAATATCTCCTTAAAATTATAAAAATATAAGGCCCAAAGTGACAAACTACGGATTAAGTGAATGATTGGTCTTTATTTTAGTGGAAGTTGTTGGCCCAAAGGTCCATCACTCTAGATTTGATGATGATTAACTCATGTACTTATAGTACTAATGATCTTGTGTTTATATAGTTTCAGATATTTGAGCAAGATCTTAGTCGGCGTTTAGCTTCAACAAAAGATTTGAAGTCAAGTTTTGAAGGTAGCACGTGTTGATTCAAGAGCTCGCGTATCAAGATCGCATCATGTGCTCAAAGAGGAATCTAACTCATGGATCAAGGTTTGGACCAACTCATGATGAAGAAGAAGATTTTCAAGAGAAAATTTTCAAGACTTGTATCATGTTTGTAAGTGTTAAGATTTGTTTTTAAATAAAATGTAAAAGATAGATTAGTTGTGAATTGCTCAAGCTCATATACACACACACACAAAATTTATATGTGTTTTCATAAAATAGTATTAGTTTTAGAAAATACCGTTTTGGTTTTGAGCTTCATTGTATATATCCTTATATTTCATGATTGGATTTCCTCAAAACAAGTTTATATGGTTTATATGTATTTTGGATTTCATTCATGCACATTATTGATTCAAATGTTTAGAAAAACTTTTTTGATATTTTTATATTATGTGTTTTAAGTTTTGTATTTATCGAAACTTATTTTAGAACTTATTATCAAAAACATAGATATTTCATCTTATATGTGTATTGGATCATATCCATACACACTAAGCTTCAAAAGTATTTAAAATATCTTATTTTTGTATTTGAAGAAGTTTTAAAAAAATCGTTTTCCAAATTAAAGATTGTTTTTGAAAAATACGGATTTTTGTTTAAGGTTAAATTTCAATATCATAAAAATGTTCAAAATATTTGTAATATGTGTTGACTTTTGATCACACATATTTGTACTTCAAAGTATTTTAATGAACTTATTTTTGTAGATTTTATGGGAATTTATAAGAATTTATTAGATCAAGATTTAATTCTGAAAATTTCTGACCTGGCCTTCTGGCGGTCGATCGATCCAGAAGTCGGTCGACCGGGCGGTCGACCGATGTACACAGAAACGTGCACAGGGCTTTGGCTTAAGGGCTGGTCGACTGGGCGGTCGACCGGTCCAGAGAGTGAACTCTCTGGATCTGGCCCTGGTCGACCGTACGTCGACCGGCCAGAGAGCTTTGCTATCTGGATCTGGCCTCAGTCGACCGGGCGGTCGACCGACAGCTCAATAGCAGGGCACGGTCAACCGGACGGTCGACCGGCAGGCCTCAACGATCAAAAATATGACCGTTGGCCGGTTGACCAACAGGTCATCCTGGCTGCAGGTTTGACTCCAACGACTAGTTTTTTAATCCCCTATAAAATGGGGTTCCCTTGGCCAGTTTTATACAAGATTTCAAGAGAATTTCAAAGCCAGTTTTTTTCATCTCTCTTAGAGTTTTTCTCCACTTATTTTAGAGCTAAAACTTCCATATCAAAAGGAGAGTTTTCAAGAGTGTTTTTCAAAAGAGATTTCTTGAGTTTTTCACCACAACTCTATCTTATTTTTCTCACACAAACTTGAGCTTTCTATTACCATATCTATCCTATAGGAGCTTTGTTGTGAGAGTGTTTTTAGGTGATCAAAATGTAGAGATCACCAAGTGTTCATCTTTATATTTGAGGAGGCGAACTTGCGGGTTCGCGTTGTGACGAGTTCTTGTGGGAGCTCGGTGTAGAAGTGTAGCCTCGGCAAGCTAGTGTGATTACGTGTGTTGTTCTTGCGGGAATAAGAGTGGGACTAGTGAGTCCAAGAGTTCTAGTGTGAACTCGTTGTAGGTGCTGCGGAACCGAGTGATCTTGCGAGATCGATTCTAATGGAAATCCTTTATAGTGTTGAAGGCAGGGACGTAGAGCAAGGATGCTCGAACTTCGAAACAATTTTTCCATGTTTGCGATTGCTCACCTCTCTCTCTCACACACACTTGTGTTTATATATCTTGCATGCTTATATTGTTTATCTCTTTATATGCTTGATATATTTGTGCTTAATTGATATATGCTTGGGATTGTGTGCTTACACTTGTATTCAACCAAGAGAGCCATAGTGGCACCTCAACTCTTAATCTAGAGGAATCTTGAGGAGATAGTCCTGACCCTTTCACCGGGAATTCGGTTACACTCTTATGTTATACCTTGTGTGTTAGCTAATAGTTTTCTTTTGCATAAATAGTTTTTAATTCATCATCATTTGTATTAGATTAGCTAGTACACTTATTCACCCCCCTCTAGGTGTATTTTCAATTGATATCAGAGCTTGGTGCTCTTGATTTGGGTGTAACAATTGAGTTAAAGATCCTCATTTTAGCTAATCACAATATTTGTTTACACACACATATGGATTTCATGACACCTCCCATGTTTGATATTCTTAACATCCAAACTTGGAAAGTTAAGATGTCAATGTACCTCAAAGCCCTAGGAATTCATGTTTATTTTACCACTATTAAAAATTCTTATTGTTTAAATGGCAAACATCTTGAGGCTAATGCAAAAGCCATCCATGCTTTAAAATCTAACCTAACTGATGAATATTTATCTAGGGTTGCTAACTTTAATTTGGTTTTTGTAGCATGGAACACACTTGTCTCCCTTGGTGAAAAAAATAATACTATTTGGGGAGTGACTCGGATGATGGAAGTGATGCTTCTAACATGTGCTACATGGTCCAAGGGGTGACCCCCAGAGGTAAACTCTGAATCCGAGGTAGAAAAAGTATTGACATGTTTTATGATGAGCTTACTTCTTTTTGTCAAAAACTTCTTGAAAAATATGATTTATTGAAAATAATAAGTTGAAGAATGAAAACACTTCTTTGTTAAAAGAAAATGATTCAATTAAAAATAAATTTGAATGTGTTTCAAAAGAAAGTGAATTTTCGAAAAAGGAGAATATTCCTTGTCTTCAAAATTAAATGATATTTGTGAAGGAAACAATTCATTGAAAAATAAAATTATTTTGGTGAAAAAAGAAAAAGAGATTGTTTTGGAAGAAAATAACTCTTTGAAAAGAAAAATTATTTCAAAAGAAAAGGAAATTATTTCTAAAAAGAAAAAGATTGTTGATTCTCATACTTATGTTTCTTCTTCTAAAATTAATAATGATATTTGCATTATGAAAAAGAACATTGATTGTTTGGGCTCCACGTTGAGCCAATGTGCATTTAATCACTCTAAATTGGAATCCATGTTTCGCAAGAAACAAATTTCACATAGTCATGCACAAACCCCACAGCATATATATGCACACCATGCTCATACTCACACCACTCATATGCATGCTAGTGTGTACACATGTACACATTGTGGCCGCAAAGACCATCTTGCAAGATTTGCTTTGATAGACTAAATGCTATAAATTTTGCAAATAATGATGTTTGGATTCTTTATAATACTAACCCTCGTGGACCCAAAAAAATGGGTACCAAAATCCCCACCTCTTGTGTTTGATGTAGGTGTGGGCTCTCACATGACGTGAGAGATATGGTGCCTTGATGGTGGATGTGTTTGAACTTGATGGACACTACATTGGATGTATCACCTTCAAGAATGTTTGGTGGAAGGACCCCCATGGTTTAGAGACCTAGAGATTGGTTTATTGGTTTGGTAACTATCTCTAACTCCTATTTTAGTTTACATGCTTTTGCAATTGATGATTTTTAGCAGGTTTTGATTTAAATGCTCATTATGTTAAATGATCATGTTTTGTGCTTCATGTGGTGATTACTTATTTAGATGTAGTTTTCGTTACAACTTGTACTTATACTTGTACAAGTAATGAGCTACACTTGATTATTATATATTTGTGCTTCATTACTCATTTGTACTCATTACATGTACAGTATAACCTAGTTTTGAAGATTCTTTTATTTATACTTATTTTCTCTATCTTTGTACATATTTTGTTTCATGTTTATGTTGTTTTATCTCACACTTATAGATATACATGTATATCCTAGAGCCACTTGCCTTCATGCAATATACTTTTGTGGACTAGTTTATATTTGGATATGTATGTATACTTTAGTATAGACAAAACATACATATACCTTGATACTTATCTAGTTTTGATGAGAATTTTAGTTTTGATGATTTTCATATTTTTTAATAATAATAATAAATTCATGTTTGTTTTGAACCTTATTGATTATTTTCATGAATATGTTATTCACATGATTCTTGTGCACTCACATTTCTTTTGTTTACTCATGACTTTGTTTTTCATGAGCATTTATGAGCTTTATAGATTTCGAGTGTCAACCCTTGTGTATTTATCATGCTTCATGGTATATATGTTTTTATTTCATGTTTTGTAAGGATCTTCAACTAGTTATTTCAAAATTTATTTTAAACTAGTTTCGTATTCTTCACTTGGTAGTGTTTTCAAGGTACAACTATTTTCAAATCTTATTTTTGAAAACTTCTACCCTTAGAGGGCGGTTGGATGGGCGACCATACCTTGTATACCCTTATTAAATATCTTTTAAACTTGTGCATGAATAGGGTGGTATGTATGAGTTATACATATGATCCCCATGGAATTTTATTTTTGTATACTCATATTTATTTCTTATATATGTATGCTTCAAATTTCAATTAGTATCAATTTCAATTGGTATCTTCAATTTTATACATACATATATATGATTTGATTGTGCTTATTTTACAATATATTTACATTCTTAATGCACAAATTATATTTATATTATGCTTGATTTTATTCTAAATATTAATTGGTATCTTTACAAGCTTATACATTGACTTCAATTGGTATTCATTGGTATCAAAATGTACTTCATGTTTCACCTTCAATTGGTATCAAAATCTACTATTGGTATCTTAAATTTTTTTTAACAAGCGGTACTAACATTTGTTTTTGTCAACTACTATTTGATTTTATTGGTATCATAATTCATTTTGTTGACTTTATGAAATTTCAAAAATTTGTTTTAAAAAGTGGTTTCAAAATTTATTGATATGTTTTGCCTATATGCACGGGGAGCTTAACATCTCCTCTATATATAGATTCATGTTGAGTGTATCTCACATTGAGGAGCTTGACCTCTCTTCTTTACGTGATACACGTGTGTAGTGGAAGCTTAACATCTCTGCTTATACATTGTATATTATGTTTTATGTGGGTTAGGGTATAGTCATCCCTTCTCCATATAATTCATGTATGCAGGGGGAGCTAACTTTACGTCTCTTCTCTTCATGAATATATATCGCATATACATATTTATTGTTTGATTATCCTCACCCCTTTGTTGATGGATTGACAAAAAAGGGAGAAGAATTTAGTGAGTTTATATATGCATGTTTAACATTGGTATTTATGCATATATGTTTGTTTAGTTTATGAGCCTTTCATTGAATATCTATTTGTTTATTGCTATGCATGAATTAAGCGGGAGCTTCTATGAAGCTTATCTTTAATCTATGCATATATAACTCCATGAGTTTTGTCATCATCAAAAAGGGGGATATTGTTGGCCTAAAGGCCCATCACTCTAGTTTTGATGATGATTAATTCATGTAGTTATAGTTCTAATGATCTTGTGTTTATATAGTGTCAGATATTTGATCAAGATCTTACTCGGCGTTTACCTTCAACAAAATATTCAAAGTCAAGTTTTGAAGGTAGCACGTGTTGATTTAAGAGCTCGTGCATCAAGATCGCATCATGTGCTCAAAGAGGAGTTTAGCTCATGGATCAAGCTTTGGACCAAGTCAAGATGAAGAAGAAGATTTTCAAGACTTGTGTCATGTTTGTAAGTGTTAAGATTTGTTTTTAGATAAAATATAAAGGATAGATTAGTTATGGATTGCTCAAACTCATATACACACAAACACAAATTTTATTTGTTTTCATAAAATAGTTTCAATTTTAGAAAATGTCGTTTTGATTTTGAACTTCAAAGTATATATCCTTTTGTTTCATGATTGGATTTCATCAAAACAAGTTTATATGGTTTATATGTGTTTTGGATTTCATCCATGCACATTGTTGGTTCAAATGTTTAGAAAAACTTATTTGATGTTTCTATATTATGTGTTTTAAGTTTTATATTTATCAAAACTTATTTTAGAGCTTATTATCAAAACATAGATATTGGATCATATCCATACACACTAAGCTTCAAAAGTGTTTAAAATATCTTATTTTTGTATTTGAAGAAGTTTTGGAAAAATCATTTTTCAAATTAAAGATTGTTTTTGAAAAATATGAATTTTTGTTTAAGGCTAAATTTCAATATCACAAAAATGGTTCAAAATATTTGTAATATGTGTTGATTTTTGATCACACATATTTGTACTTCAAAGTATTTAAATGAACTTATTTTTGTAGATTTTATGTGATTTTACGGGAATTCATAAGAATTTATTAGATCAAGATTTAATTCTGAAAATTTCTGACTTGGCCTTCTGGCGGTCGACCGATGTGCACAGAAACGTGCATGGGGCTTTGGCTTGAGGACTGATCGACCGGGTGGTCGACCGATCCAGAGACTGAACTCTCTGGATCTGGCCCCAGTCGACCGATAGGTCAATAGCAGGGCGCGGTCGACCGGGCGGTCGACCGGCAGGCCCCAACAGTCAAAAATATGACTGTTGGCCGGACGACTGACAGGTCGACCGACAGGTCATCCTGGCTGTAGGTTTGACCCAAACGACTAGTTTTTTGATCTCTTATAAAATGGGATTCCCTTGGCCAGTTTTATACAAGATTTCAAGAGGGTTTCAAAGCCAATTTTTCTCATCTCTCTTAGTATTTTTCTCCACTTGTTTTAGGGCTAAAACATTCATATTAAAAGGAGAGTTTTCAAGAGTGTTTTTCAAAAGAGATTTATTGAGTTTTCCATCACAACTCTTATCTTGTTTTTCTCACACAAACTTGAGCATTCCATTGCCATATCTATCCTATAGGAGCTTTGTATTAAGAGTATTTTTAAGTGATCTAAGTGTAGAGATCACCAAGTGTTCATCTTTGTATTTGAGGAGGCGAACTTGCGGGTTCGTGTTGTGACGAGTTCTTGTGGGAGCTCGGTGTAGAGGTGAGGCCTCGGCAAGCTAGTATGTTTGCGTGTATTGTTCTTGCGGGAATAAGAGTGGGACTAGTGAGTCCAAGAGTTCTAGTGTGAATTCGTTGTAGGTGTTACGGCACCGAGTGATCTTGCAGGATCGATTCTAGTGGAAATCCTTCATAATGTTAAAGGCGGGGACGTAGAGTAAGGGGGCTCGAACCTTGAAACAATTCTCCCGTGTTTGCGATTGCTCATCTCGCTCTCTCTCTCTCTCTCTCTCTCACTTGTGTTTATATATCTTGCATGCTTATATTGTTTATCTCTTTATATGTTTGATATATTTGTACTTAATTGACATATGCTTGGGATTTTGTGCTCACACTTGTATTCAACCAAGAGAGCCATAGTGGCACCTCAACTCTTAATCTAAAGGAATCTTGAGGAGATAGTCCAGAGTCTTCCACCGAAAATTCTGCTACACTCTTGTGTTATACCTTGTGTGTTAGCTTAATTGTTTTCATTTGCATAAATTGTTTTTAATTCCGCATCATTTGCATTAGATTAGCTAGTATACCTATTGACCCCCCCTCTAGGTGTATTTCTGAAGTGTCCTTAAAATTTCATATTAAAAAGTTGGAAGTAGGGCTTGATTGAGGGGGTCAACATAACCAAAATTGTGGCAGTGGACCTACAATATTTAGATGATAAATGCACTTTCAACCACTAATACCAAAATGGTATTCATGTTATTTTCAGAAAATTCTAAACTTAAAGATTATTTTTAAGGAACTTTTAATTTCTTTGTCGGAGTTCTCTTGTTCCTACCAATTAGTTACATGAAAATCATAAGTTTTCATCAATTGTTAACTGTTCGAATATTTGAGGTATAAATTTGTACTATAATTTCCTCAAATTTCATGAACTTATTTTTGTTACATGTTCTGTAATCAGTATAGGCACTATTCAATTAATAAAAAATTTCTTGATTTTATCATTAGGAAAAGGA
Organism: Agave tequilana; assembly: GCA_038442645.1. Lineage (NCBI taxonomy): Eukaryota > Viridiplantae > Streptophyta > Magnoliopsida > Asparagales > Asparagaceae > Agave > Agave tequilana. The sequence continues at coordinate 168,967 of JAVJIF010004293.1, read as the reverse complement.
ACAGAAACTATTTAGTGCTCCATTTTCCTCTTCCATTAAAATATTTACAAGAAAATTTAGTTATCTTTATTTTTATACTAAAACCTTTTTTCTACATTCTCATTTTTCTTATATCTATGAGTGCTTTTTTAGTGGAGTATTTTATTTTTTGCCTACGAATATGACCAATTTTCCTATAGTAGAAATGCTTATGATTTTCCCTTCTTCTATTTTACTTTTCTGGAAAATTTTATGTATAATATACTTTTTTCAAGATATTTTTCCCTCAAGATTGCTATTTTATCTCCTTTTTGAATCTTTCTTTGATTGAAGAAGTCGTTCAACTGAATTGTCAGTGGATCTATCAATATTTTTTCATGTATTGATAAAGATTCCATCAATTGATTATTGTCAATTTTGTTAAATATCTAACTTCTTCATTTGCCCTAGCAATAAAGTTAAATTCTGGATTTACACTTCTTTAGATACTTTTGTCTCTTCTTTTTTGTTTAATTTTTCATCAAGTGCTCTTATTTTATTAGTTTTTTTTTCATATTATTTACCTATTGGATTCAATGATATAAAATTCATTTTAATGATCTACTCCATATGATTTGCGTTCATTTTGAAAGTACACCTAGAGGGGGGGTGAATAGGTGTAAGGCTAATCTAATGACAAATAATGCAGTATTAAAACAAATTGCAACACACTTAGTATAACCAAAGAGTGTAGCCGAATTCCCGGTGACGGGCTCGGAACTATCTCCTCTAAATTCCTCTAAATAAGAGTTGAGGTGCTATTTGAAGCTCTCTTGGTTGAGCACAAGTATAAGCACACATAAGCAATACCAAGCATATAAGTATGATATGAACAATATGAAATAATGCAAGGCACAATATGAAAGAGAGAGAGAGTTTAGAGATAGTGATTAAACGCAAACACTAAGATATGTTTCGAGGTTCGAGCCACTGCTCCACGTCCCCGCCTTTACACAGAAGGATTTCCACTATAGTGTCTACACAGGACTTCCCACACAGGGAACCTCCACTGAGGATGTGGGTAATACAAACCGGGAGTACACAACTCCTCTCTCCAACAATACAACCTCTACACAAGAGGTAAGGCACAACACAAATCACCTCTACACTTAGAGGGATGGGCACTTAGCCAAACAAGATCAACTTCTCACTAGAGGGGTATGACACTAAGCCACAACTCCACAACAATCACCTCTACACTTAAAGGGATACCAACACAACCAACCACAACCTCCACAATCACCTCTTACTAGAGGGATAACAACACAATCACCTCCCACTAGAGGGATATCACAAAATAAGGAAGGTTTACAACTTTGGTGGTATCAACAACCACAAACCAATTTTCCCACAAAATAGATCCTAATAGATATGACAGCTCAAGTGTGAGAAAAATAAAGAGTTTGAAAAACAGAATCACAAAGAAAAACTCTTGGGAAAACTTCTAGAATAGCTATAGAAATAATCAAAAACCAATTCCCAAAGACTCTATTTTTCTTTGAATTTTTCAACCCTTTTTAAAACAAATAAAGATCAAATCTTTAAGCCCAAAACTCTTTTAAAAATTTGCTGTTAAACACTTGTAAAGGTGGGAAAAATTGCTCTCTAAAAACTTAGCTAAAACAGCTCAAGAGGGTGGATATTTATACCCTTTCAAATCTACCCGTTGGCAGTCTGGCAAAGGGCAAAATTGCCCTTCCGGTCGACCGGCCAACGGTCACTTTTCTGACCGTTGTGCCACCGGTCGACCGCCCAGTCGACCGGGACTGGATACAGAGAGCAACAGCTCTCTGCCGGTCGACCGGCCGGTCGACCGGGGCCATTTCCAGAGAGCAGAGCTCTGTGGACGGTCGACCGGCCCACCAGCCCAAGCTGGCGTGCATGTCTGTGCACGTCGGTTGACCGAACCGGTCGACCGTTCCAGTCGACTGGCAGAAGGCCAGTCCAACAATTAAGGGATTTAAAAACTTGTCTTTTTATTATCAAATAAATCCCATCAAATCACATAAATTCCACAAAAATTTGTTCTTATAAGATCTTTGAAATACAAATATGTGTGACAAAAATTCAACACATATGATAAACTATTTGAACCATTTTTGTAATATTGAAATTAGGCTTTAAACCAAAATCAGTATTTTTCAAAAAACCAAATTTTGACTTTTGAAATGGAAAACCGTTTTCTCCAAAACTTGTCTAGAAACAAAAACATGATATTGAAACAACTTTGAAGCATATTGTATATGGATAGAATCCAACATACATGAAGGATATTATATCTATGTTTTTGACTAGAAATCCAAAATCGGTTAAACTGAAAACCAAAACCAATAAACTTTAAAACTTGTGTGTGTTTGTGAACTTGAGCATATCAACACTATCTAATCTTTACACAAGATCTACTAAAACACAAACCGAAATCTTCTTGTAGAACTCCTTCTCTAAGCCGACTCGATCGAAATGTGATCCACCGAGCTTGACTCCAACCGAGTACTAGATACGATCTTGATGATGCTCGAGCTCTTGATTCTACATGTGAAAGCTCCAAAATACCTTTTTTGAAGCTAATCACCAACTAATATCTTGATCAAATATCTAAAACTAAATATCACAAGATTATTAGTAAACTATAACTACATGAGTTAATCATCATCAAACTAGAGTGAAGGGCCTCTGGGCCAACACATTTCACACACCTAAAATCTAGAAACTTAAACTATTTGAGTTTTCCCCTCCATGCATTAAGTGCCACAAAATAAACTATTAGGCTAATAATAAATCTAAACAAGCATGTACCTGAGAGCTGTTTCAGTGGCAAAAACACGTGCGTGTAGATTACAGGAGATTTTGGGGTCTAAGACCTGTTAATTTTAAAGGCATGTAGTTAGAATATAAGAGATCCTATGTTCAAGACCCAGGCTAGGCCTTGACTTCAAGAAAATAATGATTTTTTTAGCATTTATACCTTTATAATTCTATGAAATAATATATTTAACCTTGCTTTGTGTATCTTTTCCTACACACGAGTTTTTGGCTTTTGTAATATGGACAATTATACCCTTTCTTAAGTAAAAGTCGAATGAATATTAAGTGAATCACACACAAAAGTAGCTGTGCTATTTAATTACATATAATATAATATGGATAAATTTAAGAAACGATTAATAAATAGAATAAAGCGTTATCTTGTGTATTATAAAAATTAATTTAACTATGATTTGATTTGTCAATGTTCTCCACTAACAGTTTTTTCTTTGCGGACGGAGATATCTGCGTAATAATTTAAAAGATGAGGATATTTGAGGAAAAACAGAAGAAAATGTTCCAAACATGTAATTATCAAAAGAACAAGGGCATGTGTGACAAAAACTCCAAAACTCAGAAATAGCCGTTACGCTTCACCGATCCAGCTGTGAATTTAAACACGCTTCGAGTCCAAATCCGATTCGGAGAGAGATTCTTAGCGTAATTCTTTGATCAATGTCTCAGCCTCCATCAAAAGAATTTGCCCTTTATAACCCACCCCCCCCCGTCTCTCTCTCTCTCTCTCTCTTTCTCACAGAGAATGAAGAAGAGCAAGGAGAAATAAACCCAAATCCCCCTTTTGTTTTTCCCTTTCCCCTTTCTTCTCATTCTCTCCAAACCCAAATCTGAACCCAAACACTATCCCTAAGCAAGAAGGAAACCCCTTCAAGATTTGGATGCAAAGCTTCAACAAGAGCAAGGAGAAAGAAACCCATATCCCCCTTCTTTTCCCTTTCCACTTCTATCATTCTCTCCAGACCCAAATCCGAACCCAAACCCTATCCCTAAGCAAGAAGGACACCCCTTTTCTCAACTTGGATGCAAGCTCCAACAAGAAGCGATGATGAGGATCGATCACGACGGTGGTGGAACGAAACGGCGGGCTTGATTTCAAATTTTAGGTCAGTTCAAAAAGAAACCTCTTTTTTTCTATTTTACTTTTTCTTCTTTAATTAGGGTCTCAAAGATTAGGGTTTTTTTTATCTAATTGATGAAAGATATACTGTTTAGGGTTTTTTGTAAATTATTTGCATGTGGCGTGCTATATTCTTGATTACATGTGATTTTCAGTTTCCTTTTTGCTGCCCTATTTAGAAATTACCCATGAATCTCACTCCCAATTGCCCATGAATCCCAGGCAACGAGTTAATTTAAGCCTTTTTTCTTTTGCTATTTTTCTTTTTCTTGTTTCAATTAGGATTTGAAAGATTAAGGGTTTATAATGTGAAGAAGAGCAAGGAGAAAAGAAACCAAACCCTATCCCTAAGCTTCAACAAGAAGCTCCAACAAGAAGCGATGATGAGGATCGATCACGACGGTGGTGGAACGAAATGGCGGGCTTGATTTCAAATTTTAGGTCAGTTCAAAAAGAAACCTCTTTTTTCTATTTTTACTTTTTCTTCTTTTAATTAGGGTCTCAAAGATTAGGGTTTTTTTTTATCTAATTGATGAAAGATATACTGTTTAGGGTTTTTTGTAAATTATTTGCATGTGGCTTGCTATATTCTTGATTACATGTGATTTTCAGTTTCCTTTTTGCTGCCCTATTTAGAAATTACCCATGAATCTCACTCCCAATTGCCCATGAATCCCAGGCAACGAGTTAATTTAAGCCTTTTTCTTTTGCTATTTTTCTTTTTCTTCTTTCAATTAGGATTTGAAAGATTAGGGGGTTTATAATGTGATCGATGGAAGATACTGTTCAGCTTTCAATCGAGTGACCAGAGCCCATAGGAAGATTACAGATTGCTTATTGTTGATGTGTGCAAGATTATATGCATTTACCATGTTCGATGCCTTTTCTTCCTCGTATTGCTTCATCCCTCGTGTTATTAGGACAGGGTGGATTCCGTCAAGGTGGGGGAGTGTGGCTTTCAAGGACGAACAAATAAAATTGGTTCATGGTTGCTATTCTTTTTGGCAAGTAATTTTCTTCCTCATCTTTTCAGTCCATTAGAAATTTCTGAACTGTACCAACATATTAATATGGCTTCAGGGAGGTCTGCTTGCTTTAAACAAAGATTATTGTCAATCGTGGATAAGAAGTTAGAGACAGCATCTGTTAGTAGAAGCCAAACACAAAAACTTAATTAGTTTATTACTCATTGAAGACTATTATGTTGCTTCCTGTTGTCCAAAGATGACAAAATTTCTGTATTTCCATGTCGTCCATAGGCGAAAACTGAGGCCGGCTAGAAATTTGTGTATAACTTGGTCAGCAAGACCCAAACCTGGACCTTGGTTAATTTAAAATGGGTCAAATCTAGTTCCTACGAAATTCATCACCCAACTCAAATAAAAACTATGGTTTAATTCTAATACAATAATATTTTAATCTGGACATGTTGAATATTGGTGCATAGATTTAGCAGTTTACAGGAACCACATAACTCTCATCTTTGGAAACTCTTCTGCTGGATGTTTTGATTCAATTGGGAATCATATACTAAAAATTGATACCAAAAAAGTGGCAAGAGGCAAAGAATTTTCGGCAGATGACCCCCTCAAGTGCATGTTGAGGAGGTTATTGATGGGATACAGTTTATTGGTAAACATGAAGGGGATGTAACGGACTTGTCTTTATCTCAGTGGATGATGACTTGCTTAGCCTCAGCATCAATAGATGGCACAGTTTGTATTTCTCCTTGTTAAATATTTTTTGTGCTTGCTTACATCATTTCATGATTTAGATAGGCAAAACTGAAAGGTTCTGCCTTGAGACATATTCACTGGCCCATATTTGCCTTTACTTTGTATTTCTGAAACTGTATACACCACGACCACGACCACGACCATCACCAACTAATTTATATCAAAATTTTTAGATCTGCCACATGAATCCTTTTCTTCCATTCAACTCTTTTACGGGCCACGTCCTCGTTGAATGTTAAATTGTCATCACTTTTCAGAATTCCATCTCTTGAGTTTGATGTCGTACAAAGTTTTAAGATGTATCTTATATGCAACTTTGTACTATTGATTTGTCTTATGTGAGAAAATATTTAGGGCCACATAACTAAGATACCGTGCTTTATATCTATCTGAATTTAATAAAATATAATTTCTCACTTATCAGTGTTTTTTGACTTATTTACAATGGTTTGGTCTGTCTAGAGTTTGGTTAAACCACTTCATGAAGTAGGGTTGTTCTCTTTCCTTGTTATTTTATCCTATGATATTGAGTGAAGTTTCTATTAGAACGTTGAGTATTCATATCATCTCTTTGAAGTTTCTTTGAGTCCCTTCAGCTCAGTGATTTGTTTTATTTATCTAGGGAAGGATATCTTGGTTCCTTACGTCAGATATACACCTTGGCTTCTATGTACAATCGTTTTAATGTAGTGATGCAATTTCATTTTTATTCTTTCTGAATGAATTTGGGACACTGGTTCGTTAATTTCGTTAATTTGTACCATGTAACACTTGAAATTTCAATAAATAAGACAATAAGGAAATATTTCCTGTATATTATGGTTTCTCTGAGTTTTATAGTTAGTGTTTTATATGGCTGTTTTTTCATTATATCACAGACTGTAAACATTTTACTTGTACTCTCAATGCATAAACACGAGATGTGCTTTTGGACTTTTGAACTTTGAAAATGTATCAGAGATAAACTCCGGACTAACATATTATAGCTTGATGTATTGTAAAATTTATTAGAGACCTAATAGTCCTTTTGACATATTTTGAAATTTATTAACTTATCAAAATGTATCAGAGACACTTGGCACTAACATAAAAATATAATGCATGAATCGAGTACACAGTTCAATTTGAACTGTGGGGTTTATTTTTGTTTGATCCTTTTTCTTAATGATAAAGATTGGGGTTTATTTATATATTGATTTATGTAGCTTGAATTTTGTTTAATATATGAGTTATAATGCTGCATTTAAAAAGGATCAGAATTGTACTGGTAATTGTTGACTAGATCTTTGATGCACGCAACACATTTGTGTAATAAAATGGATAGACACATACATTGGTTATTGATGGATATTCTTTTAGGGTAAGAATCATGTTAACATTACAATTGATTTGTGTAACATTTAGAGTTTGTTGCATATTGATTTGTGTAATATTCAATTCTATAGAGGATGTATATGTAAGAAAACATTACAAAGATACAAAAGTCACAGTGAAACTTGACATGTGGATGCAGAAATAACATATGGAGGATGCATGTGCAAAGAATAATCTTCACTAAACTAACTGAGAAACAATAGCTGGCTATATGTGTGGCTAATGAATGACCAGAAAAATTAAATATGGTAGTTAATGTTGCGGATTAATTAAGATTTTTGATGTAATCAAGTTTGAAAGTGAAGAGTCATGGAAGAATCTGGAATGTTGATGGTAGAATTAGAAGATTGTGTGTTCTCATTACAAAGAATCTTAAGTAATTGGATGCATATGGATGATTAGGATGAATATGGGAACATGCCGTGATGATGTGAGACGAACAACATAATTATATTTTATGTTTAGACACCCCAAGAGTTGGCATTAAGTAATTAAGATTTGTGGAACTTGTAGTTTATTTAATGCATCCAAGATGTAGTTTTACATTTAACCGTTTTAGTATTTTCTCAAGGAAAATATTTTGGTGTTATCATGTTTAAGATAAAGAACCGGCTTCTAGGAATGGGGGCATATACATACTATATACCACTCTTGCAAAACTTTGTGTTTAGTTATTATCTCTCTTTTGGATTTATGGTAAAAAATTTCTCCATTTTTTTGGGAATTATAGATGTTCAATAACTTTGAACAGTAAGTTTTCTTTCACCTTTTTCATTTTCTTTGATACCTTTGGTGTGTCCCCGCACGTGTGCATATTTTTTGGCTATTTGCTTGAAACCCGAGATTTCTCACAAACCACCCTCACCCTTATGAATGGAGCAAGGCCTGAGTTGAGCGTCTTTGAATGAAACTAACGACGCGACTAGAACTTCTCTTTTGTATCCTTTATTAGTGGTACATTTGTAGTGTGCGAAATCTGTGTGTTTGTTTGCTTATCATTTTTATTTCTTCATTAGTAGATCATGAAGTAATACTTTTATTTTTTGTACAATTTCCATGCTCGCTACAGGTAAAAATTTGGGATGATCGTACAGTCCCCCTTGCAACATTAAAGGCCACATGAAGGCCAGCCAGTTAGCTCCGTTGCATTATTGACTGCACCTTACTGCCTGACCACATTGTTCTTATTACCACAGTATGGCCCCTCATTCTTAGTTACCTTCATTTTGGTTACATTTATCTTTGCATAATGTCGTCTTACATTGACCACATTGGTTACATTTATCTTTGCATAATGTCGTCTTACATTGACTTTGGTTATCATAGTAATTTGGGTAGTATCTGAAGATGGACTTGCTTAAAGTAAGTCTTTGTCATAGAATGTTATTCCATGAAAGTCGTGACTAACTTCTGGCTGCTATATACCTGAACGAAGCGACCCTGGTAATCAATCACGTGCTTGAGCAATTATTTGTGACCATTTCTGATATTTTCTATAGGGCCCTCTTAATAGAGAAGTAAAATATGGACTTCAACAAGTGAAGAAGGCTGGCTGTCACCTAGTGGATTCTGAAATATGGAAGTGTACTCAGACCCTAGATGTGAGAAGTTCTGCAAAACCTCGAACCGAGGAGGTATTTTTTTTTAATCAGGTCGTGGTGTTGCCCCGAGCGAGCCTCATATTACTCGCAAATGCCAAGAAGAATGCTATATAAGCAGTGCATGTTGATTATGGTCCTCCATTCCCAGCTTCAACTCGCATGGACTATATAGGAGATTTCACTGTTACAATGCCTATTTTAAGTCATACTGGAACAAGTGACAGTCTCCCAGATGGGGGAACAGGTGGTCCAAGTTTACTGTGTCCAGACACAGGCTATTCAGCAATATGCACTGGATTTAGACCAGTGTTTGCCACCCCCAGTTGATGCTTCATTGGGCAGAGATTCTAGCATTCGTGTATTTGATGCACCCAGCTCAAATGGATTTGCTGTGTTTGATCCATCTCGTGGAACTACTGTGAGTGCTTTTCCTGCAAGTAGTTAATCGCCAAAACCTCTCTTCCTGGTAGCAGCTCTGACAGTGTACAACCGTATATCCTGTATCCTCTGTCTGTATCTTCTGAGGTTTCTGGTATTCGTGAACGCACTAAATCAAATGTTGAGGTTAAGCCATCTGCTCCTCCACTTTCAAGTTCAGCTGCTGCTACTTCTGTGCCTTCTCCTGCTCCTTTAAATGTGGACCTTTCAGGTGGGCTTTCTATCTCAAGGAGGAAACCCTTCGAAGGGTTTTGAGCTGGGACCTTCACTTGGTGATAGTGATGTCAGCCCACTAGTTGATTATACAGTGCCTGATGTTCCTTCTGCTGTTGGTAATTCAGGAAAGGATGGATGAGTCTAAAGAGGGCATGAATGATAATAATTTGATACAAAATTCTCATTTAATGTTTAAGCTGTGCGGCAACATAACACACCTGGTGACTCCATCAGAAACAATATCTTCCTCAGTGAACATTCTGTCAGCCACGGTCCGAGAAGTGAGGAAGTTAAGGTTCAAGATGCAATTGATAACAATGATATAAAGAGTGTGGATGTGGAAGTTAAACATGTGGATGAAAATTGATTGGGTCAGCCTGACCAAAGTGATTCTCAGAAAGAGCCACAAGTTGTCAGTTCAGACAAGCATAAATCTGTAAACAGTCCGACTTCTGAAGTCAATAATGAGATGCTGAAAGAGGATCCTTCCCTGACGTCAAAAATTTGAAATGTTGGTGAAGCTCCCGGAGGGGAAGATATTTCTGCCCACGACACACTGAAGCAGCCTTATATTACTCATGAGGAAGAAGTTCACAATACCACAACCTGCACCAGAAATCAAAGAAAAAAAGCAAAAAACCAAGCAGTCGCAAGCATCATGCCCTTCCTCACCTTCTTTAAGCCCTTTCGACTCTACTGACTCTTTCAATAAACCCCCCCCCCCCCCCCCCCCCCCCCCCCGAGGGGGGGGGGCACAGGTCTTCCAACAACCGCTGTAGCTTCTCTTAGTCTCAGCTGCATTCGATGCAAGATGCTAAATCAGGTGCGGTTAATTTCTGCAGTTCATAGATGCTATGTTGTACTTGTATGTATAATTGAAATTTATTTTGTTCCTTGTGAATAAATTATTTGTATCAATCATGCATGGTAAAGGTGTTAGTGTCCATGATCAAGTATTATAAGCCTTTTTATGTGCTGCACTTGCACATATACCTGTCTATATTCTAAGCTCATTCCTTCTATTTTTTAACGATTGAAGTTTGGAAAACAAAGCTATGTCCCTTCATGGGTAAAACAGTCAAGGTATGTATCCTGGAATCCTTCAAGTGCTTTTTTCAAATTTTGATATGGTAAGCTCGTTGTTCTTTTCCCCTCAAAATCTAGTTAGGGTAATGTGCACTTGCATCCATGCATGCATGTATGTTATGTATAGATATGTAGATTATATATTGTATGTATGTTCGTATGTATTTGTGTATCTGTGTATATCTATATGCTTATATCTCTCTCTACATATGTATATGTATGTAATTTTGTGCACATTCATGTGTTTATAACTGGGTATCTATCCATGTATGTGAATATATATGTGTATGTGTGTCTCTATGTTTGTATATAACTATATATGTGAATATGTGTATGTGCCTATATATGAGTGTCTTTATATGTGCAAGTGCTTATATGTGTGTGTATGTATATGTATGTGTCTATCCATGTATCTATATATGAGATTATATTTATATGTTTGTGTCTATATATGTGAATGCATGTGAATATATGAGAGCTTGTATCTTTCCGGAAGGATTCAAGATCGAATCTTCCCACTCAAATACAACCCTACGAATCCGAATGCAAGATCCACTCCGTTGAAGTTGATCTACATTATTTCAAGTAATTAAAAATTAAAAATTATTTATTTTAAATACTTTTTGCCCATCCATCAAGTAGGAGAAAAATAAACGGCCGAAAATAACATATTGCTTAGATCTACGTCTTTAGACATACAAAATCTCGATCCGACCATTTCATCATCATATAAACACTTAAACTCTCACATACCAATTTTTTTAGATTTTAAATATTTTACACCGTTAAACTAACCAACTCATTATTTCGGCCGTCCATTTTGCGCCTACTTGATGGATGGGCAAAAAGTATTCAAAAAACATGATTTAAGATTTTTAGTTACTTGAAATAATGTAGATCAACTTCAACATAGTGGATCTTATATTCAGATGACGTAGAGTCGCATTTGAGTGGAAAGGATTCAGTCTCGAATCCTTCCGGAATGACACAAGTTTATCTTATGAATGTGTGTGTGTGGGACTCGCAGGATTAGTTGGGGCCTACACTCGTTATCTGCGTTGTGACCGCCGGATACCTGAACGGATTTTAAAAAATAATATATGTATGTATGTATTGTATGAAAAATATTTTAATACACATAGAGTATAACATAAGAGTATACATATGAAAATACCCCGTAGCCCGTTCATATTCATGATCCATACCATTAGATGTGATCTACATGTTCTTAAACTCATATGAATCAAATTTTATTTGAATTGAAACTTTGTAGCCTCTCCATCTCATGATCTAAAAATGGATGCTTTGTAGCAGTATTAAAAGCTAGTTTTTTTTATTTACTTGATTTGTGGGATAAAAAGTTTCAATTAATATAAAATTTGATCTGTATGAGTTTTAGAACATGTAGATCATATTCAATGGTTTGGATCATAAATATGGATGAGCTATGATGTATTTTCATAAGTATATAAACTCTTATATTTCACCCTATGTATATTAAAATATTTTCCATATATACACACATACATGTGTGTGTGTGTGTCTATATTTATGTATGTATCTTTGTATGTGAATGTATTTGTATGTGTGTGTGTGCGCGCGCGCACATTTATATATAAATATATGTGTGAATATTTCTATGTATGTGCGTACATGTGAATGTGTCAATATATGTTAACGTAACTATATGTTAAATATATGTGAATATGTGTGTGTGTATATTTATACACACACATATGTATAAATACATATGTCTGTGAGTTTTTATTTGTGCGGGAGTGTTATGTAAATACGTATGTATTTATATATGTACTTATTTATGTACACATGTATAATTATCCATGTAGTATGTATGTACATGGATTAATATTAATATAGGCTTGAATGTGCAAAGCTTTGTTGTGCACCTTCACTAAGTAATCAAAATTAAAATGTTCGCGTATCTCTTTCCTTTTTCTCTCCACTCTCTCACTCGGCCTTTCTCTCTCTCTTCTTCTCTCCTCTTACGCCAAGCCACTCAGGTCATCTTTCTCTGTTCTCTTTCTTCCTCCTTATGTGTCCCACTCCTATCCTCCTCTCCGCATCCAAAGAACTAATAAAAGACGAACGGAACAGTATTAACAATTGCTTTGCTTTCCCACTAATTCTATAAAGCTCATTAAGCTCTATCTCCCTGGTAGAACAACTTTTCAAGTGTCAAACCTTCACACATATATACATGTCCTCCCTTTACACATGATACAAGCTCTCAAGGCCACCTTCGACCTCTATGAACCCTGTTCCCATATTCTTCAAGACCTATATCTTGATCTTATACATTACGACTTTATATAGCCATGGGCCCCTACACTATATCATGTATGCATCTTTGTATACACTAACCCTTTTCATATCCACTGTGTCACTTTCGTAGCTTTCTTCCACCAGTACTTTTAGAAACTGCACCACAGGTTTCTCTTACTAATGTTGTTGGACAACAAATGCATGCATGCCTTTTCCTTCACCGCATGAGATTGGCCTTCAACTTTTTGGTCATCAAGATTTTCCACGAAGATCGTGGACAAATACATAGTTTACATGTAGTCTCTTACGGTAAGGAACTAGTAGATAAGTACAGCAAAAGAAAAGCAATAAGGAGAGATCTTCTGTTTTAATTAATTTTCTTCGGTAACGGGTACATCTCTGGGCTTAATAATGTCATTTGGGTCTAAATGCTAACATCAACGAAGGGTAATTATGTTCTTTTGTCTGTACAAACTTTATCACCATTTTCAAGCTTGGTTGACATTGATGTCTTGAAAGGTTTTTTTTTATTTTCATTTATTATCATTACAAAACATTATTGTGTCTATTTTTCTAGTTTTTTTTTGAAGGTTTATAGGTAGTTGGCTTCTCGTGAACCATTTTCGAAGCACCTACAAGAGGTTAGTTATGTGTTATATATTACTAATATGTATATTTGTTTTTTAAGTTTAATTTTGCTAGTGCAGATCACTTGGAGAACCCAAACTATTTCACTACTATCAAGCTTGGTGTCAGGACCAGAAGGTAATATTGACGTCTTGATAGGTTTGTTTTTTATTTTCATTTATATCATTACAAAACATTATTATATATATCTTTCTAGTTTTTTGAGGATTGATCTGCGGTTAGTTTCTCGTGAAACATTTTCGAAACAACCATAAGAGGTATGTTAGGTGTTATATATTATTAATATGTTATATTTTCTTTTTTATATTTAATTTTTCTAGTGCAGATCACTTGGAGAACCAAACTATTTCACTACTGTCAAGCTTGGTGTCAGGACCGGAAGGATGGGGTGCAGGTCACTTGCGGACCATCCAAACTTTTCACCATTTTCAAGCTTGATGTCAAGACTAGTAGGTTGACATTGATGTCTTGGCATGTTTGTTTTGTATTCATTTATTATCATTACAAAATGCTATTTTTATTTTTCCACTTTTTTGAAGGTTGGTGTGTGGTTGGTTTCACGTGAAGCATTTTTGAAACTTTACAAGAGGTTAGTTATATGTTAATTAAAATTAATATGTTTTTATAGTTATGTGTTATTTATTAATATGTTTCATATTCAATTTTTATTGTATATAAATATATCATTTTAGTAAAATGTTTACTTATTTACCGTTGAAGTTTGCCAGATAAAGTTATGTCCCTTCATCGGTAAGACAATCAAGGTATGTATATTGGAATCCCTTTTAAGTTTTTTTTTAAAATTTTTATATTATAAGCTCGTTTTTTCTTTTTCTTCAAAATCTAGTTAGATAATGTGCACTTGCATGCATGCATGGTTATGTATATATTTGTGTATATGTCAGTGTCTATACACACCAAGGTTCTAAAAATTGGATATCGGGATCGTATTGGATGGGGGTTTTTCATATAGGTTATCAGATATCGGGGGAGATATCTGGGATACGCGCGCATATTGGGCATTCATATTGGACACTATATATAATGAAATTCTGATAGCTAAAAGTTGGTTTAGTGTCATAGATATCATCGACCTAATAAAAATGATGTAATATGCATGTAAAGACAGTAAAAAATAATGTACATTTTCACGCAATCGTGTAATAAATAAGTTATTTCATATCGGGCGATATATCGGGTTATTTATCGGCCGATATCGGGCAATTTATCGGCTGATATTCAAATATCGGCCGTTTTTTGCTGCAAACGATATGAACGATTTCTCCATATCGTATCGGCAGCAGGCAAAAAATGAGATATCGGACGATATCTCGACTGACTCGGCCGATATTTAAAACAGGGACACACACACACATATATACATCCACACTGTTAGATGTGACCTACTACCAGTAAATTATAGCTAAAAATAAAATTTCAAAAGTTTTCATGATGTGCATAAAGTGACCAAAAATCAATGTTTTTGAAAGATCTAAGTTGCTTGAATTTGAGACCACTTTAATGAATGAGTAAATCATCATAAAAACTTTTAAAATTTTATTTCTAGCTAGTTTATTGGTAGTACATCACATCTAACGTGTGGATCTTGAATCCAAGTGGTGCATCAATTAAAACAAAGTAAAAGTATCAACATTCTTGATACTTTCAAAAGTAACCTAGCTCAACCCTATATATGTATATGTGAATGTGTCTATATACATATCTATGTATTTATGTATTTATGTACACATACATATGTTTATAACTATGAATCTATCCATGTATGTAAATATATATGTTTATGCGTATAAGTGTGTAACTATATATGTGATATATGTATATGTGTGTGTTATATGTGTCTATAAGTATGTGTGTGTGTGTGTGTGTATGTAACTATATATGTGAATATATACACACACACACAAGCCTCTGTGTGTGTGCGTGTGCATGTGTGTGTGCCTATATATATGAGTGTGTATCTTTATATATGTATGTGCTTATATGTGTGTGCGCCTATCCGTATGTGCGTGCGTGTATGAATATATGTGTATGTGTCTATCCGTATACACATCTATATATGCAATTATATTTATATGTGTGTGTCTATATATATGTATCTTTATATGTGAATATATATGTATGTATGTGTGTATGTGTATCTTTATTTGTGTGTATATCTTTATATGTGAATATATTTGTATGTGTCTTTATTTGTGTATGCATGCAACTATATATGTGAATATTTCTATATATGTGTGTATTTGTGAATGTACTAAGATATGTTAATGTTATATATGTAAATTTATGTGTACATATTTATATGTATATACATATAAAAAAATATTTTGCTGTGTGTTTTTTATTTATACGGGTGTGTTATATATGTATGTATTTATATATGTAAGTATGTATTTTTGTACATATGCAATAATTATTCATATAGTATGTATAATTATGGCTTGAACAAGTAAAGCTTTGCACATTCACTGAGGAATTAGAATTAATATGTTTATGCCTCTCTATCTCGTTCCTCTACTCTCTATGCTCCTCTCTCTTTGTCCTTAATGCGTCCCACTCTTATCTTCCTCTTCGCATCCAAATACTAATGAAAGCCAATGGAATAGTATTACGAATTGATTTGATTTCCCACTAATTCATAAAACTCATGGAGTTCCATCTCCTTATTAGAACAACTTTTCAAGAGTTAACCCTTTACGCCACTAAATACATGTCCGCTTTATGTCCGCTTTACATATGATGCATGCTCTCAAGACCACCTTCAACTTCTTTCAACCTTCCTTCCATATTCTTAAAGACATGTATCCATTTTCTTATTGAGGCCGAACCCAAACATTGTTGGACAAAAAAAATTAAAGCGTGTAAAAATCTTTGTTGATTGCAAAAGAAAGTTACAACAGATCAAAATTCAATTACAGAATAGGGGAGTGTCTAGATCTCCCCTTTGTTTAAGTTGTGTTTTTGTGTAGAGGTGGAGAGTGATTCTTGTTCTCCGTTAACCGATCGAACTGAAAGTTTCTCTTGGATTTTTGTGGTTACTCTCAAAGAGATGAAATGAAATCTACTTGAACACAACAAGTATTAGTCTTTTCTTTTCAAAAAGATTTCTCTTTCTCCAAAGCTGAATTCTGGAGCTTTGAACTCCTCTCCAGAAAACTTTTTGAAATCACTGAACCAGCTAACCTTTCTCACTATCTTCTCACAGTTATTTATAGAGAATCTAGGGGTGTAACTGACCATTTAAATTTCTCCATAATGGGAATTAATTCCCCATTGTGTGGAGAAAACAACAACAACTAAGCCAATTTGTCCCAAGTATTTGGGGTAGGTTAATGAACCAAAGAGATTACGTCGGATCGGGCACATGGATCAACTTTCTCCACTCATTCTTATTGAGCAATGTGCCTTCACTAAGACCTTTATTGTGTGGAGAAAACATAGGTGTTAATTGATCCAGTTAATGGTTGTCAGTTATACTAGAACGCGGGTCTCGCGTTGGACGTGGACCTCGCTATGATGAAGAAACATGAAGCTCACAGGCTCGCGTGTTTAGTTAAAATGTGAAGCTTATAAGTTCGCGTTTGTATTAGAATGCAGAGCTCACAGACTCGTGTTGAAGTTGAAATGTGAAGCTTCTCAGGTTGTTTGTGTTGAAATGCGACCCTGAGGTCTGCATATTGAAAAGCAGCACGACTATCACGTTTGGCGCAAAACGTGACCCTCATGTCGTGTTTGTTGAAACGCGACATCCGCGTTTGAGTTGAAACGCGATCATCGTGTTGACATAAGGCTCGCATTTGAGGCTGTCTTTAGTGATTTTTAGACAGCTTACAGAAACTCCTCGAAAGTATTTGAAACTCCATAGTTAACTGTGAAGGATTTCAAAATACTTTGGACTTTATTTTGATTTGTGCCTTCATGATTGAACTGGCAATCTTTTGAAATGCCCTTAAGCTTGATCCTGTCTGGATTCTGGCCTTCGTGAGTGTATTGTTAAATTGCTTGAAGATTATCGTAAGTATCTAGTTATGCAGTTTAGAACTTATCTGAGCTCTGATTTGCTTATAGTTGTACTGTTAAACCGGTTGAGTCGTCGACTTCTTTTGACAGTGTACTGTTAAACTGTTTAGAAAAATAAGTTTTCAATCAGCAAATCTGTTGCTTGGAGTTTGACCTGCTTAGTGTACTGTTGAACCGTCTTCTGACTTTTTTGCCAATGTACTATTAAATTGTTGCAAAAGTCAGACCTCAGTCAGCGAGTCAGTTGCATTTGTTGGATGTAAATGCAATTTCTGTGTTTGAGAGAACACAAATCTCATTCAAGTTTTGCGTTTGAAATGTGATTGTCGCGTTTGTAACTTGTTTTGCTTTTAAATCATGTATGTTTTGTTAGAAAATCAGACAGACTAAAGCGAAGAGTTTTAATTGTCAGAAATTAGATAACGTCATTGGGGAAGTTAAATAGAAAATTTGTAGTTTTAATCAGAAATATCTCATTTTCGTTGGGAAAATTGAGAAGATTACTGTCAGAGGTATAGTTTTGAACTTAACGGTGAGATTTGCTAAAGGTGTAATATTAACTTAGTAATCGAAGAGGTATGGTTTTAACCAAAGATCTCATTTTCATTTGAGAAAATCGAGAAGACTAAAAGACAACCTTTTCTCTATCCTTAGTTGTCAGAGGCGTTGGATTGTTCTTTTTTACTTTAAGTAATGTGGTCTACTCTCTAGATTCTCGCTCCACGGATGACTTCTAAAATCTTGCTGGGGATTAAAGTAAGTACAGACTATGTGGGGAGTATATCAGGAAATTAACGTTCTTCATGGAATCCTCTCTGATCTTAATTCGGTTGTCACACTTTGATATGAATATGAAAACATTGAAAAGGCTCTGCAAAGACGTATGAGTTCGGCTTAATTAGTTATCAGATAAACTCATTTCATCCACCATATAGGAACCGATCGATCGCTACATCTTGATATGACTGTGAAAACACTGGAAAGATTTTGCAAAAATGCATCATGAGTCTTTTTAATGAGTTCAGCTTGATAAGTCATCAAATAAACTCATTCAATCAGTTCATCTAACTATTTGAATGCTCTGTCATTAAATCGAGCTTCATCGATCGAATAGGAGAAGGGGGACATATCATTATTATATATGAAAAAGTCATACTAGATAAGTCATCCTTCTGGATTGAGAGGAATGGTCAGGAAGAAGAGTTTGCCTAGGCATGCTCGACTTCAAAATATGACTTATTCTTCTAAATTGAAGATGGATGCAGCAGGTCTATGTACTATAGAAGAGTGACAAGTTTAAAACTGATGATTTATCTTCGTCATGGGGAAGTTCAATAGAAAATTTGTAGTTTTAATCAGAAATATCTCATTTTCGTTGGGAAAATCGAGAAGATTACTGTCAGAGGTATAGTTTTGAACTTAACAGTGAGATTTGCTAAAGGTGTAATATTAACTTAGCAATCGAAGAGGTATGGTTTTAACCAAAGATCTCATTTTCATTTGAGAAAATCGAGAAGACTAAAAGACAACTTTATCTCTATCCTTAGTTGTCAGAGGCGTTGGGTTGTTCTTTTTTACTTTAAGTAACGTGGTCTACTTTCTAGATTCTCGCTCCGCGGATGACTTTTAAAATCTTGCTAGGAATTAAAGTACAGACTATGCGGGGAGTATATCAGGAAATTAATGTTCTTCATGGAATCCTCTCTGATCTTAATTCAGTCATCACACTTTGATATGAATATGAAAACACTGGAAAGGCTCTGCAAAGACGTATGAGTTCGGCTTAATTAGTCATCAGATAAACTCATTTCATCCACCATAGGAATCGATCGATCGCCACATCTTGATATGATTGTGAAAACACTGGAAAGATTCTGCAAAAATGCATCATGAGTCTTTTTTAATGAGTTTAGCTTGATAAGTCATCAAATAAACTCATTCAATCAGTTCATCTAACTATTTGAATGCTCTGTCATTGAATCGAGCTTCATTGATCGAATAAGAGAAGGGGGACATATCATTATTACATATGAAAAAGTCATACTAGATAAGTCATCCTTCTGGATTGAGAGGAATGGTCAGGAAGAAGAGTTTGCCTAGGCATGCTCGACTTCAAAATATGGCCTATATTCTTCTAAATTGAAGATGGATGCAGCAGGTCTATATACTAGAGAAGAGTGACAAGTTTAAAATTGATGATTTATCTTCGTCATGTCTTCTATGTTAACATCATACATCACTGTCTCTTGATGTTCGGCTGGCTCGATTTCAGCAATAGAGAAGAGTGACAAGGCTAAAACTATTTTGCCTTTGTCATTTGCATTGTTGTCTCCCACCGTTCAGTTGACTCGATCTCTGCAATAGAGAAGAGTGACAAGTCTAAAACTGAAGATTTCATCTTTGTCATTTCTTAAATGTTGACATCTTGTATCATTGGATCATGATGTTCGATCGGCCCGCCGTCGTCAGGGGAGAAGAGTGCTAAGGCTAAAACGGATAGTTTTGCCTTTGTTATTTCTCCATTGTTTACATCATGCATCATTATTTCCTTATGTTCGACGGCTCGCCGTCATCGATCGGTTATGTAGTCGTTTGAAGAATAATTTTTCACTTTTTTTTAGAGTTCTCCCAAACATTTTGGATCTCAAATCCTAATCCATCTAAAAGATAAGAGAGAATCAGAGTCGATCTTCATTTTGGGAAGAAGTTTCCATGAAGGACAGAATAGTGAACTGATCAAAGGTTTAATGTTAACATGGTCCTGGGGAGTACTTCTTTGATCAGAGGTGTGGTGTTGAACATGATCAGGGATAATACTTCTTTAGGTATTTGTCATTGATTGACATTATGAGTATATCACCATTTGGATTTATGAGATGATAAATCCCATTTGAGTAGACTGACTCTACTACAAACGGTCCTTCTCACTTGGGGTTGAACTTTCTTTTTGTCTTATGTGTCAAGACCTGGATTGTCTGACAGCTAAAATAAGGTCGCCTTTCTTGAAAATTTGTTCCTTGATTTTTTTGTTGAAGGCTCTGAAATTTCAAGTTTGATAAAGCTCGATTTGTTGTTAAGCTTGTAGGCATTTATCGTCTAAAGTTTCTAACTCTTGGAGGCGCAATTGATGCTTCTCGTTCGTCATCTCTGTGACCAGGGCAACACGCAGAGATGGAATCTGACTCTCCAATGAGAGTACAACTTCACATTCGTACACCAAGAAGAAAGGTGTAGCTTTCGTTGGGGTTCTCACCATTGTACAGTAAGCCCAAAGGTATTCGCCTATCTTTTCATCCCAGTCGTGTTGACTTTTTGAAACAAACTTCTTAAAAAATTTGCCGATGGTCTTCTTGAAAGCTTCTGCAAGACTGTTGGTGGTTAGATAGTATGCCGCTGAAGACACACTTTGGATTCTAAATTTGTTGCAGAATCTCTGAAATGCTTGGATGACTAATTGAGGCCCGTTGTCATGGACAATTCGTCGAGCGGTATTGACGTGATGTTTGATAAACTTGATCACGTCAGACGTCTTCATTTCTCTAAGGGGAATTGCTTTCGCCTATTTCGAGAAGTAATCGTTACAGCTAAGATGAACCGATGTCCTTTGAATACTGGAGGGGTGATAGGTCCAATGACGTCCATTTCTTACATCTCAAATGGCCATGAAGAAGACATTGGATGAAGATGACTTGGTGCTTGATGGATAAAATCATCGTGGATCTGACATTGCTTGGCGTAGGTAATGGCGTTAAGAATCATCTTCGACCAATAATAGCCAAGTCTTCGAAGTCAGTCTCCAAGCTTAGGTCCAGGTTGGTGAGCTTTGCATATACTATCATGAGCTTCCTTGAGTGCTTCCTATGCCTTTTTGTGTGAAAGGCAGCGGGGTAGGATTCCATCAAACAATCGGCAATAAAATGTTCGTATAATCGCATTGTAATAGAATCGAGAAGCTTTTCTTTTGATTGCAGCTGCCTCTTTGGAATTGTCAGGGAATATGTCGTACAAGACGAAGTCAACAAATGGGAATCATCAATCCCTGGGTTCTAAATTTGTTGAAGTCTCAAGAACCTCTTTAACTTGAAGATCTCCTCTTAGAGTTTCACTATCTTCAAGAGCAAATTTTGAATAGTACAAGTCATGATTGTGGACAATTATATTCTCTGTTATTCTAACTAGAAGAGCTAGTGAAGCAGCAAGAGATGCCAGCGCATCTGTTGTGCATTCTGTTGCTGAGGTACATGGTCGATGTAGAAGCTTTGAAACTTTTCTTCCATGTTGATGGTTGCATTATGGTAAGGTACTAAGTCTTCATGCCGGATGTTTCACTCTCCTCAGACTTGATTGATGATGAGTTTGGAGTCACCGTATGCTTCAAGATGCTTAACACTGATTTCTTCGGCAAGTTGCATTCCTATTAACAGAGTATTGTATTCCACCACATTGTTGGAGCACAACTTGATTAATGAGAATGCGCGAGAAATTACGTGGTTATGTGGGAAAACGAGTACCACCCCTACTCCTGCTACGATATTTCCTCTCAGACCCGTTCTTGACGCGCTGTCGAAGAATAATTGTCATACTTGTTCTTTTGGGGATGCGTGAGTCATACAAACTTTCGCGATTTCATCTGGGATCATCATAAAGTTTGGAGGATCTTGAAATTGGATGATCAGCCAGGAGGCTTGGCCTTTCACCGCTTTCCGTGGCATGAATTGCATCTCATATTGGGAGAGCAATATAGAGCCTACTTCACCAATCTGTAATTCAGCAAAGATGGTCTCGTCATGAGTAATCGCAGAGTATTGACTCTAGAGATGACGTGAATACGCTGGCCTACTAGGCAGTATCGCATCTTCTGGATATCAAAGACTAGGGCTAGACAATCCTTCTCGACTGGATTATAGCGATGCTTGGCGCTGACCATGGTCCTGCTCAGGTAGTAGATTGTTTGCTCATGTTATTGGTCATTATTCTGGGCTAGCATAGCTTTTAATGAATGATCCATGATCTTACATATAAAAAAGATTTTCATGATACTAGAGCTACTCTGGTGGATGCGTGAGGTACTGCTTGATTTTCTCAAACGCTTATTGCAAATTGCTGTCCCAAATAATGAGACTTCCTGCTTCATCAGCTTGGCGAAGGGTTGGCAACACCCTGATCTTCAGATGCAAGCCAATCATCCCTGCAATCCTTTAAGTTCTTTAAGATTTCTTGGAGGTTGCATCTTTTAGACGGCGCAGATGTTCTCCGGGTCGAGATGTATTCCTTTAGAAGTCACGATAAATGCAAGAAATTTTCCACTGGACACCTCTAGGAAGGTTAGTTGGGTTCATCTTCAGTTGAAGAGTCAGCATTATATTGAACGCTCTCTTCAGATCTGTCAGATGAGCCTGCCTTTGTTGCGACTTTTTACTGTAATATCGTCGACATAGCAGTCTACAGTCTTGCGTATATGCTCGTGGAATAGTGTTCATGGTATATTGATATGTCGCAGCTGCATTCTTCAAGCCAAAAGGGTATCACAGTATAGCAGTACACTTTCAGTGGTATTTTGAAAGATGTATGCTTCTCGTCTTCTGAATACATCTTGATTTGATTATATTCTGAGAAGTCATCCATGAAGGACATTTTCAAACCACACGTATTATTAACATGAAATCTATGATCGGGAGAAGAAACTCGTCTTTGGGACAAGCGATATTCAGATCGAGGAAGTCGATACAGATCCAGGTCTTCCCGTTCTTCTTTGGGACGGGTACGATATTGGCTACCCAGTCAGGGTGTTGTTCTTTCCTGATAAAATCAGAGTTTATGCTTTCTTGACTTCTAATTCAATTGCCTTTATAATCTTTGGATGGAATCGTCGTTGCTGCTGCTTGACTGATTTCGCGTTTGGATTAATGTTGGGCCGATGCATGGCTACTTGTGGGTCAAGACAAGACATCTATATAATACTCATGAATGAAAATTTCGTATTAGGTCTTTTTTCTCTGAAGGCGAAAACTTACTTATGAAGATGGGCTTGGGGCCTTACTTCCCAGATTGATCTGAATCACTTTATCCTCTATAGGCGACTCATGCTATTCAAAGCGTATATCCAAAGAGTGTTCAAGTATTTGATACAGGGACTGGTTCTTCATTTTCATCTTCATCTTCCAGATGGCTATTCGAGATCATGTTTACTGAAAGATCTCTAAAGATATCACCGACACTGACATCCTATTCCCACGAAGATGTGCCTGATGAGTTGTCGTGATATAGAGCACATAGCCCAATCCCTTTCGAGTTTTTTGATAGTAATTGGGGGCTTTTCCTTTAGGGACAAAAGATCGAAGCAATGTTCGGCTTCCTTTGCCAAAGTTCAAGTTAGACCTTTCGTCAGGTCGTATATCCCATTTTCTCCATCATTCGGCATGCATTTGACTCGTAACGAGAGAATTGAGGAGATTCAGTATTGTTTTCTGAACTTTCATGAGGAGCTATTGGTTCGGGCTTGATCCTCCCAAATAGAATTAGCTTTTGACCCTATGCTTGGCTGGGACTTCAAAGAAGGCTCCTTACGTATCATTGGTCTTTTCATGCACCATAAGAGATGACCGTATTGGTGCGTGCAATGTTTTAGGGCATCTATTACAGACAAAGGATCACTATCTACGTCAGTACTAGTATTTGACGGTACAGAATTAGAAACTAACACAGAAAGGTAAGCCAAATCTAAATTCTCATTGATGAAACACTTGCCTTTAATGTTGGCAGTGTTATTGAAGTCGAGCTTATCAACGCTCATTACAAGTGGGCTCAGCTCACAGATGCATTCTTCTTCTGGCTCGATTCGGTGTCAGCCTCATTGCCAGAGTCGGGGTCTTCTGGATGGGGATTCTTATCTCTCTCTAGAGAATCTTGATGGAGGAGGGAGTCAGTGAAGTAATTTCTCAAACCCTTGAACAAATGCTTCTCAGCAATCAACGTTCTCACTTTGCCTTCTTCATCGGTGTATTTCATCACCTGATGAAGGTGGACTGGATGATGGAATTGTGGTGAATCCATAGATATCTCAGGAGCAGGTTGAATGATGTGTCTGCATCAATCACGTAACACGTCACTTCTGACCTCAGGTCTCCGATCTGGCATCTGAGCTTGATCTTCTCCATCGGTCTTATCCCATTAGCGTTGAAGCTATAGATGGTTGTTTGGGTCGCATTCAGCTGGTGAGTAGGAATCCCCAGATGTTGTATGACTCTGTGGGAATAATGTTAAACGCAGATACTGGATCAACCTGAATGCGGTTCACTTCGGATGATCTGATATACCCTGTGTAGTACAG
Source organism: Agave tequilana (assembly GCA_038442645.1). NCBI lineage: Eukaryota > Viridiplantae > Streptophyta > Magnoliopsida > Asparagales > Asparagaceae > Agave > Agave tequilana. The sequence continues at coordinate 144,259 of JAVJIF010004293.1, read as the reverse complement.
GGGTCTATCATGTTTTCTTTTGACTTGCATATCGTCGAGAGTAAATGTTATGCAGAAAAAATGCTTGGAGGTCTGGAGATAAGTCCTTCATTCTCTTCTTCACGTCTGGCCAGAATTTGGGCTATAAAAGCCTCTGAATCGGTTAAGGCTTCTCTGAGAGCTTCTCTCATTGATTTGGAGATTCTCAAGAGCTCATAGAGAGTGATTTTGGCAGAGATATTGGCCAGCTGAGCTAAGATGTTGAAGCAAAAAGGCGTTGATGACCCTTTCGCTATCATTTTGAAGAGTTTTAGCATACTGAAACTCTTTGTGCCTCTCCACGGGTTGCTTTGTGGATTGCTTGACTGCTTCTGTAGCCGACTTGGATGAACTTGGCACTGTCACATCGTACTTTTTCAAGTACTGCTAACCGGACCGAGTTCTAGCCAGTGGAGGGGCACTTGTTCTATGGCGAGAATAATTTCTTCCTCTTCTGAATCAGTAATAGAGGCAACATCCGTCTCGGCTTCTCTTGAGAAAGCGCACACCACGTTACAAAAGGATGCATTTGCTTTGCCTTTGGACTTTTTGTTGGTGACAGTAGTCCATTGCTGGCTTTCAACAATGTCGGGATGAACCTACATTATCTTTCTATAAAGAAATAGAAAACCCTAAAAGGAATTGAATTGATAATAAAGAGAGACAATGCATATATACAATAAAAGTGATATGTATGGGTCTATTAGGTAGAAGCCCAATAGCTCAATAACCAATAGCCCAATAACATTCTAACACTCTCCCTCAAGCTGGAGCATAAATGTCACCATGCCTAGCTTGCTACATAAGACAGAACACACCTTTAGAGAAGCTGCTTTGTTAAATAGATCTGCCAACTGCTTTAAAGATGGAGTAAATGGGAGAGAAATCACCTTTTTGGTCTATGCATCTCTGACAAGTGACAGTCAACCTCTATATGCTTAATCCTCTCATGAAACTCCTGATTTTGTGCGATATAGATAGCATATTGATTATCAAAACATAAGTATAGAGCCAAGATGACGAAAATTAAACTCCAATAACAGATTCTTCAGCCACATCATTTCACAAGTAGTATGTGTCATGACTTTATACTCAGCCCCTGTACTGGATCTAGAAACTTCTTATTTCTTGCTCCTACATGACACCAGATTTTCTCCAAAGAATGTGTAATAGCCAGTAGTGGTCTTCTTATCTTCCTTATCACCAGCATATCCTAAGTCAGAATAGCAAAAAATACAAACATGTTTATGTTTCTTATACAACAAACTTTTTCCAAATAGCTTTTAATATAGGCAAGAATCCTCAGAGCAGCTGTCCAGTGAACCACTTTACGCTGATGCATAAACCTACTTAGTACTCCAACTGCAATGGTTATATCAGGCCTAGTAACTATCAAGTAGATCAACTTTCCAATTGATCTCCTATATTGTCCAGGATCATCAAGTAAATGACTATTATCACATCATATATCCAAATTTGTTTCCATTGGAGTGCTAGCAGGTTTGCACCCCAACATGCCAGTTTTCTTAAGAAGATTAAATGTATACTTCCTCTAAGATAGAAGTAAACCATGCTTTTGATAAGCAACTTCAGTCCCAAGAAAATATCTTGGCTTCCTCATATCCTTCGTCATAAAATGTCATTTGAGATACTTTCTGTTAAGGCCACAGAATCACTCCCAGTTAGCAAAATGTCATCAACATTTGCTAACTTAGTACAACGAACAAATATAGAGTGATCTGAATGATAACGAGCAAATTCAATACCATAATAGCCATGCTGAACTTCTCAAACCATGCCCTTGGACTCTGTTTGAGTCAATATATTGCCTTCCTAAATTTACAGACAGTATTCTCCCTCTGAGCAATATGCCCTGGAGGCAGTGTTTTAAATGTCGGCCGACATTTGCGCAATGTCGGCCGATATTTCGTTTTCAAGCCCTCACCGCCACGACATCCTCACCCGCATTTGAAATGGCGTTTTAGAAAATGTCGGCCGACATTTCGGGAAAAATCCGATACGTCGGCCGATATTTTCCCGAAATGTCGGCTGACATTTTAGAAAAAATCCAATATGTTGATTGGTCTTGAAATTTAGAGCAATTGAGAAATTTTAACAACGGATTAGTGAATATATGCAAAATATTTAAGTTAATTATACATATCTTAAACATATTTATGTAGTTTTGCATAAGTTATGTATGTATTACCTTGATAAGAATTTTAAATTACATTATTTAAGACATCTAGGATATATATTTGTTATCCGTCATGACGTCCGAAATTTACTAAATGGCCCCGAAATATCTCCGAAATCTGAAATCCGACATCCGATTACGACATCCGACATTTCCCTGATATCCGACATTTAAAACACTGCCTGGAGGTTGCTCCATACAAACTTGCTCCTCAAGCCCTCATAGAGAAAGGCATTCTTGACATCTAGTTGAAATAAGGGCCACTCCATATTAACAGCAACAGAAAAAAGAATTCGAATGGAGTTCAGCCAAACAACTGGTGAAAAAGTCTCAAAGTAGTCCACGCCATAGGTCTCTGAGTATACCTTTGGCAACAACCCTGGCCTTATACCATCCACTGAACCATCAGGGTGATACTTCAAGGTATAGACTTATTGACAACCCACAACATCTTTGGGTGCTGAGACCAACTCCCAAGTTTCTCGAGAAATAAGAGCATTCATCTCCTCATCTATATCCTGCTCCAAGCAGGTATCAATATAGCCTCCTCATATAACCTGGGTAAAGATACAGCGGAGAAAGACAGGGTAAACTGGCGAAAAGAGGAAGTAAGATGATCATATGAAATAAAATAAGAAATAGAATGATCAGTACAAGAGCGTTTACCTTGTGGAAGACAATAAGAACATTAAAATCAGAGGAAGGTACTGACGGCTGAGGAGGTGAACGTTCCACTAGAGAGGAAGCCGAAACTGGTTCAGAGACAGGAACTTTTTGCAGATGAGTGTAGACATGTCTGAAATATTTTTCTCGAGGTGGATTCAATACAGGTGGCATTGTATTATCTTTTAATGACACTGGTGAAGAGACATCATGGACAACAACAGGTGCAAGCAAAGGAACAGATGGTGAAAGAAAAATAGACTTTGATACAGTAACTGGACCTTGTGGAGAAAATAGGGAACTGATTCAAAAAAATGTGACATCAGCTAACACAAAATACTTCATGGTTGATAGACTATAGCACCGGTATCCTTTTTGAGTTTGAGAATACCCAACAAAGACACATTTTATAGACCCAGGAGACAATTTATTCAGACTTGGAGACAAATCCTGAACAAAACATGTACAATCAAAAACACGTGGAGGAACTGAGAAGATACTTTTGTTAGGATATAGACGTGAAAAAGGAATTTTATCATGAAGAACTGAGGAGACAATTTTATTAATCAAATGACAGGCGCTTAACACTGCATTAGCCCACAAATACTTCAAAACATGCATATGAATATGTCTGTGTTTGCATTCCGCAATACCATTATGTTGGGACGTATGAGAGCAGGAGGTTTGATGAATAATCTCATTCTTAGAACAAAAAAGAAACACATCATTTTTCATATATTCCGGGGCATTGTCAGTACGAAGCACATGGATAGAGATAGAAAATTGAGTTTGTATTTCATTATGAAAAAGTTCGATCATACCAAAAACTTCAGACCTCTCTTTTAGCAAATATGGTCAAGTCATACGAGAGAAATCATCAACAAAGATGAGAAAATTCTAAAATTTTTAGATGAAGAAGGCACACGACTAGGACCCCAGACATCAGAATGAACTAACTCAAATGCAGATCTACTACGGTTATTGACTTGACGTGGAAAAGAGACACAATGATGCTTGCCAATCTCACAAAACGCACAACTAAGTGTAAAGAAAGAAGACTCAACAGAAATTACCGACCGAAACTTCTGCAATGAGGGATGACCCAAACGCCAGTGCCAGAGTAGAACTTATCAGGCTGGCCTGCAATTAAGCCAGTAGGGGATACTCCATCATCCAAATAGTAATTGCCTCCTTTCTCATGACTTGAGCCAATCTTCTTCATAGTTGTCAGGTCCTGAAAGACACAGTAAGAAGGAAAAAAGGTTACACTGCAGTTATATTGTTTGGTAAACTGGCTGATAGATAACAAGCTTATAGAAAATTTTAGAACATATAACACATTTTTATGGTTCAAGGATGGAGTAGCCTGAACTACCCCATTACTAAGGACAAAAGATTGTGTACCATCAGCAATGTTAATAGAAGAAAATTGAGTAAAAAGATGTAAAGAGATGAATTTGTCATTAATACCTGTCATATGAGATGATATTCCTAAATTTAATATCCAAGGTCTGTGAGGAGAGGCAATATAAGCATTCATATCTCAAGAGGATGGATGAGTTGATGAATGGCTTGTCTGATAGAACTCGAGCTGATGTAACCTGTCATACTTGTCCTGTGATATCTGAGTAGGAGCACCAGAAGGTGCAGAGGCAGTATCTGAGAGAACATGAGCAGTATCGTTAGAGAGCCAACATGGAGAAACAAGATAGGATGAAATACTTGGGACAATCGACATCGCAACCAGTTATAGAATCACCAGAATTATATCCAGTAGTAGCAATGAACAACCAGTAATGAAGAAAAACAAGTAACTTAGTCACCAGAGAGTAACAAAGACAGCCTTAAATAATAGTCAGTAATGAAGAGAAACAAGTAATTTAGTTACCAGATAGTAGTATAGACAGCCTTAAATAGCCAGATCAGATGTAAAAATTTAATTTTGAGCAGTAATTAAAGCAGATCTCATCAGAAAAGTCTCGTAGAACATCAAAGAAGCCAGATAGATGTAAAATCTGATTTTTAAGCAGTAAACAGATCAGATCTCACCAGATAGGGTTTGTAGAGCATCAAATAGCCAGATCAGATGCAAAAATCTGATTTTTAAGTAGTAGACAGGATAGATCTCACCAAAGAAGCCTTGTAGATCATCAAGAAGACCAGATCAGAAGTAAAAATCTGATTTTTAGAGAAGTTACGGCAGTCCTTGGAGATATTGGACGTGGGGCGGCACTCCTTGTTGACTTGGAGGATGGGCGGCACTCCTTAGAGATGTTGGAAGATGTTGCGGCACTATTGGAGGTGGGGCGGCAATCCTTGGAGACTTGGAGGATGGGCGACACTTCTTGGAGATGTTGTCGCACTCCTTAGATGTTGCGACACTTTTTAGAGGTGGGGCAACAATCCTTGGAGTCTTAGAGAGGAAAGGATTTTAGGGTTAGGGTTTTCCTTGCTCTGATACCATGTATAGAAATAAAAAGTCTTAAAAAGGAATTGAATTGATAATAAAGGAGAGAATACATATACATAATAAAAGTAATGGGTATGGGTAGCCCAATAGCTTAATAACCAATAGCCCAATAACTATTCTAACACTTTCCACGATGAGCGAGAACAGGGACAAGACCCTTCTTCTTCTTGTTATGGGGATCAATATTAATCACCCTTAGTTCTCCTTTCGAGATAGGAAACCATCCGGTTGGCGCTAGTGGTAGATGTCTACCAAATTAAAGAAGTACCAAAGATGTCATATTAGCGGTCACCTTCTTTTGCTCTGGACGGAGTTTAAGAACTTCTGCATCAATCCAAGCTTAGAGCACATCTTTGAAGATATAGTAGCTTTTGGTGGGATTTCCCCATCCTGTGATATAGACAGTAGTAAGGATCATCAGTGTCTCAACTTCTTCACGGTATCTCGCCTCCGGCAGCTTAAGCTTGTTGCTCTTGTGGAGCAACTTAAACAGAGAGATAACATGCTCATCTTTGAAGGAATATTGCTTGTTGGTACGCATCTGTGCTGAAGTGTTACCCTTCTGGCTGACGAGGGTTTGGCAGATGACGTGGTCTCTGTCGCTAGAGTATCTTTCCTTTTTGACTGAAAGGGTTGCTCCTGCATCTGTCGAGTTGACTTCTCAGGTCTAGTCTTACTTTCTTTTCTTCAGTTTTGACTCTCACGATGATCTCTTCTGCTTGTTCACCTTGTAGCATCAGTTACTTCCAAGTGCAACATTTTACCACTCCTATCTGAGCTAGGGTGGCAGTTTGCAAATTGTGGCGGCACGTTTCTACCTGCGTGAATTGAGTCATGCCACTGGGACATCGGAGTGTCATACTCCGAAATCTCTCCACAAACTTCTTGATGAACTCTCCTTTCTTTTGTTTCGCAGCGAGGAGAGTTGGCATCAATATTTGTGTCATCTTCAATGAAACGAGCCAGAAGTAGCTTCTCGAGGTTGGCCCAACTTTTGATAGAGCCGAGCCGGCAGGTAGTTTCATGAACCATTCAAAGGCTACCTCCTTCAGGGTGCCAATAAACAAACAAGCCATGATAGCATTGTTTGATACTACATATAAGTAGACTAATATGTGTTTGGTGATCCCTTGCCATCGAAGGTGTGCAATGTAGTCTTGAATCTGGAAGGGTAGAGAGCGGTGTCCAACTCGATCGGGTATGGTCAGACTACCCCCCACTTCTTGAAGGTCGCATCGGTGTGCAATGGCCTCGAGGCGATTCTCAAGCTCAGTCATTCGTTTGAGATGGCGATCCACGCTTCTGTCTGAGTTCTCCTCTTAAGGTGAAGATTTTGGGAGTTTTAGTACTGTCAGATTCTTCAAAAGTAGAGTCTTCATCCTCTCTCTTTGCCCTTGCCTTTGTTGGAAGAAGCTTTGGTCTTTCGGACTCTGTCTTCTTCTTGAGCAAAAGAGTTGTCATCTGCTTCAAGTCATTATAGACTGTTGCTGGGCTTGGAGTATCTCGTGTTGTGCTTGTTATACTCGGGTCTGCTTCTCAAACTTTCTAGCCACCTCCTCAGGAGTGTCGGCCATATACGTGAAGGCTTCCACCCCTGCGTAGGAGTTAGATAACTGGGATTCAACAATGACCGCAGAGTGCACATCGTTCACCTGACCCCCCTTGTTAACAAATTGTAGTCAACTAGAGTAATTGTTCTAGTACGGATCCGAGTATGCCGGTAGATCCCTTCAAGCCCAGAGACGTTTAAACAACCAACTCTTCAGAATCAATAGCTAGTTGCTTCCCTTTGGACTTACTTGGTGTGGTACTCGACCCTACCATGTTAGAAGTTACCTCCGGGTATTCAGCATCAGAGAACGACTTCTTATTATGGGAGAGACGCCTCATGGCTGAGTTAGAGGCTGGAGCCGCTGACAGTTAGTTGAAGATTGATGGTTTGGTCGTATGAGAGCTACAGTGGCACTCGGAGGGCATTGCCATGATGAGCTGCTCACAGCAGCATCAAGGAGCGATCTGGTGGACACTCCTCTTCCGAGTTAAGTAGTCCCTCAGATCCGTTACAGGGATATCTATAGAACTAGGCTCAATCTCATAGGGGTGAAGGCTTCCCAGTTCAGTATTGTTCTTGGCCACTTGAGGCTGAACGTGAGCTTCGTTTTTCTGTAATGAAATGCGAAGGTCGCGTGTTGGTGCGGCCTTCGTCTGGATGCGAGTCTCGCGTTGTGCAAGAGAATCACAGACTTCGTGTTTTGAAAAAGTTACAAGCTGGATGAGGGTGCCACACTCTTGAAATGAGGCGCAGACCTCGCGTTTTGGCATTGCGACGCACGCTTGACGAATACGAGTCTCACATTGTGCCAGAGAAACGCGGGTCTGACCCTCGCGTTCAGTGCTAGTGGCACAGACTGTAATTGCAGTGTCTTCTGCTTGCTGACGATGACCGTGATGCCTTCATTGATGTTCAGCATTCCGATTGAGTCGCAAGGGCTATTAGGAATCCCCAACAACCTGGAGTTACAGAGTTATTAGAGGAGAATGATGGCCAGATTGATCTTCACCATCGTTTTGACTATGAGCCAATATACTGGCCCCACGAGTCTCTTGAAAGACGTTGACGTAAGCAGCGTGGGCTTCACGGGAGGTTTTTAGAACCTCGCTGGAAGTGGTGCTGCTTGCTTTGCGCAGATCATTTTTGGATAAGTCTTTGAAGAGAGTTGAGAGCAGGTCTCCAAAGAGACTTTGCGGTATTGCCGCATTGCGTTGGGGCTATGGAGCCCGAAGAGAGAAGCTTCTAAAACTTCTCTTGGTCGAATTCAACAACGAGCAATTCGATTGTTGATCTAAGGAGCTTAAGGTCAGCTTGCGCTACGACCTTCTCGTCAGTAGAGAACGATATCCCATGCGAAGTCGCCATCCTCTGTTAGACCGGAAAAATTGAAGCGTGTAAAAATATTTGTTGATTGCAAAAGAGAGTTACAACGAATCAAAATCTGATTACAGAAGAGGGGAGATTGTCTAGATCTCCCTTTTGTTTAAGCTGGGTTATTGTGTAGGCGAAGGGGATGATTCTTGTTTTTTGTTGACCGGCCGAACCGTAAGCTTCTCTTAGATCTTTGTGGTTACTCTCAAAGAGATGAAAGGAACTCTACTTGAACAGAACAAGTATTAGAGTCTTTCCTTTACAAAAAGATTCTCTCTAAAGCTGAATTCTGGAGCAAATTAGCTGAACTTATCTCCAAAAAGCTTTTGAAATCACTGAACCAGCCGACCTTTCTCTCACAGCCATCAACTAGGTCAATTAACACCCACTTTTCTCCACATAATGGGGAATGTGGGCCTCACGCTAGACGCGGACCTCGCTATAGTGAAGAAACGCGGAGCTCACAGGCTCGTGTGTTTAGTTGAAATACGGATCTCACAAGCTCGTGTCTGTGTTGGAACGCGGAGCTCACATGCTCGCATTAAAGTTGAAACGCGAAGCTTCTCAGATTTGCATTTGTGTTGCAAAGCGACGCTGAGGTCCGCGTATTGAAAAGCAGCACGACCATCGCGTTTGGCACAGAACAATACCCTCGCGTCGTGTTTGTTAAAATGCGACATCCACGTTTGAGTTGAAACACGATCTTTGCGTTGATATGAGGCCCGCGTTTGAGGTTTTGTTTTCAGTGATTTTTAGACAGCCTACAAACATGTGCTTGAGACATAACTGTCCATTCATGAGAAAATGATGTATGGATTCTCGAGAAGAAAGGAGTGAATCGAAGTTTCCAGAATGACTACAAATCTGATGTCAAAATCCCAAACGGGAATGAAGGGACAACAAAAGTTTTTAATATGTCATCTTTATCTTTTCCCCACGAACGTCATAAATAGAAACTTAAATGTAACACACCTATGTCACTCGTCGAGTGACGGATATAAACGAAAGAGGAATGAGGTTTGGTATGGCCCCCACTATGATTATCCCCCGAACAAGATGCCTAATATTTATGACACTTTGGTAGTTAAATATCGCGACACTGTCAACAGCAGATTGATATGACTTGTAAAATGGCATGTGAATTATTAGAATTGAAGAGGCCACAATAGGCATTGATCTTAATTTGGATTTTGGAATCAATTAATATTGGCATTGTATTAATGGGTAATGGTTTAATGGTTCAAGAGGGAAGTTTTGTAAGCAGTGAGAAGAAATTTTCAAGAACTCCCAAGCACATGTACTTAACTATAACTAAATAAGATAGATAATAACAAGTTTTATTATTTAACAGTATAACACGACTTATATGTCAACGTTAACCGAACTATGTTATCTGCTCTGCACTTAACTCCCATCATTTATCATGGGTGCGATAACTGGTACACCAAAGGTGCGTCCTTCCTCGTCCTCTCGTACTAGGGAAGAGTCCTCTTAATGCTCTAACGCCTACACCGGATATGAACTGAACTGTCCCACGACATTTTGAACTTCCTGTATTACAATTTTATATAGCCATGGACCCTATACTATATATACATGCATCTTTGTATACACTGACCCTTTCGTATCCACCGCACATCTTCTACCATTTTGTTCTACCACTACTTTTAGAAACCCTATCATAAGTTCTCTTACACTTAGATTATGTTGTAGGACAACCAATGCATTCACGTCCCCCGTTTCTTGGAACACATTAGATTAGCCTTCAATTTCCTGGTCATCAAGACTCTCCACAACGAGCGTGGCCAAATAGATGGTTTACCTATATACATGCATCTTTGTATACACTGACCCTTTCGTATCCACCGCACATCTTCTACCATTTTGTTCTACCACTACTTTTAGAAACCCTATCATAAGTTCTCTTACACTTAGATTATGTTGTAGGATAACCAATGCATTCACGTCCCCCGTTTCTTGGAACACATTAGATTAGCCTTCAATTTCCTGGTCATCAAGACTTTCCACAACGAGCGTGGCCAAATAGATGGTTTACCTATAGTCTCTCACGGCAAGGAATTGGTACTTGTGCATTATTTTATGCCCAACATCATAGATGAGGACTGGAAGAAAAGTCGGTTGTCTTTTCAGTGTTTGAGCAACAAGGCAAGGTCTTCTATTTGTTTGTTTTCTTCAGCAACGAGTACATTTTGTAGGCTCTAAATGTGAACATCGTTCAAAAAGAACAGGTTCTTTTGTCAAACAACTATTCTAGTGTTATATATTTTTTGCATTTAATTTTGTTTGTACTGGTCACTTAGAGACAATCCTAACCTTTTCACCGCTCTTAAGCTTGGTTGGACTGATACCTTGAAAGGTTTGTTTCTTTATTTTCATTTATTATCATTATAAAATTTTATTATGTATATTTTTATAGTTTTTAAAAATTGGTGTGCAGTTGGCTTCTCGTGAACTATTTTCTAAACATCTACAAAAGATTAGTTATCTGTTATAATTAATGTTATATTTAATTTTTCTAGTGCCTGTGACTTGGAGAATACAAATTTTTTCACTATTCTCAAACTTGGTGTCAACACTAGAAGGTTGACATTGATAGAGATAGGTTTGTTTCTTTATTCTTATTTATTATCATTACAAAACGTTATTATGTATATTTTGGTAGTTTTTTAAAGGTTTGTGTGCGACTGGCTTCTCGTGAGCCATTTTCGAAACATCTACAAAAGGTTAGCTATTTGTTATTTATTATTAATATGTTATATTTTTCTTTCTAAATTTAATTTTTCTAGTGTAGGTGACTTAGAGAATCCAAAATTTTCCACTGTTCTCATGCTTGGTGTTAATAATAGAAGGCTGACATTGATAGTGACTGGTTTGTTTCTTTATTTTCATTTATTATCATTACAAATATTATTTTGTATATTTTTTTCATTTTTTGAAGGTGGTTGTAGGTTTGTTTCTCAGGAAACATTTTCGAAACAAGCACAAGAGGTTACTTACATGTTATTTATTTTTAATCTGTTATATTTTCTTTTTTAAATTAACTTTGCTAATGAAGGTCACTTGAAGACAATCCAAACTTTTCATTATTCTCAAACTTGGTGTCAAGACTAGAAGGTTGACATTAATATCTTGACTGATTTGTTTCTTTGTTTTTATTTATTATCATTACAAAAATATTTTATGTTAGTTTTCCCCTTTTTTCAAGGTTGGTGTGCGGTTGGTTTCTCATTAAGCATTTTCGAAATATCTAGAAGAGGTTAGTTATGTGTTACTATTAATATGTTTTATATTAAATTTTTACTGCATATACATATCTAATTTATATTGATATCTTGACTGATTTGTTTCTTTGTTTTTATTTATTATCATTACAAAAATATTTTATGTTAGTTTTCCCCTTTTTTTAAGGTTGGTGTGCGGTTGGTTTCTCATTAAGCATTTTCGAAATATCTAGAAGTGGTTAGTTATGTGTTACTATTAATATGTTTTATATTAAATTTTTACTGCATATACATATCTAATTTATATTTAATGCCATAAATTTGAAGTTTGCGAAATAAAGCTATGTCCCTTTATTGGTAAGACACTCAAGGTATGTATACTGGAATCCTTTAAGAAATTTTTTTCAAATTTTTATACTGTAAGGTTGTTCTTTATTTTCCTTCAAAATCAAGTTAGATAATGTGTACTTGCATGCATGCATGTATGCAATGTTTGGATATGTGTTTGTATGCTATGTCTGTATGTATTTGTGTGTGTTCATATGTATGTATTTTTGTACACATACATGTGTTTATAACTTTGTATTTATCCATATATGTGAATATATATGAGTATTTTTCTATATTTGTGTTTATAACTATATATGTGAATATATATGTGCATATGCCTATATATAAGTGTGTGAGTGACTCTATATGTGCATATGCCTATATGTTGTGTATGTGAATATATGTGCATGTGTCTATCCCTGTATTCTATATGCTATTATATTTATAGTTGTATGTGTCTATATTTGTGTATATATCTTTATATGTGAATATATATGTGGAGATAGGCTTGTGTCGTTCTGAAAAGATTCGAGGCCTAATCCTTTCCACTCAAATATAGCCTTACGATATCCAAATGCAAAATTCACTCTGTTGAAGTTGATCTACATTATTTTAAATAACTAAAAATAAAAAATTATATATTTTGAATACTTTTTACTCATACATTAAGTAGGCGTAAAATGGATGGCCGATATAGTAAGTTAGTAAGTATAACGGTGTAGAATATTTGAAATCTAACAAAAATTCATATGTAAGGGTTTTTAAGTTTTAGATCATGATGAAATGGTCGGATCAAGAATTGGTATGTCTAAAAATATAGATCTAAGCAGTATGCTATTTTTGGCCGTCCATTTGTGCCTACTTGATAGTTGAACAAAAAATATTTAAAATACAGTATTTATTATTTTTAGTTACTTGAAATAATGTAGATCAACTTTAACAGAGTGGATTTTGTGTTCAGATGTTGTAGGGTTGTATTTAAGTGGAAAAGATTCGGCCTCGAATCCAGAATCTATATATGTATATGTATTTTTGAATGTGAATATTTGTGTATATATCTATATCTCTGTATGCATGCAACTATATATATGAATATTTTTATATATGTGCATATATGTGAATGTACTAATATATGTTAATGTATCTATGTATGTGAATATATATGTTTATATATTTATACAAATATACATATAGAAATATACATATGTGTGTGTTTTTATTTACGCAGATGTGCTATGTAAGTATGTATGTATTTATATATGTACGTACATACATACACACATGTATAATTATGCATGTATTATGTATAATTTTAGACTTGAACGTGCAAACCTTAGTTGTGCACGTTCACTAAGGAATTAGAATTTATATGTTTGCGCCTCTTTTTTTCCTCTGCTCTCTCACACTCAGTCTTTCTCTCTCCTTCTCTCCTGATCTCTTATGCCGGGCCACTCCTGTCATCTCCTCTTTACGTTCTTCTCTTTCTTTTTTCCTTAATGCGTCTGACTCCTATCCTTCTCTCTGCATCCAAAGAACTAATAAAAGACAAATGGAAAAGTATTGCCAATTGTTCTGCTTTCCTGTTTATTCCATAAAACTCATGGAGCTCTATCTCCTCGATAAACTTTCCAAACGTCGAACCTTCACACCATTAAAGACATGTCCCTTTACACATGATGCACGCTCTCAAGATAACCTTAGACTTCTTTGAACGCTCCTTTTATATCCTTTAAAACCTACCTATATCATGACCTCCTATAGGTCTTAAAAGAGGTTGGGATATAGTCATGGGCTCTTATGTTATATTCGTGTATGCATCTTTGTATCCACCATGCTGCTTCCATTGCTTTCTTCTACCACTACTTTTAGAAACCCCACCACAAGTTCCCTTACACTTAGATGATGATGTTGGACAAGCAATGCATGCACCCCTGCCTTTTCTTGGACTACATTAGATAGACCTTCAACTTTCTGGTCTTCAAGACTTTCCATAAGGGTTGTGACCAAATACGTGGTTTACATGTAGTCTCTCACGAGAAGGAATTGGTACATGTGAGTTATTTGTACCCGACACCATAAATGAAGACTGCAAGATAAGCTGGTTAGTCATCCAGTGTTTGAGCAACAAGGAGAGGGTGATGTGGGACAGAGGAAATTTTAGGGTATATGGTGGATTTTTGGTGGAATTGGGGAAGAATAAGGATTTGAGGATTGGATATGATCACGAATGGCAACTCGGATCTTGGCTTCACCGTTTATGATTCAATCCATGAGATCAAAATCAATGCCAAAAGCAAACAGCTTCATAAATTTCATTCAATTTATTGTTAAATCTCAAAATTCACTACATGGCTATATATATAGCCTAAATACGTGCACCAGTGCAATTATTGATAACATCAAATCTAACCAAATCAATATTCAAATACGTCCTAAATCTCAAACAAATCTAATCAAATCTAAATCCCAATCCAAATTCTAAATCTGAATAAATACTAGTAAATACGAGCCGTCAGATTCCCATTAGAGGACTTTTATTTGTTTGTTTCCTTCGGTAATGAGTAAATCTCTAGCTTAATAACGCCATGACCTAATTTCCCTCAATAGTTGGACCGTCAAAATTGATCGACGTGTGCGAAGCTTCCAACTTGTCTTTAGTTTATGCACGCTTTGAAATAAATGGAAGAAAGTATTTAAATGCATATTACCTATAGAGGGAGATCCATGCTTCAGCAGTGGCATATTGTTCCATGGATTGACGAAGGGTGATCAAGTTCTTTTGTTTGAACAACTTTTCTAATGTTATATGTTCTTTTTTAAATAAATTTAATTTTTCTAGTGCAAGTCACTTGGAGACAATCTAAACTTTTTCACCGTTCTCAAGAATGGTAGTTTACTTTGATGTCTTGAAAATTTGTTCTTTATTTTTCATTTATTATCATTATAAAATGTTATTATGTATATTTTTCTATTTTTTGAAGGTTGGTGTGCGGTTGGCTTCTAATGAACTATTTTTTGAAACATCTACAAAGGGTTAGTTATATGTTGTTTATTATTAATATGTTATGTTTTCTTTTTAAAATTAAATTTTTCTAGAGCCATGTGACTTGGAGAATCCAAACTTTTTCACTCTTCTCAAGCTTAGTGTCATGACTAGAAGGTTGACATTGAAATCTTAACAGGTTTGTTTCTTTATTTTAATTTATTATCATTACACAATATTAGTATGTATATATTCCAAGTATTTTGAAGGTTGATGTGCGGTTGGTTTCTTGTGAAACATTTCCGATGACATCCACAAGATGTTAGTTATGTGTTATTTATTATTACTATGTTATATTTCATTTTTAAATTTGTTGTCTAGGGCTGGTCACTTGGAGACAATCCAACCTTTTCACCATTTTCAAGCTTGGTGTCAAACACTAGAAGGTTGACATTGATGTGTTGACAGATTTTTCTTTATTTTCATTTTTATCATTACAAAATGTTAACATGTTATTTTTCAAGATTTTTGAATGTCAGTGTGTGGTGATTTCTCTCATGAAGCATTTTTGAAACATTTCAAGAGGTTAGTCATGTGTTATTTATTATTAATATGTGTTATATTAAATTTTTATTGCATATAAATTTCTCATTTATAATTAAATTTCTATTTATTTTGTAGTTGAAATTTGCAAAACAAAGCTATGTCCCTTCATCGGTAAGACACTCAAGGTATGTATACTGGAATTCTTCATTGGTAAGTTTTTTTCAAATTTTTATAGTGTAAGCTCATTCTTTTTTCCCCTTCAAAGTCTACTAGATAATGTGCACTTGCATCCATGCATGATATGTATGGGTATGTATGTTTGTATACGTGTATGTATGTATTTATTTATATATGCCTCTATATATATGTATTTATGTATTTTTTGTACACATACAAGTGTTTATAACTTTGCATCTATCCATGTATGTGAATATATATGTATGGGTCTATATGTGCGGGTGTATGTAACAATATATGTGAATATATATGTACATGTTCCTATATATGTGTGTTTGTATGTGAGAGTGTGTGTGCATATATGTATGTGTGTGTTTATCCTTATATGCATCTATATATGCAATTATATTTATGTGTATGTGTATATATATGTGTATATATCTTTATATGTGAATATAGGTATATATGTCTATGTTTGTGTGTGTACCTTTGTAGTGAATACATGTGTATGTGTTTCTATTTGTGTATGCATGCAACTATATATGTGAATATATATGTGAAAATTTCTATATACGTGCATATATGTGAATGTATCAATAGATGTTAATGTATCTATAAATGTGTATACATTTATACATGTACACATATAGAAATATATGTTTGTGCGTTTTTATCTGCACAGGTATGTTTTTAAGTATGTATTTATGTACACATGTATAATTATGTTTGAACGTGGATAAATATGTTTGTACCTAAATTAATAATATGCTTGAATGTGCAAAGCTTAGTTGTTAATATGTTCACGCTTCTCTTTTTTCCTCTCAGTCTCTCTCTTTTCTCCTCCCCTCTCTTATGCCGGGTCACTCATGTCATCTCCTCTCTGCACTCTTCTATCTCTTCCTCCTTAATGCGTCCCACTCCTACCCTCCTGTCCGCATCCAAAAAAATCATGCAAGACTAATAGAATAGTATTACCAATAGTTCTATTTTAACACTAATTCCATAAAACATATGGAGCTCCATTTCCCTAACAAAACAACTTTTCATGCATCAAACCTTCATACCACTAAATACATGTCCTTTTCCTTTTTACACATGATGCATGCCCCCAAGACTGCCTTTGACCTTTTTGAACCTCCTCCCATATCCTTCAAAGACATGTATCTTGACCTCCTATATTACGACTTTATATAGCCATATGCCCTTACACTGTATCCATGTATGCATTTTTTTTTATACATTAGCCCTTTCGTATCCACCACGCCCCTACACTATATCCAGTATGATCTCTTCGTACACTAACCCTTTCGTAAATACTACGTCGCTTCCATCGCTTTCTTCTATCTCTACTTTTGAAAACCCCATCACAAGTTCCCCTACTTTGAGATGATGTCATTGGATAACCAATGCATACATGCCCGCCTTTTCCTAGAATAGATGAGATTGTCCTTCAACTTTCTGGTTATCAAGACTTTCCACAAGGACTATGGACAAATACATGGTTTAGTTGTAGTCTCTCATGACAAGGAACTGGTACCTATGGATTATTTGGTACACGACATTATCTCTCTTTTGGATTTATGGTAAAATTTTGCTCAATTTGTTTTTGGGAATTATAGATGTTCAATAACTTTGAACTGTAAGTTTTCTTTCATCTTTTTCATTGTCTTTGATACTTTTGGTGTGCCCCCGCATGTGTGCATGCTTTTAGCTATTTGCTAGAAACCCGAGATTTCCCACAAACCACCCTCACCCTTAAGCATGGAGCAAGGCCTGAGTGAGTGTCTTTGAATGAAAATAGTGACGCGACGAGAACTTCTCTTTTGTATCCTTTATTAGTGGTACATTTGTAGTGTCCCAAATCTGTGTGTTTGTTTGCTTATCATTTTATTTCTTCATTAGTTGGATCATGAAGTAATACTTTTATTTTTGTACAATTTCCTTGCACACTACAGGTAAAAATTTGGGATGATCGTACAGTCCCCCTTGCAAGATTAAAGGCCACATGAAGGCCAGACAGTCAACTCTGTTGCATTCTTGACTGCACCTTACCGCCCTGACCACATTGTTCTTATAACCACAGTATGGCCCCTCATTCTTAGTTACCTTCATTTTGGTTACATTTATCTTTGCATAATGTCGTCTTACATTGACTTTGGTTATCATAGTAATTTGGGTAGTATCTGAAGATGGACTTGCTTAATGTAAGTCTTTGTCATAGAATGTTATTCCATGAAAGTCGTGACTAACTTCTGGCTGTTGTATACCTGAGCGAAGCGACCCTGGTAATCAATCACGTGCTTGAGCAATTATTTGTGACCAATTCTGATTTTTTCTATAGGGCCCTCTCAACAGATAAGTAAAAATATAGACTTCGACAAGTAAAGAAGGCTGGCTGTTAGCTCGTGGATTCTGAAACATGGAAGTGTACTCAGACCCTAGAGCTGAGAAGTTCTGCAGAACCTCGACCCGAGGAGGCATTTTTTTAATCAGGTCGTGGTGTTGCTCCGAGCAAGCCTCATATTACTTGCAAATGCCAAAAAGAATGCTATATATATGCGGTGCATGTTGATTATGGTCCATTCCCAGCTTCAACTCACTTGGATTGTATAGGAGATTTCACTGTTACAATGCCTATTTTAAGTCTTACTGGAACAAGTGACACTCCAAGTTTACTGTGTCCAGACACAAGCTATTCAGCAATATGCAGTGGATTTATATCAGTGTTGCCACCCCCAGTTGATGCTTCATTGGGCAGAGATTCTAGCATTCGTGTATTTGATGCACCCAGCTCAAATGGATTTGCCGCATTTGATCCCTCTTGTGGACCTACTGCGAGCGCTTTTTCTGTAAGTAGTAAATCGCCAAAACCTCTCTTCCTGGTAGCAGCTCTGACAATGTACCTACAATCGTATATCCTGTATCCTCTGTCTGTATCTTCTGAGGTTTCTGGTATTCATGAACCGAAAACTGAAAGGTTCTGCCTTGAGACATATTCACTGACCTATCTATGCCTTTACTTTGTATTTCCGAGACTGTATACACCATGACCACGACCACCACCAACTCATTTATACCAAAATTTTTAGATCTGCTACATAAATCTTTTTCTTCCATTCAACTCTTTTACGGGCCACGTCCTCGGTGAATGTTAAATTGTCATCACTTTTCAGAATTCCATCTCTTGTGTTTGATGTCGTACAGAGTTTTAAGATGTATCTTATATGCAACTTTGTACTATTGTTTTGTTTTATGTGAGAAATCTAAATATTTAGGGCCATATAACTAAGATACCGTGCTTTATATCTATCTGAATTTAATAAAATATAATTTCTCACTTTTCAGTGTTCTTTGACTTATTTACAATGGTATGGTCTGTCTAGAGTTTGGTTAAACCACTTCATGAAGTAGGGTTGTTCTTTTTCCTTGTTATTTTATCCTATGATATTGAGTGAAGTTTCTATTAGAATGTTGAGTATTCATATCATCTCTTTGAAATTTCTTTGAGTCCCTTCAGCTCAATGATTTGTTTTATTAATCTCGGGAAGCATATCCTGGTTCCTTACGTCAGATATACACCTTGGCTTCTATGTACAATCGTTTTAATGTAGTGATGCAATTTCATTTTTATTCTTTCTGAATGAATTTGGGACACTGGTTCGTTAATTTCGTTAATTTGTAACATGTGACACTTGAAATTTCAATAAAATAAGACAATAAGGAAATATTTCCTGTATATTATGGTTTCTCTGAGTTTTATAGTTAGTGTTTTATATGGCTGTTTTTTCATTATATCACACAGACTGTAAAAATACAAACATGTTTATGTTTCTTATACAACAAACTTTTTCCAGATAGCTTTTAATATAGGCAAGAATCCTCAGAGCAGCTGTCCAGTGAACCACTTTACGCTGATGCATAAACCTACTTAGTACTCCAACTGTAATGGTTATATCAAGCCTAGTAACTATCAAGTAGATCAACTTTCCAATTGATCTCCTATATTGTTCAGGATCATCAAGTAAATGACTATTATCACATCATATATCCAAATTTGTTTCCATTGGAGTGCTAGCAGGTTTGCACCCCAACATGCCAGTTTTCTTAAGAAGATTAAATGTATACTTCCTCTAAGATAGAAGTAAACCATGCTTTTGATAAGCAACTTCAATCCCAAGAAAATATCTTGGCTTCCTCATATGCTTCGTCATAAAATGTCATTTGAGATACTTTCTGTTAAGGCCACAGAGTCACTCCCAGTTAGCAAAATGTCATCAACATTTGCTAACTTAGTACAACGAACAAATATAGAGTGATCTGAATGATAACGAGCAAATTCAATACCATAATAGCCATGCTGAACTTCTCAAACCATGCCCTTGGACTCTGTTTGAGTCAATATATTGCTTTCCTAAATTTACAGACAGTATTCTCCCTCTGAGCAATATGCCCTGGAGGCAGTGTTTTAAATGTCGGCCGACATTTCCGCAATGTCGGCCGATATTTCGTTTTCAAGCCCTCACCGCCACGACATCCTCACCCGCATTTGAAATGGCGTTTTAGAAAATGTCGGCCGACATTTCGGGAAAAATCCGATACGTCGGCCGATATTTTCCTGAAATGTCGGCCGACATTTTGGAAAAAATCCAATATGTTGATTGGTCTTGAAAGTTAGAGCAATTGAGAAATTTTAACAACGGATTAGTGAATATATGCAAAATATTTAAGTTAATTATACATATCTTAAACATATTTATGTAGTTTTGCGTAAGTTATGTATGTATTACCTTGATAAGAATTTTAAATTACATTATTTAAGACATCTAGGATATATATTTGTTATTCGTCATGACGTCCGAAATTTACTAAATGGCCCCGAAATATCTCCGAAATCTGAAATCCGACATCCGATTACGACATCCGACATTTCCCTGATATCCGACATTTAAAACACTGCCTGGAGGTTGCTCCATACAAACTTGCTCCTTCAAGCCCTCATAGAGAAAGGCATTCTTGACATCTAGTTGAAATAAGGGCCACTCCATATTAACAGCAACAGAAAAAAGAATTCGAATGGAGTTCAGCCAAACAACTGGTGAAAAAGTCTCCAAGTAGTCCACGCCATAGGTCTCTGAGTATACCTTTGGCAACAACCCTGGCCTTATACCATCCACTGAACCATCAGGGTGATACTTCAAGGTATAGACTTATCGACAACCCACAAGATCTTTGGGTGCTGAGACCAACTCCCAAGTTTCTCGAGAAATAAGAGCATTCATCTCCTCATCTATATCCTGCTCCAAGCAGGTATCAATATAGCCTCCTCATATAACCTGGGTAAAGATACAGCGGAGAAAGACAGGGTAAACTGGCGAAAAGAGGAAGTAAGATGATCATATGAAATAAAATAAGAAATAGAATGATCAGTACAAGAGCGTTTACCTTGTGGAAGACAATATGAACATTAAAATCAGAGGAAGGTACTGACGGCTGAGGAGGTGAACGTTCCACTAGAGAGGAGGCCGAAACTGGTTCAGAGGCAGGAACTTTTTGCAGATGAGTGTAGACATGTCTGAAATATTTTTCTCGAGGTGGATTCAATACAGGTGGCATTGTATTATCTTTTAATGACACTGGTGAAGAGACATCATGGACAACAACAGGTGCAAGCAAAGGAACATATAGTGAAAGAAAAATAGACTTTGATACAGTAACTGGACCTTGTGGAGAAAATAGGGAACTGATTCAAAAAAATGTGACATCAGCTAACACAAAATACTTCATGGTTGATAGACTATAGCACCGGTATCCTTTTTGAGTTTGAGAATACCCAACAAAGACACATTTTATAGACCCAGGAGACAATTTATTCAGACTTGGAGACAAATCCTGAACAAAACATGTACAATCAAAAACACGTGGAGGAACTGAGAAGATACTTTTGTCAGGATATAGACGTGAAAAAGGAATTTTATCATGAAGAACTGAGGAGACAATTTTATTAATCAAATGACAGGCGCTTAACACTGCATTAGCCCACAAATACTTTAAAACATGCATATGAATCATCATGGTTCGAGCAACATTAGGATATGTCTGTGTTTGCATTCCGCAATACCATTATGTTGGGACGTATGAGAGCAAGAGGTTTGATGAATAATCTCATTCTTAGAACAAAAAAGAAACACATCATTTTTCATATATTCCGGGGCATTGTCAGTACGAAGCACATGGATAGAGATAGAAAATTGAGTTTGTATTTCATTATGAAAAAGTTCGATCATACCAAAACTTCAGACCTCTCTTTTAGCAAATATGGTCAAGTCATACGAGAGAAATCATCAACAAAGATGAGAAAATATCTAAAATTTTTAGATGAAGAAGGCACACGACTAGGACCCCAGACATCAGAATGAACTAACTCAAATGCAGATCTACTACGGTTATTGACTTGACGTGGAAAAGAGACACAATGATGCTAGCCAATCTCACAAAACGCACAACTAAGTGTAGAGAAAGAAGACTCAACAGAAATTACCGACCGAAACTTCTGCAATGAGGGATGACCCAAACGCCAGTGCCAGAGTAGAACTTATCAGGCTGGCCTGCAATTAAGCCAGTAGGGGATACTCCATCATCCAAATAGTAATTGCCTCCTTTCTCATGACTTAGCCAATCTTCTTCATAGTTGTCAGGTCCTGAAAGACACAGTAAGAAGGAAAAAAGGTTACACTGCAGTTATATTGTTTGGTAAACTGGCAGATAGATAACAAGCTTATAGAAAATTTTAGAATATATAACACATTTTTATGGTTCAAGGATGGAGTAGCCTGAACTACCCCATTACTAAGGACAAAAGATTGTGTACCATCAGCAATGTTAATAGAAGAAAATTGAGTAAAAAGATGTAAAGAGATGAATTTGTCATTAATACCTGTCATGTGAGATGATATTCCTAAATTTAATATCCAAGGTCTGTGAGGAGAGGCAATATAAGCATTCATATCTCAAGAGGATGGATGAGTTGATGAATGGCTTGTCTGATAGAACTCGAGCTGATGTAACCTGTCATACTTGTCCTGTGATATCTGAGTAGGAGCACCAGAAGGTGCAGAGGCAGTATCTGAGAGAACATGAGCAGTATCGTTAGAGAGCCAACAGGGAGAAACAAGATAGGATGAAATACTTGGGACAATCGACATCGCAACCAGTTATAGAATCACCAGAATTATATCCAGTAGTAGCAATGAACAACCAGTAATGAAGAAAAACAAGTAACTTAGTCACCAGAGAGTAACAAAGACAGCCTTAAATAATAGTCAGTAATGAAGAGAAACAAGTAATTTAGTTACCAGATAGTAGTATAGACAGCCTTAAATAGCCAGATCAGATGTAAAAATTTAATTTTTGAGCAGTGATTAAAGCAGATCTCATCAGAAAAGTCTCGTAGAACATCAAAGAAGCCAGATAGATATAAAATCTGATTTTTAAGCAGTAAACAGATCAGATCTCACCAGATAGGGTTTGTAGAGCATCAAAATAGCCAGATCAGATGCAAAAATCTGATTTTTTAAGTAGTAGACAGGACAGATCTCACCAAAGAAGCCTTGTAGATCATCAAGAAGACCAGATCAGAAGTAAAAATCTGATTTTTAGAGAAGTTACGGCAGTCCTTGGAGATATTGGTCGTGGGGCGGCACTCCTTGTTGACTTGGAGGATGGGCGGCACTCCTTAGAGATGTTGGAAGATGTTGTGGCACTATTGGAGGTGGGGCGGCAATCCTTGGAGACTTGGAGGATGGGCGACACTTCTTGGAGATGTTGTCGCACTCCTTAGATGTTGCGACACTTTTTAGAGGTGGGGCAACAATCCTTGGAGTCTTAGAGAGGAAAGGATTTTAGGGTTAGGGTTTTCCTTGCTCTGATACCATGTATAGAAATAAAAAGTCTTAAAAAGGAATTGAATTGATAATAAAGGAGAGAATACATATATATAATAAAAGTAATGGGTATGGGTCTATTGGGTAGAAGCCCAATAGCTTAATAACCAATAGCCCAATAACTATTCTAACACTTTCCACGATGAGCGAGAACAGGGACAAGACCCTTCTTCTTCTTGTTATGGGGATCAATATTAATCACCCTTAGTTCTCCTTTCGAGATAGGAACCATCCGGTTGGCGCTAGTGGTAGATGTCTACCAAATTAAAGAAGTACCAAAGATGTCATATTAGCGGTCACCTTCTTTTGCTCTGGGCGGAGTTTAAGAACTTCTGCATCAATCCAAGCTTAGAGCACATCTTTGAAGATATAGTAGCTTTTGGTGGGATTTCCCCCATCCTGTGATATAAACAGTAGTAAGGATCATCAGTGTCTCAACTTCTTCACGGTATCTCGCCTCCGGCAGCTTAAGCTTGTTGCTCTTGTGGAGCAACTTAAACAGAGAGATAACATGCTCATCTTTGAAGAAATATTGCTTGTTGGTACGCATCTGTGCTGAAGTGTTACCCTTCTGGCTGACGAGGGTTTGGCAGATGACGTGGTCTCTGTCGCTAGAGTATCTTTCCTTTTTGACTGAAAGGGTTGCTCCTGCATCTGTCGAGTTGACTTCTCAGGTCTAGTCTTACTTTCTTTTCTTCAGTTTTGACTCTCACGATGATCTCTTCTGCTTGTTCACCTTGTAGCATCAGTTACTTCCAAGTGCAACATTTTACCACTCCTATCTGAGCTAGGGTGGCAGTTTGCAAATTGTGGCGGCACGTTTCTACCAGCGTGAATTGAGTCATGCCACTGGGACATCGGAGTGTCATACTCCGAAATCTCTCCACAAACTTCTTGATGAACTCTCCTTTCTTTTGTTTCGCAGCGAGGAGAGTTGGCATCAATATTTTGTGTCATCTTCAATGAAGCGAGCCAGAAGTAGCTTCTCGAGGTTGGCCCAACTTTTGATAGAGCCGAGCGGGCAGGTAGTTTCATGAACCATTCAAAGGCTACCTCCTTCAGGGTGCCAATAAACAAACAAGCCATGATAGCATTGTTTGATACTACATATAAGTAGACTAATATGTGTTTGGTGATCCCTTGCCATCGAAGGTGTGCAATGTAGTCTTGAATCTGGAAGGGTAAAGAGCGGTGTCCAACTCGATCGGGTATGGTCAGACTACCCCCCACTTCTTGAAGGTCGCATCGGTGTGCAATGGCCTCGAGGCGATTCTCAAGCTCAGTCATTCGTTTGAGATGGCGATCCACGCTTCTGTCTGAGTTCTCCTCTTCAGATAAAGATTTTGGGAGTTTTAGTACTGTCAGATTCTTCAAAAGTAGAGTCTTCATCCTCTTTCTCTTTGCCCTTGCCTTTGTTGGAAGAAGCTTTGGTCTTTCGGACTCTGTCTTCTTCTTGAGCAAAAGAGTTGTCATCTGCTTCAAGTCATTATAGACTGTTGCTGGGCTTGGAGTATCTCGTGTTGTGCTTGTTATACTCGGGCCTGCTTCTCAAACTTTCTAGCCACCTCCTTAGGAGTGTCGGCCATATACGTGAAGGCTTCCACCCCTGCGTAGGAGTTAGATAACTGGGATTCAATGACCGCAGAGTGCACATCGTTCACCTGACCCCCCTTGTTAACAAATTGTAGTCAACTAGAGTAATTGTTCTAGTACGGATCCGAGTATGCCGGTAGATCCCTTCAAGCCCAGAGACGTTTAAACAACCAACTCTTCAGAATCAATAGCTAGTTGCTTCCCTTTGGACTTACTTGGTGTGGTACTCGACCCCACCATGTTAGAAGTTACCTCCGGGTATTCAGCATCAGAGAACGACTTCTTATTATGGGAGAGACGCCTCATGGCTGAGTTAGAGGCTGGAGCCGCTGACAGTTAGTTGAAGACTGATGGTTTGGTCGGATGAGAGCTACAGTGGCACTCGGAGGGCATTGCCATGATGAGCTGCTCACAGCAGCATCAAGGAGCGATCTGGTGGACACTCCTCTTCCGAGTTAAGTAGTCCCTCAGATCCGTTACAGGGATATCTATAGAACTAGGCTCAATCTCATAGGGGTGAAGGCTTCCCAGTTCAGTATTGTTCTTGGCCACTTGAGGCTGAACGTGAGCTTCGTGTTTCTGTAAAGAAATGCGAAGGTCGCGTGTTGGTGCGGCCTTCGTCTGGATGCGAGTCTCGCGTTGTGCAAGAGAATCGCAGACTTCGTGTTTTGAAAAAGTTACAAGCTGGACGAGGGTGCCACACTCTTGAAATGAGACGCAGACCTCGCGTTTTGGCATTGCGACGCACGCTTGACGAATACGAGTCTCACATTGTGCCAGAGAAACGCGGGTCTGACCCTCGCGTTCAGTGCTAGTGGCACAGACTGTAATTGCAGTGTCTTCTGCTTGCTGACGATGACCGTGATGCCTTCATTGATGTTCAGCATTCCGATTGAGTCGCAAGGGCTATTAGGAATCCCCAACAACCTGGAGTTACAGAGTTATTAGAGGAGAATGATGGCCAGATTGATCTTCACCATCGTTTTGACTATGAGCCAATATACTGGCCCCACGAGTCTCTTGAAAGACGTTGACGTAAGCAGCGTGGGCTTCACGGGAGGTTTTTAGAACCTCGCTGGAAGTGGTGCTGCTTGCTTTGCGCAGATCATTTTTGGATAAGTCTTTGAAGAGAGTTGAGAGCAGGTCTCCAAAGAGACTTTGCGGTATTGCCGCATTGCGTTGGGGCTATGGAGCCCGAAGAGAGAAGCTTCTAAAACTTCTCTTGGTCGAATTCAACGACGAGCAATTCGATTGTTGATCTAAGGAGCTTAAGGTCAGCTTGCGCTACGACCTTCTCGTCAGTAGAGAACGATATCCCATGCGAAGTCGCCATCCTCTGTTAGACCGGAAAAATTGAAGCGTGTAAAAATATTTGTTGATTGCAAAAGAGAGTTACAACGAATCAAAATCTGATTACAGAAGAGGGGAGATTGTCTAGATCTCCCTTTTGTTTAAGCTGGGTTGTTGTGTAGGCGAAGGGGATGATTCTTGTTTTTTGTTGACCGGCCGAACCGTAAGCTTCTCTTAGATCTTTGTGGTTACTCTCAAAGAGATGAAAGGAACTCTACTTGAACAGAACAAGTATTAGAGTCTTTCCTTTACAAAAAGATTTCTCTCTAAAGCTGAATTCTGGAGCAAATTAGCTGAACTTATCTCCAAAAAGCTTTTTGAAATCACTGAACCAGCCGACCTTTCTCTCACAGCCATCAACTAGGTCAATTAACACCCACTTTTCTCCACATAATGGGGAATGTGGGCCTCACGCTAGACGCGGACCTCGCTATAGTGAAGAAACGCGGAGCTCACAGGCTCGTGTGTTTAGTTGAAACACGGATCTCACAAGCTCGCGTCTGTGTTGGAACGCGGAGCTCACATGCTCGCATTAAAGTTGAAACGCGAAGCTTCTCAGATTTGCATTTGTGTTGCAAAGTGACGCTGAGGTCCGCGTATTGAAAAGCAGCACGACCATCGCGTTTGGCACAGAACAATACCCTCGCGTCGTGTTTGTTAAAATGCGACATCCACGTTTGAGTTGAAACACGATCTTTGCGTTGATATGAGGCCCGCGTTTGAGGTTTTGTTTTTAGTGATTTTTAGACAGCGTACAAACATGTGCTTGAGACATAACTGTCCATTCATGAGAAAATGATGTATGGATTCTCGAGAAGAAAGGAGTGAATCGAAGTTTCCAGAATGACTACAAATCTGATGTCAAAATCCCAAACGGGAATGAAGGGACAACAAAAGTTTTTAATATGTCATCTTTATCTTTTCCCCACGAACGTCATAAATAGAAACTTAAATGTAACACACCTATGTCACTCGTCGAGTGACGGATATAAACGAAAGAGGAATGAGGTTTGGTATGGCCCCCACTATGATTATCCCCCGAACAAGATGCCTAATATTTATGACACTTTGGTAGTTAAATATCGCGACACTGTCAACAGCAGATTGATATGACTTGTAAAATGGCATGTGAATTATTAGAATTGAAAAGGCCACAATAGGCATTGATCTTAATTTGGATTTTGGAATCAATTAATATTGGCGTTGTATTAATGGGTAATGGTTTAATGGTTCAAGAGGGAAGTTTTGTAAGCAGTGAGAAGAAATTTTCAAGAACTCCCAAGCACATGTACTTAACTATAACTAAATAAGATAGATAATAACAAGTTTTATTATTTAACAGTATAACACGACTTATATGTCAACGTTAACCGAACTATGTTATCTGCTCTGCACTTAACTCCCATCATTTATCATGGGTGCGATAACTGGTACACCAAAGGTGCGTCCTTCCTGGTCCTCTCGTACTAGGGAAGGGTCCTCTTAATGCTCTAACGCCTACACCGGATATGAACTGAACTGTCCCATGACATTCTGAACTTTCTGTGTTACAATTTTATATAGCTATGGACCCTATACTATATATACATGCATCTTTGTATACACTGACCCTTTCGTATCCACCGCACATCTTCTACCATTTTGTTCTACCACTACTTTTAGAAACCCTATCATAAGTTCTCTTACACTTAGATTATGTTGTAGGACAACCAATGCATTCACGTCCCCCGTTTCTTGGAACACATTAGATTAGCCTTCAATTTCCTGGTCATCAAGACTCTCCACAACGAGCGTGGCCAAATAGATGGTTTACCTATATACATGCATCTTTGTATACACTGACCCTTTCGTATCCACCGCACATCTTCTACCATTTTGTTCTACCACTACTTTTAGAAACCCTATCATAAGTTCTCTTACACTTAGATTATGTTGTAGGATAACCAATGCATTCACGTCCCCCGTTTCTTGGAACACATTAGATTAGCCTTCAATTTCCTGGTCATCAAGACTTTCCACAACGAGCGTGGCCAAATAGATGGTTTACCTATAGTCTCTCACGGCAAGGAATTGGTACTTGTGCATTATTTTATGCCCTACATCATAGATGAGGACTGGAAGAAAAGTCGGTTGTCTTTCCAGTGTTTGAGCAACAAGGCAAGGTCTTCTATTTGTTTGTTTTCTTCAGCAACGAGTACATTTTGTAGGCTCTAAATGTGAACATCGTTCAAAAAGAACAGGTTCTTTTGTCAAACAACTATTCTAGTGTTATATATTTTTTGCATTTAATTTTGTTTGTACTGGTCACTTAGAGACGATCCTAACCTTTTCACCGCTCTTAAGCTTGGTTGGACTGATACCTTGAAAGGTTTGTTTCTTTATTTTCATTTATTATCATTATAAAATTTTATTATGTATATTTTTATAGTTTTTTAAAAATTGGTGTGCAGTTTGCTTCTCGTGAACTATTTTCTAAACATCTACAAAAGATTAGTTATCTGTTATAATTATTGTTATATTTAATTTTTCTAGTGCCTGTGACTTGGAGAATACAAATTTTTTCACTATTCTCAAACTTGGTGTCAACACTAGAAGGTTGACATTGATAGAGATAGGTTTGTTTCTTTATTCTTATTTATTATCATTACAAAACGTTATTATGTATATTTTGGTAGTTTTTTAAAGGTTTGTGTGCGACTGGCTTCTCGTGAGCCATTTTCGAAACATCTACAAAAGGTTAGTTATTTGTTATTTATTATTAATATGTTATATTTTTCTTTCTAAATTTAATTTTTCTAGTGTAGGTGACTTAGAGAATCCAAAATTTTCCACTGTTCCCATGCTTGGTGTTAATAATAGAAGGCTGACATTGATAGTGACTGGTTTGTTTCTTTATTTTCATTTATTATCATTACAAATATTATTGTGTATATTTTTTTTCATTTTTTGAAGGTGGTTGTAGGTTTGTTTCTCGGGAAACATTTTCGAAACAAGCACAAGAGGTTACTTACATGTTATTTATTTTTAATCTGTTATATTTTCTTTTTTAAATTAACTTTGCTAATGACGGTCACTTGAAGACAATCCAAACTTTTCATTATTCTCAAACTTGGTGTCAAGACTAGAAGGTTGACATTGATATCTTGACTGATTTGTTTCTTTGTTTTTATTTATTATCATTACAAAAATATTTTATGTTAGTTTTCCCCTTTTTTTAAGGTTGGTGTTCGGTTGGTTTCTCATTAAGCATTTTCGAAATATCTAGAAGAGGTTAGTTATGTGTTACTATTAATATGTTTTATATTAAATTTTTACTGCATATACACATCTCATTTATATTTAATGCCATAAATTTGAAGTTTGCGAAATAAAGCTATGTCCCTTTATTGGTAAGACACTCAAGGTATGTATATTGGAATCCTTTAAGAAATTTTTTTCAAATTTTTATACTGTAAGGTTGTTCTTTATTTTCCTTCAAAATCAAGTTAGATAATGTGTACTTGCATGCATGCATGTATGCAATGTTTGGATATGTGTTTGTATGCTATGTCTGTATGTTTTTGTGTGTGTTCATATGTATGTATTTTTGTACACATACATGTGTTTATAACTTTGTATTTATCCATATATGTGAATATATATGAGTATTTTTCTATATTTGTGTTTATAACTATATATGTGAATATATATGTGCATATGCCTATATATAAGTGTGTGCGTGACTCTATATGTGCATATGCCTATATGTTGTGTATGTGAATATATGTGCATGTGTCTATCCCTGTATTCATATATATATATATATATATATATATATATATATATATATATATTATATATATATATATATATATATATGCTATTATATTTATAGTTGTATGTGTCTATATTTGTGTATATATCTTTATATGTGAATATATATGTGGAGATAGGCTTGTGTCGTTCTGAAAAGATTCGAGGCCTAATCCTTTCCACTCAAATATAGCCTTACGATATCCAAATGCAAAATTCACTCTGTTGAAGTTGATCTACATTATTTTAAATAACTAAAAATAAAAAATTATATATTTTGAATACTTTTTACTCATACATTAAGTAGGCGTAAAATGGATGGCCGATATAGTAAGTTAGTAAGTATAACGGTGTAGAATATTTGAAATCTAACAAAAATTCATATGTAAGGGTTTTTAAGTTTTAGATCATGATGAAATGGTCGGATCAAGAATTGGTATGTCTAAAAATATAGATCTAAGCAGTATGCTATTTTTGGCCGTCCATTTGTGCCTACTTGATAGTTGAACAAAAAATATTTAAAATACAGTATTTATTATTTTTAGTTACTTGAAATAATGTAGATCAACTTTAACAGAGTGGATTTTGTGCTCAGATGTTGTAGGGTTGTATTTGAGTGGAAAAGATTCGGCCTCGAATCCTTCTGGAATGACACAAGTCTATCTCTATATATGTATATGTATTTTTGAATGTGAATATTTGTGTATATATCTATATCTCTGTATGCATGCAACTATATATATGAATATTTTTATATATGTGCATATATGTGAATGTACTAATATATGTTAATGTATCTATGTATGTGAATATATATGTTTATATATTTATACAAATATACATATAGAAATATACATATGTGTGTTTTTATTTACGCAGATGTGCTATGTAAGTATGTATGTATTTATATATGTACGTACATATGTATGTACACATGTATAATTATGCATGTATTATGTATAATTTTAGACTTGAACGTGCAAACCTTAGTTGTGCACGTTCACTAAGGAATTAGAATTTATATGTTTGCGCCTCTTTTTTTCCTCTGCTCTCTCACACTCAGTCTTTCTCTCTCCTTCTCTCCTGATCTCTTATGCCAGGCCACTCCTGTCATCTCCTCTTTACGTTCTTCTCTTTCTTTTTCCTTAATGCGTCTGACTCTTATCCTTCTCTCTGCATCCAAAGAACTAATAAAAGACAAATGGAAAAGTATTGCCAATTGTTCTGCTTTCCTGTTTATTCCATAAAACTCATGGAGCTCTATCTCCTCGATAAACTTTCCAAACGTCGAACCTTCACACCATTAAAGACATGTTCTTTACACATGATGCACGCTCTCAAGATAACCTTAGACTTCTTTGAATGCTCCTTTTATATCCTTTAAAACCTACCTATATCATGACCTCCTATAGGTCTTAAAAGAGGTTGGGATATAGTCATGGGCTCTTATGTTATATTCGTGTATGCATCTTTGTATCCACCGTGCTGCTTCCATTGCTTTCTTCTACCACTACTTTTAGAAACCCCACCACAAGTTCCCTTACACTTAGATGATGATGTTGGACAAGCAATGCATGCACCCCTGCCTTTTCTTGGACTACATTAGATAGACCTTCAACTTTCTGGTCTTCAAGACTTTCCATAAGGGTTGTGACCAAATACGTGGTTTACATGTAGTCTCTCACGAGAAGGAATTGGTACATGTGAGTTATTTGTACCCGACACCATAAATGAAGACTGCAAGATAAGCTGGTTAGTCATCCAGTGTTTGAGCAACAAGGAGAGGGTGATGTGGGACAGAGGAAATTTTAGGGTATATGGTGGATTTTTGGTGGAATTGGGGAAGAATAAGGATTTGAGGATTGGATATGATCACGAATGGCAACTCGGATCTTGGCTTCATCGTTTATGATTCAATCCATGAGATCAAAATCAATGCCAAAAGCAAACAGCTTCATAAATTTCATTCAATTTATTGTTAAATCTCAAAATCCACTACATGGCTATATATATAGCCTAAATACGTGCACCAGTGCAATTATTGATAACATCAAATCTAACTAAATCTACATTCAAATACGTCCTAAATCTCAAACAAATCTAATCAAATCTAAATCCCAATCCAAATTCTAAATCTGAATAAATACTAGTAAATACGAGCCGTCAGATTCCCATTAGAGGACTTTTATTTGTTTGTTTCCTTCGGTAATGAGTAAATCTCTAGCTTAATAACGCCATGACCTAATTTCCCTCAATAGTTGGATCGTCAAAATTGATCGACGTGTGCGAAGCTTCCAACTTGTCTTTAGTTTATGCACGCTTTGAAATAAATGGAAGAAAGTGTTTAAATGCATATTACCTATAGAGGGAGATCCATGCTTCAGCAGTGGCATATTGTTCCATGGATTGACGAAGGGTGATCAAGTTCTTTTGTTTGAACAACTTTTCTAATGTTATATGTTCTTTTTTAAATAAATTTAATTTTTCTAGTGCAAGTCACTTGGAGACAATCTAAACTTTTTCACCGTTCTCAAGAATGGTAGTTTACTTTGATGTCTTGAAAATTTGTTCTTTATTTTTCATTTATTATCATTATAAAATGTTATTATGTATATTTTTCTATTTTTTGAAGGTTGGTGTGCGGTTGGCTTCTAATGAACTATTTTTTGAAACATCTACAAAGGGTTAGTTATATGTTGTTTATTATTAATATGTTATGTTTTCTTTTTAAAATTAAATTTTTCTAGAGCATGTGACTTGGAGAATCCAAACTTTTTCACTCTTCTCAAGCTTAGTGTCATGACTAGAAGGTTGACATTGAAATCTTAACAGGTTTGTTTCTTTATTTTAATTTATTATCATTACACAATATTAGTATGTATATATTCCAAGTATTTTGAAGGTTGATGTGCGGTTGGTTTCTTGTGAAACATTTCCGATGACATCCACAAGATGTTAATTATGTGTTATTTATTATTACTATGTTATATTTCATTTTTAAATTTTATTGTCTAGGGCTGGTCACTTGGAGACAATCCAACCTTTTCACCATTTTCAAGCTTGGTGTCAAACACTAGAAGGTTGACATTGATGTGTTGACAGATTTTTCTTTATTTTCATTTTTATCATTACAAAATGTTATCATGTTATTTTTCAAGATTTTTGAATGTCAGTGTGTGGTGATTTCTCTCATGAAGCATTTTTGAAACATTTCAAGAGGTTAGTCATGTGTTATTTATTATTAATATGTGTTATATTAAATTTTTATTGCATATAAATTTCTCATTTATAATTAAATTTCTATTTATTTTGTAGTTGAAATTTGCAAAACAAAGCTATGTCCCTTCATCGGTAAGACACTCAAGGCATGTATACTGGAATTCTTCATTGGTAAGTTTTTTTCAAATTTTTATAGTGTAATCTCATTCTTTTTCCCCTTCAAAGTCTACTAGATAATGTGCACTTGCATCCATGCATGATATGTATGGGTATGTATGTTTGTATACGTGTGTGTATGTATTTATTTATATATGCCTCTATATATATGTATTTATGTATTTTTTGTACACATACAAGTGTTTATAACTTTGCATCTATCCATGTATGTGAATATATATGTATGGGTCTATATGTGCGGGTGTATGTAACATATATGTGAATATATATGTACATGTGCCTATATATGTGTGTTTGTATGTGAGAGTGTGTGTGCATATATGTATGTGTGTGTCTATCCTTATATGCATCTATATATGCAATTATATTTATGTGTATGTGTATATATATGTGTATATATCTTTATATGTGAATATATGTATATATGTCTATGTTTGTGTGTGTACCTTTGTAGTGAATACATGTGTATGTGTTTCTATTTGTGTATGCATGCAACTATATATGTGAATATATATGTGAAAATTTCTATATACGTGCATATATGTGAATGTACCAATAGATGTTAATGTATCTATAAATGTGTATACATTTATACATGTACACATATAGAAATATATGTGTTTGTGCGTTTTTATCTGCACAGGTATGTTTTTTAAGTATGTATTTATGTACACATGTATAATTATGTTTGAACGTGGATAAATATGTTTGTACCTAAATTAATAATATGCTTGAATGTGCAAAGCTTAGTTGTTAATATGTTCACGCTTCTCTTTTTTTCCTCTCAGTCTCTCTCTTTTCTCCTCCCCTCTCTTATGCCGGGTCACTTATGTCATCTCCTCTCTGCACTCTTCTATCTCTTCCTCCTTAATGCGTCCCACTCCTACCCTCCTGTCCGCATCCAAAAAAATCATGCAGACTAATAGAATAGTATTACCAATAGTTCTATTTTAACACTAATTCCATAAAACATATGGAGCTCCATTTCCCTAACAAAACAACTTTTCATGCATCAAACATTCATACCACTAAATACATGTCCTTTTCCTTTTTACACATGATGCATGCCCCCAAGACTGCCTTTGACCTTTTTGAACCTCCTCCCATATCCTTCAAAGACATGTATCTTGACCTCCTATATTACGACTTTATATAGCCATATGCCCTTACACTGTATCCATGTATGCATTTTTTTTTTATACATTAGCCCTTTCGTATCCACCACGCCCCTACACTATATCCAGTATGATCTCTTCGTACACTAACCCTTTCGTAAATACTACGTCGCTTCCATCGCTTTCTTCTATCTCTACTTTTGAAAACCCCATCACAAGTTCCCCTACTTTGAGATGATGTCATTGGATAACCAATGCATACATGCCCGCCTTTTCCTAGAATAGATGAGATTGTCCTTCAACTTTCTGGTTATCAAGACTTTCCACAAGGACTATGGACAAATACATGGTTTAGTTGTAGTCTCTCATGACAAGGAACTGGTACCTATGGATTATTTGGTACACGACATTATCTCTCTTTTGGATTTATGGTAAAATTTTGCTCAATTTGTTTTTGGGAATTATAGATGTTCAATAACTTTGAACTGTAAGTTTTCTTTCACCTTTTTCATTGTCTTTGATACTTTTGGTGTGCCCCCGCATGTGTGCATGCTTTTAGCTATTTGCTAGAAACCCGAGATTTCCCACAAACCACCCTCACCCTTAAGCATGGAGCAAGGCCTGAGTGAGTGTCTTTGAATGAAAATAGTGACGCGACGAGAACTTCTCTTTTGTATCCTTTATTAGTGGTACATTTGTAGTGTCCCAAATCTGTGTGTTTGTTTGCTTATCATTTTATTTCTTCATTAGTTGGATCATGAAGTAATACTTTTATTTTTGTACAATTTCCTTGCACACTACAGGTAAAAATTTGGGATGATCGTACAGTCCCCCTTGCAAGATTAAAGGCCACATGAAGGCCAGACAGTTAACTCTGTTGCATTCTTGACTGCACCTTACCGCCCTGACCACATTGTTCTTATAACCACAGTATGGCCCCTCATTCTTAGTTACCTTCATTTTGGTTACATTTATCTTTGCATAATGTCGTCTTACATTGACTTTGGTTATCATAGTAATT
The DNA here is from genome assembly GCA_038442645.1 of Agave tequilana. Classification (NCBI taxonomy): domain Eukaryota; kingdom Viridiplantae; phylum Streptophyta; class Magnoliopsida; order Asparagales; family Asparagaceae; genus Agave; species Agave tequilana. The sequence continues at coordinate 108,503 of JAVJIF010004293.1, read as the reverse complement.
TGGGTAGTATCTGAAGATGGACTTGCTTAAAGTAAGTCTTTGTCATAGAATGTTATTCCATGAAAGTCGTGACTAACTTCTGGCTGCTGTATACCTGAGCAAAGCGACCCTGGTAATCAATCACGTGCTTGAGCAATTATTTGTGACCAATTCTGATTTTTTCTATAGGGCCCTCTCAACAGATAAGTAAAAATATGGACTCCGACAAGTAAAGAAGGCTGGCTGTTAGCTCGTGGATTCTGAAACATGGAAGTGTACTCAGACCCTAGAGCTGAGAAGTTCTGCAGAACCTCGACCCGAGGAGGCATTTTTTTAATCAGGTCGTGGTGTTGCTCCGAGCAAGCCTCATATTACTTGCAAATGCCAAAAAGAATGCTATATATATGCGGTGCATGTTGATTATGGTCCATTCCCAGCTTCAACTCACTTGGATTGTATAAGAGATTTCACTGTTACAATGCCTATTTTAAGTCTTACTAGAACAAGTGACACTCCAAGTTTACTGTGTCCAGACACAAGCTATTCAGCAATATGCAGTGGATTTATATCAGTGTTGCCACCCCCAGTTGATGCTTCATTGGGCAGAGATTCTAGCATTCGTGTATTTGATGCACCCAGCTCAAATGGATTTGCCGCATTTGATCCCTCTTGTGGACCTACTGCGAGCGCTTTTTCTGTAAGTAGTAAATCGCCAAAACCTCTCTTCCTGGTAGCAGCTCTGACAATGTACCTACAATCGTATATCCTGTATCCTCTGTCTGTATCTTCTGAGGTTTCTGGTATTCATGAACCGAAAACTGAAAGGTTCTGCCTTGAGACATATTCACTGACCTATCTATGCCTTTACTTTGTATTTCCGAGACTGTATACACCATGACCACGACCACCACCAACTCATTTATACCAAAATTTTTAGATCTGCTACATAAATCTTTTTCTTCCATTCAACTCTTTTACGGGCCACGTCCTCGGTGAATGTTAAATTGTCATCACTTTTCAGAATTCCATCTTGTGTTTGATGTCGTACAGAGTTTTAAGATGTATCTTATATGCAACTTTGTACTATTGTTTTGTTTTATGTGAGAAATCTAAATATTTAGGGCCACATAACTAAGATACCGTGCTTTATATCTATCTGAATTTAATAAAATATAATTTCTCACTTTTCAGTGTTCTTTGACTTATTTACAATGGTATGGTCTGTCTAGAGTTTGGTTAAACCACTTCATGAAGTAGGGTTGTTCTTTTTCCTTGTTATTTTATCCTATGATATTGAGTGAAGTTTCTATTAGAATGTTGAGTATTCATATCATCTCTTTGAAGTTTCTTTGAGTCCCTTCAGCTCAATGATTTGTTTTATTAATCTCGGGAAGCATATCCTGGTTCCTTACGTCAGATATACACCTTGGCTTCTATGTACAATCGTTTTAATGTAGTGATGCAATTTCATTTTTATTCTTTCTGAATGAATTTGGGACACTGGTTCGTTAATTTCGTTAATTTGTAACATGTGACACTTGAAATTTCAATAAAATAAGACAATAAGGAAATATTTCCTGTATATTATGGTTTCTCTGAGTTTTATAGTTAGTGTTTTATATGGCAGTTTTTTCATTATATCACACAGACTGTAAACATTTGACTTGTACTCTTCAATGCATAACCACGAGATGTGCTTTCGGACTTTTGAACTTTGAAAATGTATCAGAGATTAACTCAGGACTAACATGTTATAGCTTGATGTATTGTAAAATTTATCAGAGACCTAATACTCCTTTGGACATATTTTTAAATTTATTAAGTTATCAAAATGTATCAGAGACACTTGGGACTAACATAAAAATATAATGCATGAATCGGATACACAGTTCAACTTGAACTGTGGGGTTTATTTTTGTTTGATCCTTTTTCTCAGTGATAAAGATTGGGGTTTATTTATATATTGATTTATGTAGCATGAATTTTTGTTTTAATATATGAGTTATAATGCTGCATTTAAAAAGGATCACAATTGTACTGGTAATTGTTGACCAGATCTTTGATACATGCAATGCATTTGTGTAATAAAATGGATAGACACATACATTGGTTATTGATGGATATTCTTTTAGGGTAAGAATCATGTTAACATTACAATTGATTGGTGTAACATTTAGAGCATGTTGCATATTGATTGGTGTAATATTCAATTCTACAGAGGATTGTATATGTAAGAAAACATTACAAAAGGTAAAAAAGTCACAGTGGAACTTGACATGTGGATGCATAAATAACATATGGAGGATGCATATGCAAAGAATAATCTTCACTAAACTAACCGAGAAACAATAGCTGGCTAGATGTGTGGCTAATGAATGACCAGAAAATTAAATATAGTAGTTAATGTTGTCGATTAATTAAGATTTCTGAAGTAATCAAGTTTGAAAGTGAAAAGTCATGGAAGAATCTGGAATGTTGATGGTAGAATTAGAAGATTGTGCATTCTCATTACCAAGAATCTTAAGCAATTGGATGCATATGGATGATTAGGATGAATTTGGGAACATGCAGTGAGGATGTGAAACGAACAACATAATTATATTTTATGTTTAGACACCCCTAGAGTTGGCACTGAGTAATTAAGATTTGTGGAAATTGTAGTTTTTTTAATGCATCCAAGATGTAGTTTTACATTCAACCGTTTTAGTATTTTCTCGAGGAAAATCTTTTTGGTGTTATCATGTTTAAGATAAAGAACCGGCTTATAGTAATGGGGGCATATACATACTATATACCACTCTTGCAAAACTTTGTGTTTAGTTATTACCTCTCTTTTAAATTTATGGCAAAAAATTTCTCAATTTTTTTTGGGAATTATTGATGTTCAATAACTTTTAACAGTAAGTTTTCTTTCACCTTTTTCATTGTCTTTGATACTTTTGGTGTGTCCCCGCATGTGTGCATGTTTTTAGCTATTTGCTAGAAACCCGAGATTTCCCACAAACCACCCTCACCCTTAAGCATGGAGCAAGGCCTGAGTGTCTTTGAATGAAACTAACGATGCCTCGACTAGAACTTCTCTTTTGTATCCTTTATTAGTGGTACATTTGTAGTGTGCCAAATCTGTGTGTTTGTATGCTTATCATTTTTATTTCTTCATTAGTTGGATCATGAAGTAGTACTTTTATTTTTTGCACAATTTCCTTGCACGCTACAGGTAAAAATTGGGATGATCGTACGGTCTCCCTTGCAACATTAAAGGCCATATGAAGGCCAGCCAGTTAGCTCTGTTGCATTCTTGACTGCACCTTACCGCCCTGACCACATTGTTCTTATTGCCACGGTATGGCCCTCATTCTTAGTTACCTTCATTTTGGTTACATTTAGCTTTGCATAATGTCGTCTTACATTGACTTTGGTTATCATAGTAATTTGGTAGTATGTGAAGATGGACTTGCTTAAAGTAAGTCTCTGTCATAGAATGTTATTCCATGAAAGTCGTGACTAACTTATGGCTGCTATATACCTGAGTGAAGCGACCCTGGTAATCGATCGCGTGCTTGAGCAATTATTTATGGCCATTTCTAAAATTTTCTATAGGGCCCTCTCAATAGAGAAGTAAAAATATGGACTTCGACAAGTGAAGAAGGCTGGCTGTCATCTAGTGGATTCTGAAACGTGGAAGTGTACTCAGACCCTAGAGCTGAGAAGTTCTGCAGAACCTCGACCCGAGGAGGCATTTTTTTAATGAGGTCGTGGTGTTGCCCCGAGCAAGCCTCATATTACTTGCAAATGCCAAGAAGAATGCTATATAAGCAGTGCATGTTGATTATGGTCCATTCCCAGCTTCAACTCGCATGGACTATATTGGAGATTTCACTGTCACAATGCCTATTTTTAGTCATACTGGAACTAGTGAAAGTCTCCCGGATGGGGAACAGGTAGTCCAAGTTTACTGTGTCCAGACACAGGCTATTCAGCAATATGCACTGGATTTATATCAGTGTTTGCCACCCCCAGTTGATGCTTCATTGGGCAGAGATTCTAGCATTTGTGTATTTGATGCACCCAGCTCAAATGGATTTGCTGTGTTTGATCCATCTCGTGGAACTACTGTGAGTGCTTTTCCTGTAAGTAGTTAATCGCCAAAACCTCTCTTCCTGGTAGCCGCTCTGACAGTGTACCTACAACCAGATATCCTGTATCCTGTATCCGTATCTTCTGAGGTTTCTGGTATTCATGAACGCACTAAATCAAATGTTGAAGTTAAGCCATCTGCTCCTCCACTTTCAAGTTCAGATGCTGCTACTTCTGTGTCTTCTCCTGCTTCTTTAAATATGGACCTTCCAGGTGGGCTTTCTATCTTAAGGAGAAAACTCTTCGAAGGGTTTTGAGCAGGGACCTTCACTTGATAGTGATGTCAGCCCACTAGTTGATTATACAGCTGAAGGGAGGGTTGATGCTGTAACTACAACAGTGCCTGATGTTCCTTCTGCCGTTGGTAATTCATGAAAGGATGAGTCTAAAGAGGGTATGAATGATAATAATTTGATACAAAATTCTCATTTAATGCTTAAGCTGTGCGGCAACATAACACACCTGGTGACTCCATCAGAAATACTATAAGGAACTATATCTTCCTCAGTGAACATTCATGTCAGCCATGGTCCGAGAGGTGAGGAAGTTAAGGTTCAAGATGCAATTGATAACAATGTTTAAAGAGCGTGGATGTGGAAGTTAAACATGTGGATGAAAATAGATTGGGTCAGCCTGACCAAAGTGATTCTCAGAAAGAGCCACAAGTTGTCAGTTCAGAAGAGCATAAATCTGTCAACAGTCCGACTTCTGAAGTCAATAATGAGATGCTGAAAGAGGATCCTTCCCTGACGTCAGAAATTTGTAGTGTTGATGAGGCTCCCGGAGGAGATGATATTTCTGCCCTCGACACACTGGAGCAGCCTTATATTACTCGTGAGGAAGAAGTTCACAATAACCTGCACCAGAAATCAAAGTAAAAAAGGAAAAAACCAAGCAGTCGCAACCATCATGCCCTTCCTACCTTCTTTAAACCCTTTCGACTCTACTGACTCTTTGAATAACCCGGGGGGCAGCACAGGTCTTCCAACAACTGGTGTAGCTTCTCTCAGTCTCAGCTGCATTCAATGCTAGATGCTAAATCAGATGCGGTTAATTTCTGCAGATCATAGATGCTATGTTGTACTTGTATGTATAATTGAAATTTATTTTGTTTCTTGTGAATAAATTATTTGTATCAATCATCATGCATGGTAGAGGCTGTAAGTGTCCATGATCAAGTATTATAAGCCTTTTTATGTGCTGCACTTGCACATATACCTGTCTATATTCTAAGCTCATTCCTTTTATTTTTAACAGTTGAAGTTTGGAAAACAAAGCTACGTCCCTTCATGGGTAAGATAGACAAGGTATGTATCCTGGAATCTATTAAGTGCTTTTTTCAAATTTTGATACGGTAAGCTCATTGTTCTTTTCCCTTCAAAATCTAGTTAGGTAATGTGCACTTGCATCCATGCATACATGCATATATGGATATGTATGATTGTATATTGTATGTATGTTTGTATGTGTTTGTGTATCTGTGTATATATGCTTGTGTCTCTCTCTCTACATATGCATGTATGTATTTTTGTACACATACATGTGTTTATAACTGGGTATCTATCCATGTATGTGAATATGTGTGTGTGTGTGTGTCTATATATGTGAATATACGTTTATTTGTGCGAGTGCTTATGTGTGTATGTATATGTATGTGTCAATCCATGTATCTATATATGAGATTTTATTTATATGTTTATGTGTCTATATATGTGAACGTATGTGAATATATGAGATAGCTTGTATCATTCCGGAAGGATTTGAGACCAAACCTTCCCGCTCAAATATAACCCTACGACATTTGAATGTAAGATCTACTCCATTGAAGTTGATCTACATTATTTCAAGTAATTAAAAATCAAAAATCATTTATTTTAAATACTTTTTGTCCATCCATTAAGTAGGCGCAAAATGGACGGCCAAAATTAGCATATTACTTAGTTCTACGTCTTTAGACATACAAATTGTTGGCCCGGAGGCCTTCCTCTCTAGTTTTGATGATGATTAACTCATGTAGTTATGTTTACTAATAATCTTGTGATTTTAGTTACAGATCATTGATCAAGATATTAGTTGGTGATTGCTTCAAAAAGAAGAGTTTGGAAGCCTTCACTTGGTGATTCCAGTGCCCGAGCATCAAGATCATACCTTTGCACTCGGTGGATCACCGTTTAGGATCGAGTCGACTGGAAGAAGGAAGATCGTCAAGAAGACTTAGGTATCCATAGTTTAGTGTGTTTTAGATCCATTTGTAAAGATAAGAATAGTTGATATGCTCAAGTGCACAACACACACGTTTTATGGTTTTTCGATTTTTAGTTTAACCGATATTTGTTTTCATGAATAGATTGTTCAAAACAAGTTTAATTGGTTTATGTATAGTAGATATATTCTTTCTATACATGCATGCTTAAACTTCCTATACAAACTTATTTTGACTATCATATTCATGTATTGAAAAATACAAGTTTGATAAAATACAAATTTTGGTTTTTGGTAAAAATGATAGAACACAAAAATAGTTTCATATGCTTGATATTTGAGTTAAAATGTTTATCACATGTTTATATATCAATGCAAAATGATAAAACTATTTTTGGGTATTTTATAAGAGATAAAAGAATTTTTAGAAAGATTTTTAACAAGTGTTTCTGTCCCAGATTTGTGGCTGACAGGCCAGGTCGGCCGACCGCACGGGTCGACCGCACCAAAGGCCGGTCGACCCTTGCGGTCGACCGACGTGCACAGGCTTGTGCACGTTTGGCAGTCACAGGGACGGTCGGCCGGGCGGCCAACCGGACCAGAGAGCTTTGCTCTCTGTATCTGGGCGGTCGGCCGGGCGGTCGACCGAGTTTGCCCAACGGTCATATTTATGACCGTTGGCGGTCAGCTGGCCGGCCGACCGGTAGCCTGTCAGGCTGCCAGATCAGCCTAACAGCTAGTTTTGTTTTGGGGCTATAAATACCCCATTGCTTGGTATTTTTAACTAAGTTTTTATGAGCTAAAATTTCTCTCCTTTCTTGGTGTTTAAAACAAGTTTTCAAAAGGTTTTAGAGCTTCAAAAGATCAATCTTATTTGTTTTAGAGTTTTTGGAATAATCAAAGAAAATAGAAATTTGGGAGATTTTTATTGGTTTTCATTTCTATCTTTTGCAAGAGTTTTCCCAAGTGGTTTTCTTTGATTTCTTGTTTTCCAAACTCTAGTTTTTTCCACACTTGAGCTATCTTCTATCCTAATCTATTTAGGATCTTTTGTTTGTGGAAAAGAGAAGTGTTTGAGGTTGATTAAGCCTCCAAGATTGTAAACCCTCCTTGTATTTGTTGTATCCCTCTTTGGTAGAGGTTGATCGGAGTGGTATTGGTTTGGATCCCTCTTCGGTAGAGGTGATTGAGTTTGATTGTTGGTTACGGGCCTTATCCCTCTTCGGTAGAGGTGGATTGTGGTTGTATTGTCTCGGTGACATTGTAAAGTTGAGAGAGGAGTTCGGTACTCCTTTAGTGGATTGGAAATCCTTCTCGGTGAAGGCGAGGACGTAGAGCTAGGGGCTCGAACCTCGAAACATATCTTTGTGTTTGCATTTGATCCATTGTCTCTTAACCCTCTCTCTTTATATTTGTGCAAAGCATCATTCATTCATTCATATCTTATTGCTTGCATTTGTGCCTTGCATTATTTCATATTGTTCATCTTTATATGCTTGGTTGTTTGTGTGTGCCTCACTTGTACTTAACCACAAGAGCTTCATATAGCACCTCAACCCATATCTAGGGCGTCCAGAGCCCTTCACGGGGAATTCGGCTATACTTGTGTGTTGTACTAAGTGTGTTGCTAATTAGTTTTTAAGCTTCCACATTTAGCGCATTTAGTTTCTAGATTAGCATTATCACCTATTCACCCCCTCTCTAGGTGATTTACAATTGGTATCAGAGCCTACGCTCCTGATATTTAGGCTTAACATCCTAGGAGTGAGATCCTTTGTTTGCTAATCTACCATTTGCATTTGCACTTTTGTTTGCTTGCACACATATAGTTTGCACTCATGGATAGCCCTCCTATGTTTGACATTTCTAGACTTGAGATTTGAAAGGTTATGATGAGTTGTCATTTAAAAGCCCTAGGATATAAAGTTCACCTTGCCATTACCAAGGAATCCTTCCTTAGTGATAGCAAGCATATAGAGGCCAATGCAATAGCCCTAGAAGCACTTAGAGCATCACTTCATAAAGATTATTTACATGTGTTTGCTCACTATGATTCAGCTTTTGCAGTTTGGAGTATTTTGACTTCTCCCGAGCTACCAAAGATTATCGAAAAGAAGAGAAGATCTAGAAGAGATGAGTCCGAAGAACTTTGCTTCATGGTCCAAGGGAATGACTCCCTTGAGGTACACTCGGACACTCAACTAGATGCTAGTTCTAATTCATTTTGCAATGATGTCTAGAGGCACAAGCTATGAATGATGAACTTGCTAGAAATTGTGAAAAATTGATTTCTAAATACAAAATATTGAAAATGAGAATCTTGTTTTAAAAGAAGAAAAGAAAAATTTGTCATCTAAAATTGAGATTGTTTTGCAAGAGAAGGAAGAGGTTTCTAGTGAATGTGACTCACTTAGATCTCAACTTAATCTTGTTTTAAAAGAAAATGATTTGTTGAAAAATAAAATGATTGTGAAAATGTTTTGAAGAAAAATAAAGTTTTGTCTTCAAAAATTGAATTTGTTGTAAAAGAAAATAATTCTTTGAAAATAAAAATTGATTCTATTTCAAAGGATTTAGAAGCTTGTTTAAAGAAAAATATTGTTTTGAAAAATGATTTAGATGCACATGTTTGCCATGCTAGTGTAGCGTCTTCATCTAGTCTACCTATTGCATGCACCTCTTCTTCTAAGATTAATGATGATTTTTGTTTGTTGAAGAAGAGAGTGGATTGTTTGGGCTCCACTTTGAGCCAATGTGCCAAGAACCATACACGTTTGGAAACTTTGTTTCGAAAGAAACAAGTTCCATCTATTATTCATGCACACCCTCCACGGCATACACATGCTCCTCACGGACACCATCACACAATATATGCTCATGTGTACACTTGTACACATTGTAGACGTAAGAGCCACCTTGCTAAATTTTGCTATGATCGTATACATGTTTCTAATTTAGCAAATAAATTTGTTTGGGTTAGAGAAGGTACTAACCCCCATGGACCCAATAAGATATGGGTACCAAAGACCACCCCTCTTGTTTATGATGTAGGAGTGGGCTCTCGCATGACGTGAGAGTAGCGGTACCTTGGAGTAGATGCGTTCCGAGCTTCATGGAAATCAATTGGATGCATCACTTTCAAGGGATGTTTGGTGGAGAAGACCACCATGTTTTGGAGACAAGGTAAGTTGCCTTCTAGGTTTTGGTAACGATTCCTAACTCTTTATTATTGTTTACATGCTTTTCATGCTTATTATATATAGCATGTTTCATTGTTTATTGATTATTATGTCAATGCCATGCTTATTAGATCTTTGACATACATGTATAGCCTTTTGAGACACCCATGTTTAATATGGACCATTATTTTTATGTTCTCACCATTTGTTTAGCTATCATGTTTATCATAGGTTTAATAACATGTGGATTTACATAATAATCTTGTTTATGTTTTTCATGATTTATATCTTGTTTTATGCTTCATGATTTGAATATATGTTTTCATTAAGACTAGAATTTTTATACTTGTACATATAGTGGGCCACAAATAAATCTATATATGTTTGAGCTTGAATGCTTATTTGAACCCATTACATGTGCTAGTATGTTTAACTTGTATAGTCTAGTTTTGATGATCCATGCATTTTAAACTTGTATTCCCATTTTTGGATTTGTTTCACGTTTTTATGTTTATGTTTAACTTCATGTATATGTCTATTTTGCCAAACTTTAAGATATACATGTATACCCCTTGAGTCATTTGCCTTTCATGCAAATCTATACATATGGACTCAATTGTGTGTAGGGATATGTATGTATACTTTTTGTGTTGACAAATCATACATATACCTTGAAATGAAATTTGTTTTAAATTTAGTTTTATATGTGTTTATGTTTAACTTCATGTATATGTCCATTTTATCCAAATTATTGTTTATACATATACATCCTTTTGAGCCACGTGCCTTCATGCATATATCTTTGTGGACTCGTTGTGTTTTGGATATGTATGTATACTTTATTTTGTATAGGACATACATATACCTTGAAGATTAAATAGTTTTGATGATTTTCATGTTTCAAGGAATATTGAGCTTATTGTCCATCTTTCATGATTATGATCTTCACATCATACTTGTACACTCACATTTCTTGTTTGTCATGTTTTATTTTCATGAGTCATATTTGTGTTGGCCCAAAAGGTTTCTTTGTTTAATATAGCATAATTTGAGGGGGAGCTTTCTCCTCCCCTATACTTTTGTTTATAGCCTATTTGTTTTGTCATCATCAAAAAAGGGAGATTGTTGGCCCAAAAGGTTACACTCTCCATTTATTTAGAGTTTTGATGATAACAAAACAAATAAGAGCTATTTGGTACTAATTAGTTTGTTTAAGATAAGTTTCAGGTTAGTATCATATTTGGAGGCCATTGCTTAGCTATTGCAAGAATTTTTAGGTTCATGAAGTAAAGAAGACTTTTTGCACATCAAGGAAGGAACATAGAAGAGAAGGCTCTAGCAAGGCATCGCATGGCTCAAGACTTCAAGATTGCTCAAGATAATTTATTAGATTTGTTTTTAGTTTAGAGTTTTGTTAAAGAATAGTGAATAGGTTTGAAGCTCTATCACACACGTTTTTGCGCACATCTTGTTTCCAAACATATTTCTTATAACATGTACAAAAATAGTTTGTATACAATCTTCAACCTACGAACTTACTTTGATTTACCTATTCATATATTTTAAGTTTTGTGTTTTAACAAAACTTATTTTTGGAATTAATGACAAAAACTATGATATATATATGTTTCATGTATATAGGATTATGTCCATATACATCATGCTTCAAAATGTTTAAATATCATGTTTTTGTATTTGGAAGAAGTTTTGGACAAAACGTATTTTCTATTCAAAATTCAAGTTTTAGAAAATACAGTTTTGGTTTTTGGTAAAAATGATAAGAGACAAAAATAGTTCATATTGATTGATATTTGAGCAAAACTTTTTACCACATGTTTATATATCAATGTAAAGTGATAAAACTATTTTTGGTGATTTTTAGGAGTGTTAAAAGATTTTTCAAAATATTTTCAAAACTGTTTTTCTGACCAGTTTTCTGTTCCAGACTTCATCCAGTCGACTAGTCTTCTGACAAGTCGACTTGGTTGGAAGTCGGTCGACCGGGTCGGTCGACCGACGTGCACAAATCTGTGCACGTTTGGCAGACTTTGGACGGTCGACCGTCCCGGTCGACCGGTCTGAGAGCAGAGCTCTCTGTTTGTTTGGGTCGACCGGGCCGGTCGACCGTAGCCTGCAACGGCTATTTTCTTTGAACTAGCGGTCGACCGGGCTGGTCGACCGAGCTAGCCGTTTGAACAGTAACGACTAGTTCTCTGAGCTGGTTTATTTTTGTCCTTTTCTCACTTAATTATGTTAAGTGACATGTTTTGGTTCTAATACTTTCTGATTAGCCTTAAATATGTTTTATCTCCTAACCCTAGCCCTCTCCTATAAATAGGGGTGTTTAGGGAGAGGTTAAGTACTAGAAAAATTCTCAAAAATTTCCAAAAGTTTAAGGCATTCAAAAAGTCTTGGTTTCTTGGTTTTTGTGCTGAAATTCTTTCTCATTTTCTGTAGTGTTTTCAAGAACTCTCTGATTTCTTTTTCTTTTCTCCTTACACACAAGAGCTTCATTCCTACTCGTTATTCTCTAAGGATCTTTGTAAGGGAAGAGAATTTTGCAAGAGAGAGTTTGTGATCTTTTGACTACTCAGAGATTGCTTGTACTTGAGATTGTGGAGTTGGGTACTCCGGTGTATTTGTGACATCTTTGTGATAGTGGAAGTGGTTGGAATTCTTCTGGGGAAGGCTGGGTAGTAGAGCTGGGTGCTCGAACCTCGATAACAAATCTCGGTGTTTGCGTTTGGTTTACTTGCTCTTATTTCTTGCTCTATTTTCATTGCTCTTATTACTTGCTCTCTACATTCATTGCTATATTCACTTGCTTTGTGAGATTGTTGCTTCATAATTTTTAAATTGTGCATTGATTAGCATTATCACCTATTCACCCCCCCTCTAGGTGATTTTCAATTGGTATCAGAGCTTGGACTCTAGGTTTTGGCTTAACATCCATAGAGAGATCCTTAAAATTTGCTAATCAACATTTGCATTCCATTTGTCATTCACTAGTAAACATGGCCGATAACATCAAAACCCCTCCTAAATTTGATGGACTCAACTTCCCTATTTGGAAGGTTAGGATGACTATGTTTTTGCAATCCTTTGGTAGCTTAGTGGCTAAATCATTGACCAAACCCTATGTTGCACCCGATAGTGATGAGAGCACATGAACCGACTTCAACTATAGAGAATATGAGGCTAACTCCAAGGCCCAAAATTCCCTCTTAACCGCCTTGAATGAGGATGACCTTACACGGGTAATTCATTGCCAATCCGCCTATGAGATTTGGCAATATTTATTGGTCACACACGAGGGGACTTCACAAGTTAAGAGAGCTAAGATAGATCTCTTAAGGTCCCAATATGAATCCTTTAAAATGATTGAAGAAGAATCTATTGATTGTATGATTACTAGATTTACTAAAATCACAAATGCTCTTTCTTCTTTAGGTGATGACATCTCCAATGACCAAAAGGTGCGAAAAGTGATTCGGGCACTTCCTACATCATGGGAGATCAAGGCCACCACCCTAAAAGAATTGAACGACAAGGATGAGATGGACCTCATTAGTCTCATTGGGAACCTAAAAACCCATGAGATGGAAAAGAAAGCAAGAGAAGAGGCCGTTCCACTAAAGAAGAAATCCTTAGCCTTCAAGTCTTCATCCACTCTTGAAGACGATGAAGAAGATGAAGAAGAAGATGAGGAGCTATCACTACTTGTTCGCAATGTGAAGAGAATGTACCGGAGGAACAAGCTCAACTTCTGAAGGAAATTTGAAGGCAAAGAGGAGAGAAGAATTATATGCTACAATTGCCGAAAGCCCGGACACATCATGGCGGATTGCCCGGAGTTCAAGAAGAAGATGACCTCCTCCTTCAAGCCAAAGAAACTGGAAGAAAAGAAAGCATACAAGGCAACTTGGGATTCGGAAAGCGAGTCCGAGGAAGAGGCGGATGTAGCGAATATGTGTTTCATGGCAAACACACCAAAGGTAACCCCTCAACCTCTTGATGATGAAGATGATGAATTAAGCAAAGAAGTTCTTGTTCATGCCTTTGTTGAACTTTCAGAAACCTATGACAATAAAAAGATTGAATGCTTTAAATTGAAAAAGAAGTTGCTTTTCTCAAAAATCAACTTGCTATTATTTCTAAAGAAAAAGATGAATTTCTTCAAATCTCATTTCTACCCAAAATGAATTTTGTGCTTACAAAGTTGCTTGTAAAGCTAAATTTCCTAAAATTGATGAAAAAGAAATTTCTTCTTTGAAAACTAGAATTGTTGATTTTGAAAAGACTTTAAAGGATTGTGCTTTTAACACTAAGAAACTTGAAGAAATGTTTTCTAAAAAGCACACCTCTCATGCTAAAGATTCACATGTTAAGTTTCCTCATGCTCACACTACACATAACACTTCTCATGTTAAATCTTTTCATGCTCACAATTCTCATGCTCACAAATCACACACTCACTATGCTTTTAAATATGGTAGAGTGTATAGATGCACATATTGTGGTAAGAATGAACATTTGGCTAAATTTTGTTATGACCAAATAAATAGGACCAATAATCTTGTTTGGGTTAATGAAACTAACTCTTTAGGACCCAAGAAAATGTGGGTACCAAAATCAAGTCCTAAATTATTTGATGTAGGTACACACCAAGGCTCCAAGACGTAGGGAGCGGTGGTACCTTGATAGTGGTTGTTCTAGACATATGACGTGGGACATCAATAACTTTACAACCCTATCAAGGTACGAGGAAGGTGGCTCCGTCACCTTCGGGGATGACTCCAAAGGCACTATCATCGGTATAGGTAACATTCAAATTGGTGCATCTCCCATTATAGAAAATGTTGTACTTGTTGATGGTTTGAAACATAATTTGCTTAGTATTAGTCAATTTTGTGATCGTGGACTTAAAGTTGTTTTTGATGATACTTCTTGCAAGATTTTTGATATTAAATCCAATGATTGTATTCTTACCGGTTTTCGTGATGATAATGTTTATATTATTGACATGCTCAATGTGGAATGTTCTACTAAATGCTTAAATGCTTTTGATGAAAATTCTTGGCTTTGGCATAGAAGATTAGGACATGCATCTTTTGACCATCTTTCTAGGATTAATTCAAAGGAATTGGTGAAGGGTATACCTTGCTTGAAGTTTGAGAAAGACCGCATTTGTGGTGCGTGCCAACTTGGGAAACAAACCAAGTCTTCCTTTAAACCAATCAAGGATATCATGTCAACTAGACCTTTAGAATTAATTCATATGGATCTTTTTGGACCCACTAAAACTAAGAGCTTAAATGGTAGTAGATTTGCATTTGTTTTAGTTGATGATTTTTCCCGTTTCACTTGAGTTTTCTTCTTGGAACACAAAGATCAAACTTTTTCTCGTTTTAAGATTTTTCGAAAAAGAGTTGAAAAAGAAAAAGGTTTTCCGATTTTGAAAATAAGGAGTGATAGAGGTGGTGAGTTTGTTAACCAACTCTTCATGACTTATTGTGATGAAAAGGGAATTAAGCATGAAATATCTTGTCCTAGAACTCCACAACAAAATGGAGTTGTAGAAAGGAAAAATAGAACACTTCAAGAGATGGCTAGGACAATGATAAGTGAGTATGACCTCCCTCAATATCTATGGGCCGAGGCCGTAAACACCGCATGCTATATATCAAATCGCATTTATTTATGTAAAAATTCTTCCAAAACATCTTTTGAAATGTATCATTCTAGAAAACCTAATGTTTCATATTTCAAAGTTTTTGGATGCAAGTGTTTTGTTTTGAACACTAAAGATAACTTGGGTAAATTTGATGCTAAGGCTTATGAAGCAATCTTTGTTGGATATTCTACAACTAGTAAAGCTTATAGAGTATTCAATAGATCTTCCTTTACCATTGAAGAATCCATGCGTGTTAAATTTGAAGAATCTAATGTGTTTGTTGAGAATGTTGTAGAGATTGAACCATTAGGTGAAGACATAGAGAGACTATCCTTGAAGGACTCACCCGCTCAAGATGATAAGCAAGATCCAATTGGTGACGTTCAAGAGGATAAGGAGGAAAGCTCTCAACCACTTCCTAAAGCTTGGAAATACGCTACAAATCATCCCAAGGAGCTCATCTTAGGTGATGCATCTAAAGGGGTAACAACTCGCTCCAAACTCCATGACCTATGTGGTAACTTTGCTTTCATTTCTCATTTTGAACCCAAAAACATCCTCGAAGCCGAGGCGGACTCATATTGGTTGCTAGCCATGCAAGAGGAACTCAATCAATTTGAGTGCAACCAAGTTTGGCACCTTGTTCCTAGGCCCCACGATAGACCAATAATTGGTACTAAGTGGATCTTTAGAAACAAGATGGATGAGTCCGGAAATGTGATTAGGAATAAGGCTAGGTTAGTGGCCCAAGGTTACACTCAAGTTGAGGGAATTGACTTTGAGGAGACCTTTGCACCCGTAGCACGGCTTGAAGCCATACGGATGACACTAGCTTTTGCATCTTTCAAAAATTTTAAACTTTTTCAAATGGATGTGAAAAGTACATTTTGAATGGTTTTATAAATGAAGAAGTTTATGTTGCTCAACCTCCCGGTTTTGTTGATCATGTTCATCCCGATTTTATTTTTAAACTTGATAAAGCTTTGTATGGATTGAAACAAGCTCCAAGAGCTTGGTATGAAAGGCTTTCTAGTTTTCTCATTTCAAATGATTTTATTAAAGGCAAAGTAGATACAACACTATTCACTAAGCATGTTGATAATGATATTTTGATTGTGCAAATTTATGTTGATGATATAATTTTTGGTTCTACTAATGAGTTTTTATGCAAGGAATTTGAAAAGGTTATGCAATGTGAATTTGAAATGTCTTCAATGGGTGAGCTTAATTTCTTTCTTGGACTCCAAATCAAGCAATTGCAAGATGGGAACTTCATATGTCAAGCCAAATACGCAAAGGAACTCGTAAAGAAGTTTGGACTTGAAGACTCAAAGGTTTGCAACACTCCCATGGCAACTACCACCAAGCTTGATAAGGATGACCAAGGTAAAAATGTTGATATTAAATTGTATAGAAGCATGATAGGTAGTCTTTATATTTGACGGCAAGTAGGCCGAATATCATGTTTAGTGTGTGTCTTTGTGCTAGATTTCAATCGCGTCCCAAAGAGTCCCATCTTATTGCGGTAAAACGCATTATTCGTTATATTAAGGGAACTATTGGAATGGGTCTTTGGTATCCGAAAACCGGAGATTTCTCAATGACGAGTTATTCGGACGCCGACTATGCGGGTTGTAGAGTAGATAGAAAGAGTACTAGTGGGACATGTCAATTTCTTAGTAATTGTCTTGTTTCATGGTCCTCTAGGAAACAAAATTCCGTAGCTCTCTCAACCGCCGAGGCGGAGTATGTTGCCGCGGGGGCTTGTTGTGCACAAGTCCTTTGGATGAAACATACTCTCCTTGATTATGATTTGCATTATAACCATATAAAATATTTTGTGATAATACTAGTACTATTCATATGACTAAGAATGCAAATCAACATAGTAAGACCAAGCACATTGAGATTAGATATCACTTTCTTAGAGATCATTTTGAGAAAGGAGATATAGATATTGATTATGTTTCTACGGATTTGCAACTTGCCGATATTTTCACTAAACCACTTGATTTTGCTAGATTTTCATTCATTTGTGGTGAACTTAATGTTTGTGTTATTGAATAAAATGTTTTCTTAACCCTTTTTGATGTATGACAAAAAGGGGGAGAATGAGTTTATGTATGGAAATATGAGCTCATATGGTTTTGGTTCCATATGAGTTTATATATGTTTTGAGTTTTTGATGTGTTTTCATGAATTCTTGTAATTTGAGTTTAAGTGTTTTGCAAGTGTTTTTGGTTTTTGGTTTCATGATGTTTACTTGCAAATTACAAATTACATTGTTTTTCTTTGTTTAATATAGCATAATTTGAGGGGAGCTTTCTCCTCCCCTATACTTTTGTTTATAGCCTATTTGTTTTGTCATCATCAAAAAAGGGAGATTGTTGGCCCAAAAGGTTACACTCTCCATTTATTTAGAGTTTTGATGATAACAAAACAAATAAGAGCTATTTGGTACTAATTAGTTTGTTTAAGATAAGTTTCAGGTTAGTACCATATTTGGAGGCCATTGCTTAGCTATTACAAAAATTTCTAGGTTCATGAAGCAAAGAAGGCTTTTTGCACATCAAGGAAGGAACATAGAAGAGAAGGCTCTAGTAAGGCATCGCATGGACTTCAAGATGCTCAAGATAATTTATTAGATTTGTTTTTAGTTTAGAGTTTTGTTAAAGAATAGTGAATAGGTTTGAAGCTCTATCACACACGTTTTTGCGCACATCTTGTTTCCAAACATATTTCTTATAACATGTACAAAAATAGTTTGTATACAATCTTCAACCTACAAACTTACTTTGATTTACCTATTCATATATTTTAAGTTTGTGTTTTAACAAAACTTATTTTGGAATTAATGAGAAAAACTATGATATATATATGTTTCATGTATATAGGATTATGTCCATATACATCATGCTTCAAAATGTTTAAATATCATGTTTTTGTATTTGGAAGAAGTTTTGGACAAAACGTATTTTCTATTCAAAATTCAAGTTTTAGAAAATACAGTTTTTGGTTTTTGGTAAAAATGATAAGAGACAAAAATAGTTCATATTGATTGATATTTGAGCAAAACTTTTTACCACATGTTTATTATCAATGTAAAGTGATAAAACTATTTTTGGTGATTTTTAGGAGTGTTAAAAGTTTTTTCAAAATATTTTCAAAACTGTTTTTCTGACCAGTTTTCTGTTCCAGACTTCATCCAGTCGACTAGTCTTCTGACAAGTCGACTTGGTTGGAAGTCGGTCGACCGGGTCGGTCGACCGACGTGCACAAATCTGTGCACGTTTGGCAGACTTTGGACGGTCGACCGTCCCGGTCGACCGGTCTGAGAGCAGAGCTCTCTGTTTGTTTGGGTCGACCGGGCCGGTCGACCGTAGCCTGCAACGGCTATTTTCTTTGAACTAGCGGTCGACCGGGCCGGCCGTTTGAACAGTAACGGTTAGTTCTCTGAGCTGGTTTATTTTTGTTATTTTCTCACTTAATTATGTTTAAGTGACATGTTTTGATTCTAATACTTTCTGATTAGCCTTAAATATGTTTTATCTCCTAACCCTAGCCCTCTCCTATAAATAGGGGTGTTTAGGAGAGGTTAAGTACTAGAAAAATTCTCAAAAATTTTCAAAAGTTTAAGGCATTCAAAAAGTCTTGGTTTCTTGGTTTTTGTGCTGAAATTCTCTCTCATTTTCTGTAGTGTTTTCAAGAACTCTCTGATTTCTTTTTCTTTTCTCCTTACACACAAGAGCTTCATTCCTACTCATTATTCTCTAAGGATCTTTGTAAGGGAAGAGAATTTTGCAAGAGAGAGTTTGTAGTCTTTTGACTACTCAGAGCTTGCTTGTACTTGAGATTGTGGAGTTGGGTAGTCCGGTATATTTGTCACATCTTTGTGATAGTGGAAGTGGTTGGAATCCTTCTGGGGAAGGCGGGGAAGTAGAGCTGGGTGCTCGAACCTCGATAACAAATCTCGGTGTTTGCGTTTGGTTTACTTGCTCTTATTTCTTGCTCTATTTTCATTGCTCTTATTACTTGCTCTCTACATTCATTGCTATATTCACTTGCTTTGTGAGATTGTTGCTTCATAATTTTTAAATTGTGCATTGATTAGCATTATCACCTATTCACCCCCCCTCTAGGTGATTTTCAATTTGTGCTTAATTGACTTGAGTGTTTGATATCATGTGGATTTCTTATTTCATGAAAAATAGTCTATTTTGTTCCTTGCTTGAAGGATTTCGTACTAGTTTAAAAGTTTTTTCATTTAACTAGTTGCGATATTCTTCATTTTTGGTAGAGTTTTTCAAATATACTTTATTTTTCAAATCTATTTTTTTTGAAAACCCCTACCATCCAAGGGTGGTTGGATGGGAGATCATGCTCATGTATGCCTTATAGTGAAAATCATTTTAAACTTGAACATGATTGGGAGGCTAGTTATATGAGATATACACTTGATCATTATTGTTGTTTCAATTGGTATCATTGAATTCTTTCAATTGGTATCAATTTTGACCTTTATTGTATACTCATATATGTTTGTATGTATGTATGCGTGCATTTCAAAGAATATCAATTTCAATTGGTATCTATTTTTCATACATATATATGTTTGTGTTTATGCTATGCTTAAACTTCAACTTTGTTTCAATTGATTCAATTTTCAATTGGTATCTTATTTCAAGCTTATGCATGTGTTTTGTTGGTATTTTATAAAGGGGGAGAAAATTCGATTTTCATGTTTACAATTGGTATTTGTATTTCCACTCTCTTGCTTTATGATAGAAAATAAAATTTTAAATTGATATCATATACTTAAAAGGAAAAATACTCTCTTTTGATCAAAATGCTTATTTGAATATTTTAAAATTTTGTATCTCAAAATTTTGTCTAAAAAAAATAGTCAAAATGTTTTGA
Organism: Agave tequilana; assembly: GCA_038442645.1. Classification (NCBI taxonomy): domain Eukaryota; kingdom Viridiplantae; phylum Streptophyta; class Magnoliopsida; order Asparagales; family Asparagaceae; genus Agave; species Agave tequilana. Next base: position 88,415 of record JAVJIF010004293.1, on the reverse strand, counting down.
TTTATATTGCATATATGTAAGGAGAGCTTAACATCTCTTCTACATATAGATTCATGATGAGTGTATCTTGTATTGAAAAGCTTGACAATCTTTTCTTTATGTGGTACACGTGTGTAGGGGAGCTTCACATCTCCTCTTATGCATTACATATTATACGTTATGTGAATTAGGGCTTGTCATCCCTCCTTCATGTAATGTATATGTGTAGGGAAGTTACTTTACCGTCTTCCTCTTCATGAATGTATATCGCATATACCATTTGTTGATTGATTTATGTTTACTTTCAATTGGTATCAAGATCCTATTTTGACATATTTTAAATTGGTACCTCAATTGATTGTCACCCCTGTTTGGTTTTGTTTTTGTTTTAGACAAAAAGGGGGAGAACATTATCTTTATTAACCCCTTGTTGATTCTTTGTTTCGAACAAAAAGGGGGAGAAAAATTTTTTATTGATTTGGTTTTGCCTTTACTCTTTATTGATGATTGTTTCCTTGTATTAAAAGGGGAGAAGATTTTGTTTTGTTTTGATTTTTACCCCTTTGTTGATGATTGACAAAAAGGGGGAGAATTATTTGAGAAGTTTTATATATGCATATTTATGTTTTGCATATATTAAGTTTAATTTAGTTTAATTTTAATTGGTATCTTGAGCATGTTTTGTTTTTGAACATTTCATTGGTATCTAGAGCCTTTTATTGTTTATGCATAGATATGCATTCATGTTTAAGAGCCTTCATTGTATATTCATTATGTTTATTTGTTTATGCATGAGTTAAGGGGGAGCTTCTTTGAAGCTTAACTTTAATCCATGCATATATAACTCCATGAGTTTTGTCATCATCAAAAAGGGGGAGATTGTTGGCCCGGAGGCCTTCCTCTCTAGTTTTGATGATGATTAACTCATGTAGTTATGTTTACTAATAATCTTGTGATTTTAGTTACAGATCATTGATCAAGATATTAGTTGGTGATTGCTTCAAAAAGAAGAGTTTGGAAGCCTTCACTTCGTGATTCCAGTGCCCGAGCATCAAGATCATACCTTTGCACTCGGTGGATCACCGTTTGGGATTGAGTCGACTTGAAGATAGAAAATCGTCAAGAAGACTTAGGTATCCATAGTTTAGTGTGTTTTAGATCCATTTGTAAAGATAAGAATAGTTGATATGCTCAAGTGCACAACACACACGTCTTATGGTTTTTTCGGTTTTTAGTTTAACCGATATTTATTTTCATGAATAGATTGTTCAAAACAAGTTTAATTGGTTTATGTATAGTAGATATATTCTTTCTATACATGCATGCTTAAACTTCCTATACAAACTTATTTTGACTATCCTATTCATGTATTGAAAAATACAAGTTTAATAAAATACAAATTTTGGTTTTTGGTAAAAATGATAAAACACAAAAATAGTTTCATATGCTTGATATTTGAGTTAAAATGTTTATCACATGTTTATATATCAATGCAAAATGATAAAACTATTTTTGGGTATTTTTATAAGAGATAAAAGAATTTTTAGAAAGATTTTTAACAAGTGTTTCTGTCCCAGATTTGTGGCTGACAGGCCAGGTGGGCCGACCGCACGGGTCGACCGCACCAAAGGCCGGTCGACCCTTGTGGTCGACCGACGTGCACAGGCTTGTGCACTTTTGGCAATCACAGGGACGGTCGGCCGGGCAGCCGACCGGACCAGAGAGCTTTGCTCTCTGTATCTGGGCGGTCGGCCGGGCGGTCGGCCGAGTTTGCCCAACGGTCATATTTATGACCGTTGGCGGTCGGCCGGCCGGCCGACCGATAGCCTGTCAGGCTGCCAGATCAGCCTAACGGCTAGTTTTGTTTTGGGGCTATAAATACCCCATTGCTTGGTGTTTTTAACTAAGTTTTTATGAGCTAAAATTTCTCTCCTTTCTTGGTGTTTAAAACAAGTTTTCAAAAGGTTTTAGAGCTTCAAAAGATCAATCTTATTTGTTTTAGAGTTTTTGGAATAATCAAAGAAAATAGAAATTTGGGAGATTTTTATTGGTTTTCATTTCTATCTTTTGCAAGAGTTTTCCCAAGTGTTTTTCTTTGATTTCTTATTTTCCAAACTCTAGTTTTTTCCACACTTGAGCTATCTTCTATCCTAATCTATTTAGGATCTTTTGTTTGTGAAAAGAGAAGTGTTTGGGGTTGATTAAGCCTCCAAGATTGTAAACCCTCCTTGTATTTGTTGTATCCCTCTTTGGTAGAGGTTGATCGGAGTGGTATTGGTTTGGATCCCTCTTCGGTAGAGGTGATTGAGTTTGATTGTTGGCTACGAACCTTATCCCTCTTCGGTAGAGGTGGATTGTGGTTGTATTGCCTCGGTGGCATTGTAAGGTTGAGAGAGGAGTTCGGTACTCCTTTAGTGGATTGGAAATCCTTCTCGTTGAAGGCGGGACGTAGAGCTAGGGGCTCGAACCTCGAAACATATCTTTGTGTTTGCGTTTGATCCATTGTCTCTTAACCCTCTCTCTTTATATTTGTGCAAAGCATCATTCATTCATTCATATCTTATTGCTTGCATTTGTGCCTTGCATTATTTCATATTGTTCATCTTTATATGCTTGGTTGTTTGTGTGTGCCTCACTTGTACTTAACCACAAGAGCTTCATATAGCACCTCAACCCATATCTAGGGGAATCAAGAGGAGTTAGTCCAGAGCCCTTCACTGGGAATTCGGCTACACTTGTGTGTTGTTCTAAGTGTGTTGCTAATTAGTTTTTAAGCTTCCACATTTAGCGCATTTAGTTTCTAGATTAGCATTATCACCTATTCACCCCCCCTCTAGGTGATTTACACAAATTCTCCATCCGACCAATTCATCATGATCTAAACACTTAAAAATTCACACATACCAATTTTTTTAGATTTTAAATATTCTACACTATTAAACTAACCAACTCACTATTTCTGCCGTCCATTTTGCGCCTACTTGATGGATGGACAAAAAGTATGCAAAATACATGATTTAAGGTTTTTAGTTACTTGAAATAATGTAGATCAACTTCAACTGAGTGGATCTTATATTTGGATGCAGAGTCACATTTGAGTGGAAAGGATTCGGCCTCGAATCCTTTCAGAATGACACAAGTTTATCTCATGAATATATATATGCGGGACCCGCAGGATTAGTCGGGGCCAACGCTCGTTATCTGTGTTGTGGGCCCCAGATGCCTGGACAAATTTTTAAAAATATGTGTATGTATATATGAAAATATTTTAATGCACATAGGGTGTAACATAAGAGTTTATATACATGAAAATACACTGTACGTCATCCATATTCATGATCCAAACTATTGGGTGCGATCTATATGTTCTAAAACTCATATGAATCAAATTTTATGTGAATTAAAACTTTGTAGCCTTTCCATCCATGATCTAAAAATTGATGCTTTGTAGCGGTCTTAAAAGCCAGTTTTTTATTTGTTTGATTTGTGAGATAAAAAGTTTCAATTCACATAAAGTTTGATCTGTATGAGTTTTGTAACATGTAGATCAGATTCAATGGTTTGGATCATAAATATGGATAAGCTATGGTGTATTTTCAAAAGTATATAAACTCTTATATTACATCCTATGTATATTAAAATCTTATCTATATATATACACACACATACATGTGTGTGTGTGTCTATATTTGTGTATGTATCTTTGTATGTGAATATATTTGTATGTGTATGTGTGTTTGTGTGTGAATATTTCTATGTATGTGCGTACATGTGAATGTGTCAATGTATGTTAACGTAACTATATGTTAAACATATGTGAATATGTGTGTATGTGTATATATTTATACACACACATATGTAGAAATACATGTCTGTGAGTTTTTATTTGTGCGAGAGTGTTATGTAAATATGTATGTATTTATATATGTATGTATTTATGTGCACATGTATAATTATCCATGTAGTATTTACGTACACGATTAATATTAATATAGGCTTGAACGGGCAAAGCTTTGTTGTGCACCTTCACTAAGTAATCAAAAATTAAAATGTTCCCTTCTCTCTCCCCTTTTTCTCTCCACTCTCACACTCGGCCTTTCTCTCTTCTCCTCCCCTCTTACGCCAAGCCACTCGGGTCATTTCTCTCTGTTTTCCTCTTTTTTCCTCCTTAATGTGTCCCACTCCTATGTTCCTCTTGCATCCAAAGAACTAATAAAAGCTCAGCGGAACAGTATTACCAATTGCTTTGCTTTCCACTAATTCCATAAAGCTCATGGAGCTCCATCTCCCTAGTAGAACAACTTTTCAGGTGTCAAACCTTCACACACTATATACGTGTCCTCCCTTTACACATGATGCAAGCTCTCAAGACCGCCTTCGACCTCTTTGAACTCTCCTCCCATATTTTTTAAGACCTATATCTTGATCTTATACATTACAACTTTATACAGCCATCGGGCCCCTACACTATATCCGTGTATGGATCTTTGTATACACTAGCCCTTTCGTATCCACTGTGTCACTTTCCTAGCTTTCTTCTACCACTACTTTTAGAAACTGCACAAGTTTCCCTTACTAATGTTGTTGGACAACATATGCATGCATGCCTTTTCCTTGAACGCATAAGATTGGCCTTCAACTTTATGGTCATCAAGATTTTCCACGAAATCATGGCCAAATACATAGTTTACATGTAGTCTCTCACGGCAAGGAACTGATAGATAAGGACTCCAAAAGAAAAGCAATAAGAGAGGTCTTCTGTTTTAATTATTTTCTTCGGTAACGAGTACATCTCAGGGCTAAATAAATGTCCTTAGGTCTAAATGCTAACATCGACGAAGGGTGATCATATTCTTTTGTCCAACAACTTTTCTAATATTATATATATTTTAAATTTAATTTTTATAGTGCAGGTTACTTGGAGACAGTACAAACTTTATCACCATTCTCAAGCTTGGTTGGCATTAACGTCTTGAAAGGTTTGTTTTTTTATTTTCATTTATTATCATCACAAAACATTATTATGTATATTTTTCTAATTTTTTTTTTGAAGCTTCGTAGGCAGTTGGCTTCTCGTGAGCCATTTTCGAAACACCTACAAGAGGTTAGTTATGTGTTTATATATTACTAATATGTATATTTTCTTTTTAAGTTTAATTTTACTAGTGCAGATCACTTGGAGAACCCAAACTATTTCAAAATTGTCAAGCTCGATGTCAGGACCAGAAGGTTTGTTCTTTATTTTCCTTTATTATCATTACAAAAAATTATTATATATATATATATATATATATATATATATATATATATATATATATATATATATCTTTCTAGTTTTTTGAGGATTAGTGTGTGGTTGGCTTCTTGTGAAACATTCTCGAAGCAACCACAAGAGGTTTGTAAGATGTTATATATTATTAATATGTTATATTTTCTTTTTTAAATTTAATTTTTCTAGTGCAGATCACTTGGAGAATCCAAACTATTTCACTACTGTCAAGTTTGGTGTCAGGGCCAGACTGGCTTGCAGGTCACTTGGGGACCATCCAAATTTTTCTCCATTCTCAAGCTTGATGTCAAGACTAGTAGGTTGACATTGATGTCTTGACATGTTTGTTTCTTTGTTATCATTACAAAAATGCTATTTTTATTTTTCCATTTTTTTGAAGGTTGGTGTGTGGTTGGTTTCACATGAAGCATTTTCGAAACTTTACAAGAGGTTATTTATGTGTTATTTATTATTAATATGTTTTATTGTTATGTTTTATTTATTAATATGTTTTATATTAAAGTTTTACTTCATATAAATATATCATTTAGTAAAATGTTTACTTATTTACCGTTGAAATTTGCTAGACAAAGCTACGTCCCTTCATCAGTTTGACAATAAATGTATGTATACTGGAATCCCTTTAAGTTTTTTTTAAATTTTTATATTGTAAGCTTGTTCTTTCTTTTTCTTCAAAATCTAGTTAGATAATGTGCACTTGCATGCATGCATGTATGGATTTGTATGTATTTGTGTATATATGTGTCTCTCTATATACACACACATACATAGTTGAGCTAGGCTACTTTCAGAAGTATCTAGAATGCGGATACTCCTACTTTGTTTGATTGAAGCATCATTTGAATTTAAGATCCACACTGTTAGATGTGATCATAACCAATAAATTATAGCTAGAAACAAAATTTCAATAGTTTTCGTAATGTGCATAAAGTGACCAAAAATCATGGTTTTTGAAAGACCTAGTTGCTTGAATTTGAGACCAATTTAATGAATGAGTAAATCATCATAAAAACTTTAAAATTTTATTTCTAACTAGATTATTGGTAGTACATCACATCTAACGTGTGGATCTTGAATCCAAGTGGTGCATCAATCAAAACAAAGTAAGAATATTAGCATTCTTGATACTTCCAATAGTAGCCTAGCTCAACCCTATATATACATATGTGTGCATGTGTGTGTGTGTGTGTGTGTGTGTGTGTGTGTGTGTGTGTGTGTTTGTGTGTCCATATATGTATTTATGTATTTATGTACACATTCATGTGTTTATAACTATGTATCTATCCATGTGTGTGTGTGTGTGTGTGTGTGTGTGTGTGTGTGTGTGTATGTTTCTGTGTTTACCAGTGTGTACTATATATGATGTATATGTGCGTGTTATATGTGTGTATAAGTGTGTATGTAGCTATCTATGTGAATATATATGTGTGTGTGTGTGTGTGTGCGCGTGTGTGCGCGCGCGCGTGCTTATATATATGAGTGTGTGTCTTTTATATATGCATGTGCTTATATGTGTGTGCGTCTATCCGTGTGTGTGTATGAATATGTGTATGTGTCTATCCGTGTATGCATCTATATATGAAATTAAATTTATATATGTGTGTCTATATATATATGTATGTATCTTTATATGTGAATACACACACACATATATATGTATGTAATTATATTTATATTTGTGTGTATATCTTTATTTGAATATATTTGTATGTCTTTATTTGTGTATGCATACAACTATATTTGTGTGTATATGTGAATATATTTGTATGTCTTTATTTGTGTATGCATGCAACTATATATGCGAATATTTTTATATATGTGTGTATTTGTGAATGTATTAATATATGTTAATGTTATATATGTGTGCATATTTATACGTATATACATATAAAAATATATTTATGTCTGTGTGTTTTTTATTTACGCGGGTGTGTTATATATGTATGTATTTATATAAGTATGTATTTTTGTACATATGTAATAATTATTCATATAGTATGTATAATTATGGCTTGAACAAGAAAAGCTTAGCTTTGCCCAATACACTGAGGAATTAGACTTAATATGTTCATGCCTCTCTCTCGTTCCTATACTCTCTATCTCTTCTCTCTCTTTGTCCTTGATGTGTCCCACTCTTATCTTTCTCTCCACATCCAAAATACTAATGAAAGACCAATGAAATAGTATTACGAATTGATTTGATTTCCCACTAATTCATAAAACTCATGGAGCTCCATCTCCTCATTAGATCAACTTTTCAGGAGTCTACCCTTCACACTACTAAATACATGTCCCTTTACGCATGGTGCATGCTCTCAAGACCACCTTCAACTTCTTTGAACCCTCCTTCCATATTCTTAAAGACATGTATCTATTTTCTTATTGAGGCCGAACCTAAACATTGTTGGACCAAAAAAATTGAAGCGTGTAAAAATCTTTATGATTGCAAAAGAAAGTTATAAAACGGATTAAAAATCTAATTACAGAATAATGGAGAGTGCCTAGATCTCCTATTTGTTTAAGCTAGGTTCTTGTGTAGCGGTGGGAGTGATTCTTATTCTCTGTTGATTGATCGAACCAAAAGCTTCTCTTGGATCTTTGTGGTTACTCTCAAAGAGATGAAACAAACTCTACTTGAACACAACAAGTGTTAGTTATTTCTTTTCAAAAGAATTTCTCTCTCTTTCTCCAAACCTGAATTCTGGAGCAAGTTAGCTGAGCATCTCTCCAAAAAGCTTTTTGAAATCACTGAACCAGCTGACCTTTCTCTGTATCTTCTCACAATTATTTATAGAGAATTTAGGGGTGTAATTGAACCCTTAAATCCCCATTGTGGAGAAAATGTGGGTGTTAAATTGACCCAGTTGATGGCTTTCAGTTGCAGCAGAACTTGGGTCTCGCGCTGGACGTGGACCTCGCTATGATGAAGAAACGTGGAGCTCACAGGAGCGCGTGTTTAGTTAAAACGCGAAGCTCACAAGCTCGCGTCTGTGTTGAAACGCGGAGCTCATAGACTTGCGTTGAAGTTGAAAATGCGAAGCTTCTCAGGTTTGCATTAGTGTCGAAACGCGACCATGAGATCTGTGCATTGAAAAGCAGCACGACCATCGCATTTGGCGCAGAATGTGACCCATATGTCACGTTTGTTGAAAAGCGGCATCCGCGTTTGAGTTGAAACGCGATCCTCGCGTTAGCATAAGGCCTGCGTTTGAGGCTGTCTTCAGTGATTTTTAGACAGCCTACAGAACTCTCTCCAAAGTTTTCAAAACTCTATAATTGATCGGGAAAGATTTCGAAATACTTTGGACTTTATCTTGATTTGGGCCTTCGTCATTGAACTGGCAATCTTTTGAAATGCCCTGAGCTCGATTCTGTCTGGATTTTGGTCTTTGTGAGTGTATTATTGAACTGCTTGAAGTCTCCAGGAAAGATCATCGTAAGTATCTAGATATGCAGTTTAGAACTTATTTGAGCTCTGATTTTCTTATAAGTGTACTGTTAAACCGGTTGAGTCGTCGACTTCTTTGGCAGTGTACTATTAAACTGTTTGCAAAAATAAGTTTTCAATCAGTAATTCTGTTCCTCGAAGTTTGACCTGCTTGTCAGTGTATTATTGAACCATCTTCTGACTTCTTTTGCCAGTGTACTGTTAAATTGTTGCAAAAGTCAGACCTCATTCAGCAAGTCTGTTGCGTCTATTAGATATAAATGCAATTTCTGTGTTTTTAGGTGATCAAAGTGTTTAGATCACCAAGTGTTCAATCTTGTATTTGAGGAGGCGAACTTGCGGGTTCGTGTTGTTTCGAGTTCTTGTGGGAGCTCAGTGTAAAGGTGGCGGCCTCGGCAAGCTAGTGTGCTTGCGTGTGTTGTTCTTACAGGAACAAGAGAGGGACTAGTGAGTCCAAGGAGTTCTAGTGTGAACTCGTTGTTGGTGTTGCGGCACCGAGTGATCTGGTAGGATCAATTCTAGTGGAAATCCTTCATAGTGTTGAAGGCGGGGACGTAAAGCAAGGGTGCTCAAACCTCGAAACAAATCTCCCGTGTTTGTGATTGCTCTCTCTATCTCTCACTTGTGCTTATATCTTGCATGCTCTTATTGTTCATATTCATTACTTGTTTGATATACTTGTGCTTAAATTGATATATGCTTGGGTTGTTTACTCACACTTGTATTCAACCAAGAGAGTCATAGAGGCACCTCAACTCTTATCTAGAGGAATCTTGAGGAGATAGTCCAGAGCCCTTCACCGGGAATTCGGCTACACTCTTGTGTTATGCTTGGTGTGTTTAGCTTAATAGTTTTTAGTTTGTATAAATAGTTTTAATTTCACATTAATTCATCATTAGATTAGCTAGTCACCTATTCACCCCCCTCTAGGTGATTTCAATTGGTATCAGAGCTTGGTGCTCTTGATTTGGGTCTAACAACCTAGAGTTAAAGATCCTTATTTTTGGTTATTCACAATATTTATATACACACATGGATTTCATGTCACCTCCTATGTTTGACATTCTTAACATCCAAACTTGGAAGATTAAGATGTCAATGTACCTCAAAGCCCTAGGTATTCATGTTTATTTTGCCACTAGTAAAGATTCTTATTGTTTAAATGGAAAACATCTAGAGGATAATGCAAAAATCATCCATGCTTTAAAGTCAACCGTAAATGATGAATATTTATCTAGGGTTTCTAATTTTGGATTCGGCTTTTATAGTATGGAACACTTTAGTTTCCCTTGGTGAACAAAAGCAATACTACGCGGGGAGTGACTCGGATGATGGAAGTGATGCTTCCAACTTATGCTACATGGTCCAAGGGGATAACCCACTTAAGGTAAATTCCGAGTCCGAGCTTGATGAGGATGTTGACATGCCTTATGATGATCTTGCTTCATTTTGCCAACAAGTTCTTGAAAAATATGACTTGCTTAAAAAGGATAATAAGAAATTCAAAAATAAATTTGATTCCATGTTAAAAGAAACAGATTCCTTTCAAAATAAATTGGAATGCATTTCAAAAGAAAACGAATTTTTGAAAAATAAGAATATTTTCTTGTCTTCTAAATTAAATGATCTTTGTGAAGGAAATACTTCTTTGAAAAATAAAATCATTTTGGTTGAAAAAGAAAAGGAAATTATTTTGGAAGAAAACAACTCTTTGAAAACAAAATTTGTTTCAAAAGAAAAGGAAAACATTTCCAAAAAGAAAAAGAGTGTTAATTCTCATTCTCACTATGCTTTTCATGCTACTATTGATAAAAATGAGATTAAATTTTTGAAAAATAGAATAGATTGTTTGAGCTCAACCTTGAGCAATTGTCCATTTAATCATAATAGATTGAAAATCTTGTTTCAAATGAAACAAGCTCTATATATAATTCATGCACATCACCCATGGCACATATATGCACACCTTGCACATCATGATTACACTCATTCACATGTGCATGGTAGAGTGTACAAATGTACACATTGCGGTCACAAAGGCCATTTAGCAAAGTTTTATTATGATAAGGTAAATTTCATTAATTTTGCTAATAAAAATGTTTGGGTTCCAAATAATACTAACCCCTGTGGACCCAAAAGAAAATGGGTACCAAACTCCCTACCTCTTGTGTTTGATATAGGTGTGGGCTCTCACATGACGTGAGAGAATTAGTGCCTTAGTGATGTATGCATGGGCTAGATGGACATACAATTGATGCATCACTATCAAGAAAGTTTTGTGGGAGGACCACCATGGTTTGGAGATATAGAGATGTACCCTAATGGTTTTGGTAACTATCTCTAACTCTTTATTTGTTTACATGCTTTTAGATTATTGATTTTTAGCATGTTTTTCATGATTGTTATTAAATGTCATGTTATTTAGACTTATGACATGTGTATAATAATTGAAATACACCCATGTTCATATGGATCCATATTTTGTGTTCTCATTTTAGTTTAGCTATTGTGTATATCATTATTCTAAAACATGTACATTTACCTTAATAATCATTTTTGTTTATGGTTTTGTACTTCATATTTTGATTACATATTTAAACGTATATTTTCATTAAAACTTGTGTATATACGTGTACAAGTAGTGAGCAACAATTTATTCTTATATGTTTGTACTTCATTGCTCTTCTGTACGTATTACATGTACATGTATAATCTAGTTTTGATAATTCTTTCATTTATACATATTTTTCATTTTCTTATATATGTTTGCTTCATGTATATGTAATTTTTGTTCAAAACTAATAAATATACATGTATACCCTTGAGTCACTTGCCTTCATGCAAATACTATGATGGACTCTTTTTGTGTTTGTGATATGTATGCATATTTCTAGTTTTGATAAAACATATATATACTTAAAGTTTGATTTTAAATGAAAAATAAATTTTTGTAATTTTCATATGTTTGAAGTTTTTAAGCCTTATTGATTATTTTTATGAAAATGCTAATTACATGATTCTTGTACACTCACACTTCATTTGTTTACTCATGACATTGTTTTCATGAGAATTTTTGTGCTTTATAGATTTTGAGTGTCAACTCTTGTGTATTTGGTCTGCTTCATGAGATATATATGTTTCGTTTTCATATTTGAAGGATCTTTAACTAGTTTTTCAAAAATTACTTTAAATTAGTTATTTATTTTTCATTTGGTAGTGTTTTCAATATACAAATATTCTCAAATCTATTTTTGAAAACTTCTACCCTTAAAAGGCGGATGGTTGGGCGATCATGCCTTGTGAGACTTATTAAAAATCTTTTTATCATGTGCAAGATTAGGATGGATAGTTATGAGTAATACACAATAACTTCATGAAATTCTATTTTTGTATACCCATATATATTTTCTTATGCATGTATGCTTCAAATTTCAAATAACATCAATTTCAATTGGATTTTCATTTTCAAATAATATCAATTTCAATTGGATAGTTATTAGCATTTTCATTTTCAAATACTCATATATATATGATTTGATTATGCTTGATTTACAATATCCTTACATGTTTAAAGCATAAATTATGTTTATGCTAAGCTTGATTAATTTTTAAATGTTAATTGGTATCTTTAATAAGTTTATGCATTATTTTCAATTGGAATTTGAATTGATATCAAAATATACTTCATATTTTACCTTTTAATTGATATCAAACTTTACAATATACTTCAATTAGTATCAATATATTTTGATTTCAATTGGGTTTCGATTTCAATTGGTATAAAAATGTTTTACCTTTTATTTGGTATCAAAATTTATCATATATTTCAATTGAATCAAAATATAAAATATTTTACTTTCATTGGTATCAAAATTTATAAATGTTTCAATTTCAATTGGTATCAAAAAATTTCAATTTCAATTGATATCAAAAATCTTGTGATATCTTAAAATTTTGTTTATTTACAGGTGATATCTTAAAATTTTGTTTACTTACAAGTGGTACCTCAAAATTTGATTTAAAGTGATTTCAAAATTTTTGATAAGAATTGCCTATATGCAAGGGAAGCTTAACATCTCTTCTATATATAGATTCATGTTGAGTGTATTTTATATGAAGAGCTTGACATCTCTTTTTTATGTGATACACGTGTGTAGGGGGAGTTTAACATCTCCACTTATGCATTATATATATGCTTTATGTAAGTTAGGGTTTTGTCATCCCTTCTTCATGTAATGCATGTATGCAGGGGAGCTAACTTAACGTCTCCCTCTTCATAAATGTATTCGCATATATATCCTTATTATTGATTTGTTTTTCACCCCTTTGTTGATGATTGACAAAAAAGGGGGAGAATGATTTTGAGTTTAATGATTTGCATATTTAGAAATTGAGTTTATGTATATACTGAGTTTATGCATGTCCTATATTTTATGTTTATACAAAAAGCGGGAGAAAGATTTTGATAGTTTATCCAAAAAAGGGGGAGATTTATGCATGTTTCTCTCACCTTGTTTATGCATATATATTTGTTTAGTTTTATGCACTTCATTGAATATCTATTTGTTTATTGTTATGCATGATTTAAGGGGGAGCTTCTATGAAGCTTAGCCTTAATCCATGCATATATAACTCCATGAGTTTTGTTATCATCAAAAAGGGGGAGATTGTTGGCCCAAAGGCCATCACTCTAGTTTTGATGATGATTAACTCGTATAGTTATAGTACTAATGATCTTGTATTTAATTAGTATCAGATATTTGAACAAGATCTTAGTTAGTGTTTAGCTTCAACAAAGGATTTCAAGTCAAAGTTTTAGACCTAGCACGTGTTGATTCAAGAGCTCGCGTACATCAAGTACTCAAGAGGAGTCTAGCTCATTGGATCAAAGTTTGGACTAAGTCAAGAAGGATAAGAAGACCTTCCAGAAAAGATTTCCAAGAAGACTTGTGTCATGTTTGTAAGTGTCAAGATTTTATTTTTAGATAAAATGTAAATGATAGATTAGTTGGTGGATTGTTCAAGTTCATATACACTCACACACAAGATTTATATATGTTTTCATGAAAGAGTTTTCGTTTTGAAAAATACCGGTTTGGTTTTTATGCTTAAAATATACATGTGTTTTATCAAAACTTATTTTAGAGCTTATAGTCAAAAATATAGATATTTCATTATATATGTGTAGTGGATCATATCCATACACACTAAGCTTCAAAAGTGTTTAAAATATCTTATTTTTGTATTTGGAGAAGTTTTGAAAAATCAGTTTTCTATTTGGAGATTGTTTTTGGAAAATACCGTTTTTGTTTAAAGGCAAAACTTTCATATTATAAAAATAGTTCAAACTGTTTGAAATATGTTTTGATTTTAATCAAACATGCTTGTATATCAAAGTATATTTACTGAACTTATTTTTGTAGATTTTTAGTGATTTTATGAGGATTTTATTGAAGGTCAAAAGATAAGTTTTTAATCCCTATAAAATGTTGGACTGGCCTTCTGCCGGTCGACCGGACGGTCGACCGTGCCAGAAGTCGGTCGAACGCTCCGGTTGACCGATGTTCACAAACGTGCACAGCATGGGCCGGTCGACCGCTCAGTCGACCGACAGAGAGTCTCTGCTCTTTGTAAATGGCCCGGTCGATCGGGCGATCGACCGCTAGGTCTTTGCCCAGTTTTTGATCGACTGGCCGGTCAACCGAGCTTCCCAACCGCCGGAAGCTAATATTACTGGTAAGGTGATCTTTAAATCACATAAAAATAAAGCCTCAAGGCTAGAGGTCTTCAGCTCGAACAACCTGATACACGATCTCTTCAAGTCTTCGAACAAGATCGTGTAAGTTTGGTTAATACCGATCTACGAGAGTTCTTAACTAACAAACGGAAGTTAGAACTACTCCATACATCTCCCTCTTACTATGAACAAGTAGGATGTCAGTTGGTGACGGTCCATTCAGTTCATTACCGATTAGGACCAGTACCCACCACTCTTCCAGTCCAACAGTCGATTTTTGACCTACTATCGATTTGAGCCCCTGTCAAGCATCATAAAAAGAGCAAACTACGAAATCTATCAGATCTACCCTCTGTATCCGTCAACATGATAGGAAGGGGATATGAACCGCTCAGGAGCAGACGAGGGTGACGGGATACTAATTCCCCTTCGTTCAGTTCTCCAGACTAATATTATAGCCCTGATTTAGGCAAAGTCTTTGTAGGACAGGAAGGTGTGTTCTGAGTAACAAGATCCAGGGTAGCAATGCCCTATAACTATGAGCAGCCATCCTCTTCAACTGGGGTAAGGTCACCTGAACTATTGAAAAATCTATTCTAATGGTCTGACGATGAGGGAGAAGCTAGTGGATATGCCTCTTCAACAACGGTCAGCTCAGTTCAAACAGGCAGAGTTTTGATTCATATGGCCGATAATAATAATGATGACCTCCGCCAACTGATTGAAGCTCAAGAGCAGACCTTCAAGGCCCAGCAAGAAGCCTTGGACAATATCCAACAAATGCTAGCTCAACTCCTCACCAACCGGAATAACAATGATACCGGAAGCAATTATAATGAGGAGCATAATGATGAGGAACAACCTAAGACTGAGAAGTCAAAGGAAGCTCTTCCATCGATGCTGAAGTTCTTAAAGGCATCCAAGCTCAGATCGCATCCCTGGCTCAGAAGGATGAATTGAAGAAGGTAGGCATGACTCGTTCTTACCCACTTGAATAGGACTCAGTGCCATACCCGCCAAAGTTTAAGCCACCTACATTACATACATATGATGGTAAAAGCTCGCCAAATCAGCATATTTATTATTTTCGGTCTCAGACTGGTAATGTCATAGATATGCTATTATGGCCAGATTATTTATTAGCACTCTCAAAGGAGTGGCCTTCGACTGGTTCAGAAGCCTTCCACCGGGTTCCATTAATTCTTGGATCGATTTAGAGACTCGGTTCCTCTCTCGCTTCTATGAGGATGAAAATGAGGTAACCATGAATAAACTTCTTTTCATCGTGCAGAGGAAAGGAGAATTGGTCCGTGATTACATTGAGCGATTCATGAACCTATCTATGATGTGTCCAGCAGGGATACTATTACCTATGTTATTGCAGACATGCAGGCACAACTTCCTGGACCAAGTAGAGATTCACATGGGAGCTTTTAAAACTCATACCTAGAAAGAACTGATTGAGCAAGCCGGAATAGCTGAGAAGTCAGCTAAAAAGTTTGAGCCATCCATACCCAAAGGAAAATGGGGTAGGAACAACAAAGGACGTTACGAGATGGCGCAATCTTCCCAAGCTAAAGGGGTTTGTCTGTGGAGTTGTCGGGGGATACTCCTCCGAAGACCAAGAAGAGCGGTATCAATAATCCAGATTTTAAGTTTCCTCTGAAGCAGTACTCCTTCAAAGATGAGCAGGTGATTACAATATTCTATTTACTCCAAAAGGGGAATAAGTTAAAGCTGCCAAAGGCTCGACGCCCTAACGAATTGGGATGAACAACGATCCCAATTATTGCCTCTTCCATAGGATGGTTCATCATCCTATCAACAAATGCTTTGTCCTCAAGGACAAAATCCAGGCTTTGGCTGCACTGGAGTTCTGACTTTAAAGTCAGAACAAAAGAAAGTCACAGCAAACATGGTGACTCTTAAATTCGGCACTATGCCAAAGGTCACAGTTCCTGATGGATCTCCTCCAATCCCTAGAGCATGACTGAAGATAGATAATCTTTCAGCTAAACAGCAAGAGGCTAAAGGTCTTGTTCTCCTGACATTGGAGATTGGGGAAATCATGTGGGTACACCCAGATCTTGCCCAAGGTAAATAATGGGATTCAAAGAAGCCCAAGTCAAAGGGGAAATCCTTCAATGTTGTCTCTGTTTTGCCAGATGATAACAACGTAACAATAGCTTCTCTCATCTAAAAATGAGAGGCATACTTTCACGGCACAGGCTGATACACTTCAACCAACAAGTACTCGGTCTGAGAATCATACCTAAGATAGTATTAGAAAATTATTGACGAGATACAATAGCCAACGACGTCAGTAGAAATACTTGTTCTAGCTTCAGTCCCGACTCTAGGAAAAGAAAAGCAGAAAGAAGTTCGGTTTGACCATGTCTTGAAGAGACCTTCAGGCTTGGGACTTGACATTCCTTTCCGCTTTGACATACTGGCACAACTGGCCAATATTCCAGCTCAGATTACCATACACGAGATGCTTTGCCTCTCGAAAGAAGCAAGAGAGGCACTCTGGGACGCACTGGCTAATTCAGAATCATTTCTGACACATATGCCGGAGATCTCTAAAGA
Source organism: Agave tequilana (assembly GCA_038442645.1). Lineage (NCBI taxonomy): Eukaryota > Viridiplantae > Streptophyta > Magnoliopsida > Asparagales > Asparagaceae > Agave > Agave tequilana. The sequence goes on along the minus strand of JAVJIF010004293.1, from coordinate 71,372 downwards.
TGACAGTCAACCCTTGTGTTATGAATGTCATCATATACAGTTAAAAGTACCTGCTATCACTTTCATTGCTGAGGATATGCTCCTCAAGGACAATAAACATGATGGACCCTTGTACTATACTAGATACATCGGCTCGATGTGCATCAAAAGGATACAAGTTGATTCAGGGTCTGCACTCAGCATCATTTCCAAAAGGCTCCTCTACTTCCTTGGGATACCGCTTCACGGCTATCTGTAACAACTACTATGATATACGATTTTAATGCGGAAAGTAGTCAGCCACTGGGAAAGATTCGACTCTTTTGTCGAATTGGAGACCTAAAATCAGAAGTAACATGTTACGTCATTGACGCTGACACGTCATACAACTTATTACTTGGACGGCCTTGGATTCATGCTAACTGGATCGTTCTTTTCACTCTGCACTAGTGCTTTAAGTACGTAGAAGACAATGCAACAGTACGAATGGTGTTCGCTGAAAAACAACCATTTAAAGGGGTGAAAAATTACTTTACTGATGCTCTCCTTTATCAGGAAGCTAATAAAGTATCAAAAAAATCATTGCTTGAAGATGATGATAGTGGCAATGAAGCAGATTCGGAGTCAAAAGAAGACACGCCAGCTACTTTTGCTTGTGAACCAATTGTAGCACATCTTAATGATCCTTAATGTAATAATCCCGCTGGGGATGATGATGATTGGGTAATTAATGAGAATGTTACTTTTGATTATCCTGAGAGTGTTAAACTATTTGAATCTGTCGACAATAGCTCCTTGAACATGCCTTTGCCTGTACTAAGCACGACAAGTACGCCTGTGGAGTGTGGGAAAGAATCTGTCTTTGTGATCCCTCCATCCAAAAGGAGTCAATCGCCAATAGTATTCGGTAGGGCCCAACTATGAATAGCTACAGTCACGGATTCAAGTTCAGAATCAAAACCCCCACAAATTTTCCATTATACAAAATCAGCACACCTTATGATGTGAAAAATGGGATACAATTTCCAACATGGGAAAGGTTTGAACTTGAAAAGGATGATGCGGTCTTCTACAAAAATTTGTGCCAAAAGGGAAGCCAACAAACTACTATAATAAAACTCACAGGGGGTTGGGATTCGTTACACCCCCTATTCCACTTTAATATGAAAACAATGAATCTATCCTATCACATTTCGCCTCTTCATCTGAGTGGGATTTAGATGTTGGTACGGGGATGCTCTTTAAGACCTCTCCGTCAATATGACTTCAATCGATCAATCGAAGCATGAAGAAGTTATCAAAGCGTTTGATGCTAAACCATGGGCTCTGCAACTCGATCTCTAGTAGGAAAAGTGATTCGAACAACGTGAACTGCCCACTGAGGATAAGGTAATTCAGGTTAATCTTGGTAGACAGGATCACCCTAAACCCATCTCTATAAGTGAAAGTTTATCACTCACAGAAAGAAAAGAATTGATGGCTGTCGACCGGACAATCGACCATGCCAGAAGTCAATCGACCGCTTCAGTTGACTGATGTTCACAAACGTGAATAGCATGGGCCGGTCGACTGCTCAGTCGACCGACAAAGAGTCTCTGCTCTTTGTAAATGGCCCCGGTCGATCGGGCGATCGACCGCTAGGTCTTTGCCCAGTTTTTGGTCGACTGGCCGGTCGACCTAGCTTCCCAACGGCCGAAAGCTAATATTACTGGTTAGGTGATTTTTAAATCACCTAAAAACAGAAGCCTCAAGGCTAGAGGTCTTCAGCCCGAACAACCTGATACACGATCTCTTCAAGTCTTCGAACAAGATCGTGTAAGTTTGGTTAATACCGATCTACGAGAGTTCTTAACTAACAAACGGAAGTTAGAACTACTCCATACCTCTCCCTCTTACTGTGAACAAGTAGGATGTCAGTTGGTGACGGTCCATTCAGTCCATTACCGATTAGGACCAGTACCCGCCACTCTTCCTGTCCAACAGTCGATTTTCGATCGACTATCGATTTGAGCCCCTGTCAAGCATCATAAAAAGAGCAAACTACGAAACCTACCAGATTTACCCTCTGCATCCGTCAACATGATAGGAATGGGACATGAACCGCTCAGGAGCAGACGAGGGTGACGGGATACTAATTCCCCTTCGTTCAGTTCTTCAGACTCAGACTATAACCCTGATTTGGGCCAAGTCTTAGTAGGACAGGAAGGTGTGTTCTGAGGTACAAGATCCAGGGTAGCAATGCCCTATAACTATGAGCAGCCATCCTCTTCAACTGGGGTAAGGTCACCTGAACCATTGAAAAATCTATTCGAATGGTCTGACGATGAGGGAGTAGCTAGTGGATATGCCTCTTCAACAACGGTCAGCTCAGTTCAAACAGGCAGAGTTTTGGTTCATATGGTCGATAATAATAATGATGACCTCCGCCGACGGATGGAAGCTCAAGAGCAGACCTTCAAGGCTCAGCAAGTAGCCTTGGATAATATCCAACAAATGCTAGCTCAACTCCTCACCAACCGGAATAATAATGATACCGGAAGCAATTATAATGAGGAGCATAATGATGATGAACAACCTAAGACTGAGAAGTCAAAGGAAGCTCTTCCATCGATGCTGAAGTTCTTAAAGGCATCCAAGCTCAGATCGCATCCCTGGCTCAGAAGGATGAATTGAAGAAGGCAGGCATGACTCGTTCTTACCCACTGGAATAGGACTCAGTGCCATACCCGCCAAAGTTTAAGCCACCTACATTACATACATATGATGGTAAAAGCTCGCCAAATCAGCATATTTATTATTTTCGGTCTCAGACTGGTAACGTCACCCCCCGCTTCCCAAAATACGTAGAAACGGAGTCGCGACAAAGGTCGGCGACGTATATACGCGAGGAAATACCCCACGCATACACGCTAAGCCTAAAGTAACCTGAACAAGCTATAAATCGAAACTGTAATGGAACATGATTACTGTAATATCACATATAAGCATCCACGCACGATATCATATAAATGAAAAAGTAGAATAATAACTGAATCCGATATATCAAGAATAAGAAAATAACAGGAACGAAAGAGAGATGAGAATACCAGAATCAGAGAGAGACTCAAGCTCCTCGCAATATGTATGGTCTCATTGAACACCTGACAATAGAAACAAAGCGTCCAATATCTGGACGTGCAAATCCAGGGTCGTCAGAAAGCGACCTAGTGAGTGTGTGTGTAAAGAGGACTGCTCGTGCATATACAAATGTGGACAGAATAATAACAAGATAAACTGCAGACAGAAGATAACTAAATAAAGTAATAAATACACAACTGAAGGATAACTAAATAACAACATGAACGAATAATAAAAAGGCAACTATCACAACTGTAAACTAACAACTGATGTCAAGATGTGCAACCTAGCATATGTCACTAGTCTTGTGTATAATCTGGTCATGTGTACAATAAGGCAATGTATCAATTTAGGGCATAACACCTGATTAAATGATTTATTATTATAATCGGAGAATATGAATATATTGCATTTGAGTTATTTAATAATAATCATTAGTGTCCTTTGTTATTCTTGTCCCTTTCTCACCGGCGTCCCACAACACCGACAGTTCACACTAGAGCCCGCACTTCCAGTAGAACTAATTCGAAGTCTGATATGCGAGTACCATTATTCGAATAGGAGAGAGACCAAATAACATATGCTCATCGCGTTATCATCATACAAGTACGTGTGGATGTTAATATGCACTGAGAATGCTTCTCACGCTAACACCAGGCGGCACAGGCAGGAGATAGCCCTACAGATTCAAGAGGTGGCCCCATAGATTCAAGAGGTGGTCCCCACCACGTGTGTGGTGTGGCACTTTGCTCCATGTGGCACTTTGCTCTGAGGGGAATGGATTCAAGAGGTGGCCCCCATCATGTGTATGGTGTGGCACTTTGCTCCGTGTGACACTTAGTTCCATTCAGGATCTGCCGGACACTAGCACGATTGTGGGATACATCCTCGTCATCCCGACACCAGGCGGCATGCTCCGCCGGACGCCAGTATAACTGTGCTATTAACAGTGTAACAGTGCATGGGACATGAGTATAGGAGATACAGGAGTTCAGGGTACAGGAGTTCTAGATGTCAGGTAGCAGTATTATTGTCATGCCAAGGTCCCCGTAAAAGGTGTTAGGTGTCACAATATAAGGTATACCTCCACTAGTCCTGAATCAATATTGGTACATGAAATGACGCTAATAAACATTCAGATCAGTAAAATAAATATGGTGAATGCTCAGTGACGTCTGTGAAGTAATACAAGTAATCAAACAGGTAAAATATAACAGAAGTCAAATAAAATGATAAGTGTAAATATCAACGCATACCGACAACGAAAAATGCGAAATACACAAGAACGAACACTCACATGAAATGACGTTATTTTGGAACCGAATCGCCGTCTGGTCTTCACTGCACGAACTGGTAATGATTTATGGATCATCTCATGGATCGGTCTTTAAATCGCCTGTGCATCGGGTCCACAACGAGCACGAATCCGGATCGGGTCCGGGTCTCCTATAGCTGGGTTCGGATCTCACCGAACAAATCCGAAATGCTGTAACACGCAACCAACACATTCAAATAAATATAAATACACGCTACACCGACACGTGCACACAGGCACATACGTCTACACCCACGCACACATACATACATACTATATGCATACATACCCACACTTACATAATATTATATATTTATATAAATAAAACACATGCATGATTAATTAATTAAGACATATATAAATAAAACACATTAATTAAGACCCATTTATTAATTACTAAACTAACACACACATACTTAAAGTACACATTCATGCATATACATGCATTCATATATACATATACAACCCACTCACGCACACACCAACACACATTAATATAAACTTCTCAATTATTACAAGATTGCCCTCACACATTTAATAACTTCCGCATTATTACACAAATGCCCCTACACAAATAAATATAACACTAACCTCGAGCCGATTTGCGGCGCACCGACAGAGGCTCTGGCGGAAATGTCCGAGGCCGCGGAGGGTGTCGTTGGATAGAGCATCTCGCCGTGAAGAGCATGGGTACGTTCGCGCTTGCCTAAGGTGATCAACGGCGTCCCACGGAGTGACGGAAGATGGCATCCCACCCACATCATGTATACCCTTTCATATATGTGAACATATAGACTCATTCACCCACACACACACACCCAATGCATGCAAACACACCCCTGTACACACATTTACAGAGAACTCACCAAGAACAAATCCATCTAGTTTTTCTCATTAAAAAAGAATCAAGGGAATTACATGACTACCACCACAAAGGAAAAAGGAATCAGCTCATTTAATTCATAATTAATTCTAAACAATTCCTAAGAAATCATGTCATTAAAATGAAAGCAATACGAAAGCAAAATTGTTCACGAAATCAAAGAGAAAGAGGGATAAAGCTCACGCACCGGGGAAGTCATGGGCGCGACGCGTTGCTTGCCGGCAGAGACTGAAGAGACGGAGGCCGTCAACGGCTCGCCGGGGTGCTCACGGAAGAGATTGGGTTGCCGCGGAGCATCACGGAGCTCGTCGATTGAAAAAAATACTTTCATTATGATATAAACTTTCATTCAAATAAGCAAAACACCAAATGAATTGTACAAATAATGAATAAATAAATCTACTTTGTTTACAATCAAGTACATTAAATGCATGTGCTTAATATTTGTGCAAGAAAATAAGAGATAGATGGGTCAAGAGATCTAAATCGGTCCAATTAAAAAGCTCCCAGAACAATAATTGATTTCACCTCAAAGTTTTCATTTTTTTTTAAAAATCAAGCTAATTCTGAGGGGAATTAGGAGACTTATCTGGATGTCGAGCTGGGGAGATTGAGGGGAAGGCTTCGACATCCAGGTGTGCTGCCATGGTGTGGTTGTGGGGGAGAGGGCAGGCCAAGGGAGAGGAAGCCCGGTTTGCCGCGGTGGTGGAGCTCGGAGGCTGGCTGATTGCCCTGGTGGTGACGCGCACGGGGAGAGGAAGAGAGGATGGAGTTGGCTGCTGTGGGTTTGTTGGAGGAGAAATTGGTTAAGATTATAACTAAGGGGAGGAGATAATTAAGGAGGTTAGGGTTCTTAATTTGGATTAGGATTAGTATAACATAGAAGTTATATATAGTTAGGATTTAATGGAGATTGGGTTGTTACGATTGGGATTTGGAGTTAGGATTAGATTAGGTTGGGTTATGGATTTGATTTAATGGCTAATGAGTTATGGGTTTATGGGTTGGATTATAGAGATGTGGGTAAAAAGAGAGAGAGTGCGGGTGAGGATGTGGGTTAAAGGTAAAAAGATGCTATCAGGATAATTGTAGGTTAAATAGATTTGGTTCCCAGCTTGAAGGCATTTAAAAGTGGCATGGTGGTTTTGACTAGGGATCAAAAGGCATGCGGTTGTGAGTTCGATTCCTAGTGTATGCAAACTGGGAGAATTTATTTATTTTTTTGAAGGTGATTTGGGCCTGCTAGTGGGCTTGGGCTCAGTTTGAAAAATAAAGAAAAAGGAGGAAAATGATATGATGGGCTTGGGCTTGAAAAAAGGAAAATAAGAATAAGATAAAATGAGATAATAAAAACAATTAATCATGATGGTGATGATCAAGAATTAATTAGTAATAATTAAAATAATATCTAAACTTTAAAAATGACAATTTTCTTAAAACAAAATACACATACGCTTTATAAGTATTATTTTTCACTATTAATTCATGTATTGCAAGATATGGGTATTACAGGTAATGTCATAGATATGCTATTATGGCCAGATTATTTATTGGCACTCTCAAAGGAGTGGCCTTCGACTGGTTCAGAAGCCTTCCACCGGGTTCCATTAATTCTTGGATCGATTTAGAGACTCGGTTCCTCTCTCGCTTCTATGAGGACGAGAATGAGGTAACCATGAATAAACTTCTTTTCATCGTGCAGAGGAAAGGAGAATTGGTCCGTGATTACATTGAGCGATTCAGGAACCTATCTATGATGTGTCCAGTAGGGATGCTATTACCTATGTTATTGCAGACATGCAGGCACAACTTCCTGGACCAAGTAGAGATTCACATGGGAGCTTTTAAAACTCATACCTAGAAAGAACTGATTGAGCAAACTGGAATAGCTGAGAAGTCGGCTAAAAAGTTTGAGCCGTCCATATCCAAAGGAAAATGGGGTAGGAACAACAAAGGACGTGGCGAGATGGCGCAATCTTACCAAGCTAAAGGGAAAGAGACTATATCTGTGGAGTTGTCGGGGATACTCCTCCGAAGACCAAGAAGAGAGGTGTCAATAATCCAGAATTTAAGTTTTCTCTGAAGCAGTACTCCTTCAAAGATGAGCAGGTGATTACAATATTCCATTTGCTCCAAAAGGGGAATAAGTTAAAGCTGCCAGAGGCTCGACGTCCTAACGAATTGGGACGAACAAACGATCCCAATTATTGCCTCTTTCATAGGATGGTTCATCATTCTATCAACAAATGCTTTGTCCTCAAGGACAAAATCCAGGCTTTGGCTGCACCGGAGTTCTGACTTTAAAGTCAGAACAAAAGAAAGTCACAGCAAACATGGTGACTCTTAAATTCGGCACTATGCCAAAGGTCACAGTTCCTGATGGATCTCCTCCAATCCCTAGAGCATGACTGAAGATAGATAATCCTTCAACTAAACAGCAAGAGGCTAAAGGTCTTGTTCTCCTGACATTGGAGATTGGGGAAATCATGTGGGACACCCAGATCTTGCCCAAGGTAAATAATGGGATTCAAAGAACCCAAGTCAAAGGGGAAATCCTTCAATGTTGTCTCTGTTTTGCTAGATGATGACAATGTAACAATAGCTTCTCTCATCTAAAAATGAGAGGCATACTTTCACGGCACAGGCTGATACACTTCAACCAACAAGTACTCGGTCTGAGAATCATACCTAAGACAGTATTAGAAAATTACTGACAAGATACAATAGCCAACGATGTCAGTAGAAATACTTGTTCTAGCTTCAGTCCCGACTCTAGGAAAAGAAAAGCAGAAAGAAGTTCGGATTGATCGTGTCTTGAAGAGACCTTCAGGCCTGGGACTTGACATTCCTTTTCGCTTTGATATACTGGCACAACTGGCCAATATTCCAGCTCAGATCACCATACACGAGATGCTTCGCCTCTCGAAAGAAACAAGAGAGGCACTCAGGGACGCACTGGCTAATTCAGAATCATTTCTGACATATATGCCGGAGATCTCTGAAGATGACAGTCAACCCTTATGTTATGAATGTCATCATATACAGTTAAAAGTACCTGCTATCACTTTCACTGATGAGGATATGCTCCTCAAGGACAATAAACACGATGGACCCTTGTACTATACTGGATACATCGGCTCGATGTGCATCGAAAGGAAACAGGTTGATTCAGGGTCTGCACTTAGCATCATTTTCAAAAGGCTCCTCTACTTCCTTGGGATACCGCTTCACCGGCTATCTGTAACAACTACTATGATATACGATTTTAATGCGGAAAGTAGTCAGCCACTGGGAAAGATTCGACTCTTTTGTCGAATTGGAGACCTAAAATCAGAAGTAACATGTTACGTCATTGACGCTGACACGTCATACAACTTATTACTTGGACGGCCTTGAATTCATGCTAACTGGATCGTTCTTTTCACTCTGCACCAATGCTTTAAGTACGTAGAAGACAATGCAACAGTACGAATGGTGTTCGCTGAAAAACAACCATTTAAAGGGGTAAAAATTACTTTACTGATGCTCTCCTTTATCAGGAAGCTAATAAAGTATCAAAAAAATAATTGCTTGAAGATGACGATAGTGGCAATGAAGCAGATTCGGAGTCAGAAGAAGACACGCCAGCTACTTTTGCTTGTGAACCAATTGTAGCATGTCTTAATGATCCTCAATGTAATAATCCCGCTGGGGATGATAATGATTGGGTAATTAATGAGAATGTTACTTTTGATTATCCTGAGAGTGTTGAACTATTTGAATCTGTCGACAATAGCTCCTTGAACATGCCTTTGCCTGTACTAAGCATGACAAGTACGCCTGTAGAGTGTGGGAAAGAATCTGTCTTTGTGATCCCTCCATCCAAAAGGAGTCAATCGCCAATAGTATTCGGTAGGGCCCAACTATGAATACCTGCAGTCACGGATTCAAGTTCAGACTCAAAACCCCCACAATTTTCCATTATGCAAAATCAGCACACCTTATGATGTGAAAAATGGGATACAATTTCCAACATGGGAAAGGTTTGAACTTGAAAAGGATGACGCGGTCTTCTACAAAAATTTGTGCCAAAAGGGAAGCCAACAAACTACTATAATAAAACACACAGGGGGTTGGGATACGTTACACCCCCTATTCCACTTCAATCCGAAAACAACGAATCTATCCTATCACATTTCGCCTCTTCATCTGAGTGGGATTTAGATGTTGGTACGGGGATGCTCTTTAAGACCTCTCCGTCAATATGACTTCAATCGATCAATCGAAGCGTGAAGAAGTTATCAAAGCGTTTGATGCTAAACCATGGGCTCTGCAACTCGATCTCTAGTGGGAAAAGTGATTCAAACAACGTGAACTGCCCACTGAGGATAAGGTAATTGAAGTTAATATTGGTAGACAGGATCACCCTAAACCCATCTCTATAAGCGAAAGTTTATCACTCACAGAAAGAAAAGAATTGATAGCACTCATACGAGAGTATATCGATGTCTTTGCATGGAATTACAAAGATATGTCCGGCATTGATCCGCAAATAGCCATGCATCATTTGAATATTAAGCCTGACGTCAAGCCAGTGAAACAATAACAACGATGGTTTTGCCCTGACATTATGAAAGCTATAGAAGCTGAAGTCCATAAACTCATCACATATGGTTTTATATGGAAGAGTAACATCCGGATTGGGTTGCTAACATTATCCCCATTCTTAAAAAGAATGAAAAAATTCGGGTATGTATTGACTACCGTGATCCACTGTTCTAAAAATCGGATTAATCGGCCGATTAATCCTATCAGTGATAGCCCGTTTAATATTACATTAATCGCTCTGATTATGTGCTCGGGCGATTAATCGGGTCCAAAACGATTAACCCCCGATTAATCCCCGATTAATCAGATTAATCCCGATTAATCCGATTAATCCCCGATTAATCATTTAGGTATTTCATATGTTTTTTTATTTGAAAAACTTCACTTTGTGTGTGTTGGATCGCTAAGTAGTTTATGTTGTAATGTTGATGATTTGATAATGATCTTTTATATATAGTAGATGAATTATTATTTATTAAATAGTAGACAAATTATGATATTTTATTATTATATATTTTGCATAAAGTGATATTTATGTTTTATTATTTTTGATTATTTTTCAAATTAACTTATTTAGTAATCTTTCTCCATCATTCTTTAAAGTTCATTATTTTGATTGATAAATTGACTAATTTTTTATTTATCTTATTTTACAAGTAAGTTCTTTAATTTATATTTATATTGCAAAATTTGAAATCTTAGATTACTCATGTGAAGAGAGAAGTTTTTTTACTTTTTCTTTTTTACTATTTATTCATATTGTCTTGTTCATCATATCATGGTTTATAACTTCACTTCTAGATATTGTCTTGTATAATATTTAGGTATTTTCAACAATTAACTGTATATATTCATATGTAGTTGGGTATAAATATAATTAAATATATTAAAATTTTCAAAAATGATTAATCCCCGATTAATCCGATTAATCATTATTCAGTGTTAGACCGCACGAATAATGAAACCGATTTTTAGAACACTGTCGTGATCTCAATGCCGCCTGCCTTGAAGACGAATTGCCCATTATTGACGTCATGGTTGACAATACCTGTGGCTTTAAGAGAATGTCTTTTATGGATGACTTCTCAAGGTACAATCAAATCAAGATGTACCCAGAGGACGAAAGGCATACTTCATTTCAAATACCGTTGGGGGTATACTGTTATACTGTGATACCCTTCGGATTAAAGAATGCGGGAGCAACTTATCAAGGTGTAATGAGTACAATTTTCGTAGCCACCTCCGAAACATGGTAGAATGCTAACATTGCTGTCAAGAGTCGCGATAAGACTGATCATCTTCGTGACCTAAAGACAACGTTCGATATAATGCGAGCTCATCAGCTGAAAATGAACCCAACAAAGTCCTTCTTGGGGGTTTCAAGTGGCACGTTCCTGGGATTCATTATCACATCAAAAGGAATTCATCCCAGATAAGGTAAAAGCTATTCAGAGCATGCATCCACCTAAGAATCTCAAAGAACTCAAGGGTCTTCAAGGTAGGTTGGCCTATATCTAAAGATTCATCGCAAATCTCTCGGGTCGTTATCAACCAGTCACCCGGCTTATGAAAAAAGGTGTTTCTTTTGTATGGAATAAAGCCTGTCAGGAAGCTTTCGAGGATATCAAAAGATATCTCACTAAACCTCCAGTCCTAGTAGCTCCCACCTCAGGAAAACCATTCCTGCTTTTATGCAAAATCCATGGACCATTCTCTTGGTGCTTTTCTTGCTCAAAAGAATGATGACGGCCACGAACAAGCCATTTACTATCTAAGCAGGACTCTGATAGGAGCTGAGTCTTGGTATAACCCTGTTGAGAAAGAATATTTAGCTCTTGTCTTTGCCATTCAAAAGCCGCGACATTACTTGGTTAGCCAAACCATACATGTCATTTCTAGAGTTAATCCCTTACGTATCCTCATATGACAAAATCAGGATTACTAAATTCAAGATTGACCAAGTGGGCCATCCTCCTATCTCAGTACAACATGCTCCTTGTCTCTCAGAAGGTAGTCAAAGGTCACTTGGAGACTTTCTGGCTGCTCATCCGGTTCCGAAGCTCAAAACTTTATGAAGATATTCCAGATGAGATTTTCGAATCTAATAAGATTTCGGAGGACGAAGTGTGGCAGATGTTCTTTGATGGAGCATCAAGAAGATGCCCTAAAGGCAAGATAATTGCTGGTGTGGGGGTGATATTTATCTCACCACAAAATCATGTCCTTCCTCGGGCGTTTTCGTTGACTGAACCTTATTCCAATAATGTGGCAGAATATAATGCTTTACTCATCGGCCTTCAGCTCACCTATGAAATAGGGGTACACTATCTCGAAGCTTATGGTGATTCAAAACTGATTGTCAATCAGGTTAAAGGTGAATGCGAAGTTTGGCACGAGGACTTGATACCTTATCACGATAAGTCATCGAAATGGTTAATTCGTGGCTTTTATAACGGTCATGTGTCTCGCTTCCAAAACACTAAGGTAGATGTTTTGGCTGCTCTAGCAGCTACATTGGCCTTACCTGCGACACAACATATCATCTTATAGTGGCTACTCGCCACCTTGTTTGTCCTAAACATGTGTTGAAAACCAAAGAAGTCTATGTAACTTCAATAGATTTCGAACCAAGAGAGTGGTGGTTTCCTTTCATTGACTATGCTTTGCATGACATATTACCGGATGACCCTAAGGAAGCAGCTTCCGTCTGACGAAGGTCTCTTTGTTTCTACTATGATCCGATAATAAAGATACTCTTCCGCAATTCATATGACAGTATCTTGCTCCATTGCCTCTCTAATTCAGAAGCACAAGAGGTACTCAAAGAGGCAGACGATGGTATATGCGGAGCTCATTAATCAGGTCCAAAACTCAAGGATCGATTGCACAGACTTGATTATTATTGGCCAACTATGATAACTGATGCCATTAAGTATGCACAGAGGTGTAAAGACTGTCAAATCCATGCAGACTTTATACATCAACCTCCAAACCTACTCCACCTGACTGTAGCTCCGTGCCATTTGAGGCATGGGGAATCGATATCGTATGACCTATCAGATCCTTATCAACAAAAGGTCATCGGTTCATCTTAGCAATAATTGATTATTTCTCAAAATAAGTAGAGGCTATACCACTTATTGAAGTTAAAACTTCCAACGTGGTCAACTTTATGAAACATCATGTCATTCATCGGTTTGGTGTCCACCGGCGGATTATTCATGATAATGGTCCCCAATTTGCAAACCAAGTATTCTATCGGTTCTGCAATAAGTACCAAATTCAGAATGTGGTGTCAACCGCTTATAACCCTACTGCTAATAGTTTGGCAGAAGCATTCAACAAGACAATTATCAAACTACTCAAGAAATTTGTTTCGTCTAGTAAATGAGATTGGAATGAGAAGCTCAGTGAATGTCTTTTGGGCTTACCGAACTGCGATCCGAGCCCCAACAGGCAATACGCCTTTTTCTCTGGTATACGGGTGTGAGGCAGTCATACCACTAAAAATCTAGATGCCGTCACTACAGGTCGCTTTAGCAACCAAGATGACCAAGGAAGACAATGATCAGTTACGTCTTCAAGAACTCAAAGCCCTAGATGAGAAACGACTACAAGCCCAGCAGCACATTGAGTTATACCAAACTCGAACGAAAGCCTTCAATAAGACGGTTAAGCGAAGGGCATTCTGGAAAGGAGATTTGGTTTTAGCCGTCAGACGACCCATAGTCATGACACACAAAACTAGAGGCAAATTTCAGCTCAAATGGAAAGGACCGTTTATAATAGAAACAGTCTACTCAAATGGAGCATACTGCTTTATAACTCCAGACGGTGATACACTCATGATGTCGATCAACGGCAGATTCTTGAAGAAGTATTATTCTTGACAGGAGCCTTCCTGTAATCAGGTTAACATTGCACCTCTGATCAGAACTTTCAGATCCAAGATGTTCAGAAGGACGCCAATGAAAAGCTTCCTTCTTTCTTCAAACAGATCAGACCATCGTCAATCAGTGTCGAGCCGATTGAACACTAGTTATATTGAAGAAGAAACAAAATGCGAAACTTCAGTTTTAGCCTTGTCACTCTTCTCTATTTCATTGTCAATCAATGTCGAGCCGATCGAACACTGGTTACATTGTAGAAGAAATAAAGTGAGAAACTTCAGTTTTAGCCCTGTCACTCTTCTCTAGTTCACCTATGGACTTGTCAGAAACTGTCCTATGATCAGATCACATCACCCTCAATCGATGTCGAACCGATTGAACACTGGTGACATTATGATGCATGATGTCAACATTAAAGTAATGATAAAATTAGAAACTTCAGTTTTAGCCTTGTCACTTTTCTCATGATCAAGTTAATATTATATTTCTGATCAAAGCTCCACCCTGATCAATGAGATGGATTAGCGTTTGACATCCAAGATGTTTGGAAGCGCGCCAAAGAAAAGCTTCCTTATTCAATGGATTACATTATGATCGATCGACACTGAGCCAACCGAACAAAGGTAACATAATGATGCATGATGTAAATATCAAAGAAGAAATAAAGGCAAAATGTCAAGCTTTTAGCCTTGTCACTCTTCTCTAGTATATAAACATGCACCTATCTTAAATTTAGAAGAATAAGTCATATTTTGAATTTGAGCATACCTAAGCAGCAATTTCAGGTGCTCTTCTTTATAATCAGAAGGATGGCTTATCTAGCTTGACTTTCTATATGCAATGATGGCATACCTCTCTGCTCCTGTTTGATCGATCGAAGCTCGACCCAACGATAAAAAGACTGAATGATCGAATGGAGGATTAAACGAGTTTATCTGATGGCTTATCAAACCAAACTCATTGAAGAAGGTTCATGACGCGTCCTTTGCAAAACCTTTTCACTGTTTCCATATTCATATCGAAAGGTGGTAATTGATCGAATGGACAATCAAATGAGTCTATCTAATGGTTTATCAAGCCAAACTCATTAAGAAGGATAGTGACACATCCTTTGTAAAACCTTTCCACTGTTTCCACATTCATGACAAAGCGTGGCAACAAAATAAGGATCGAAGCGGACTCGACAAAGTGTGTTATATCTCTAAACAAAGTTCTCGTGCAATTCATATCCACTTCTTTAATCCCCAGCTCATCCACGGAGTGAAAATACAGGATGTACATTACGTTACTTAAAGTAACAAAATGATCCAAGGCCTCTGATGGCTAAAGGATAGAGGGAAATGTTGGCTTTTAAGTCCAACATAAGTCTTGACAGATCATGCTAAGGGGAATAGCATGACTAGCTTAACTCAAATGGTAGTTAGTAAAGGCAAATCAAACCCACTGATAGCTGAGGGTTTGCTAAAAATCCTAAAGGAACCTGATCCCATTTGATTCCTCTCCAAAATTGTTTACCAATTCCTGTCCATGGAATGGTAGGACCACCTAAAATAATATTCATTTCCCTCGTAGAATGAATTGTAAGTCAAACCTATCATGTTAACATTAAACTTTTGGTACTGAGACTCTGACATATTCCCCGGTGGATAAAATCAACATTCTCGTAGATCAGTTTAATATCCCCAGCAGATCGAATTCTACTTACCATTGATGTTATGTTCGAACGCCTCTGACAGGCTACTTTACACGTCTCTTTCTAAATCCCCATGGAATTCATTTCTAACTCCCCAGGGAGTTTCCAGTAGACTACCCTCAAAGTCTATTATTTCCCTTTCAAGTCCCCAATGGACTCTCTTGGTTGTCACGTTAACAATATACCTCTGACAATTTCTTTCAAATTACATCCGAAGGAAGTACCAATTTCTCCATGAAATTTGTGATCAAATCGTATTTCCCTCAGTGAAATTCTTTCTTTTTACCGTCGTGTCCAGTTTGTCACCTCTGAACGGTAAAAATCCTGAGCTTGGTGGTTTCTCAATCGGTTATATCCATGTTACCTCTGAACCGACAGATAACTATGTCTCATCTTTTAGTCCGATAGAGACTATCCCTTTATTGTTATGTCCAGTTCGCCGCCTCTGAACGGCAGGGCTTTGAGTCTAGCTACTTCCAAACGGCCATGTTACCTCTGAACTGACGGATGCCTAAATCTCTCCCTTTTATGGTACTCAAACTGTCAAGTCCAATTTAATACCTCTGAACAGATGGGTCCATAACTTTGTTCTCATTTTCTCCATCAGGGTAGGAAGTTATTGCTGCCATGTTAACAATAAACTTCTGAACAGTAGATTGCAAGCCTGGGATCCCTTAGTTGGTCATGTCCAGTCAACCACCTCTGAACCAACAAGAGCCCAGATCCAATCCACCTTTTACAGTCTCTTGTGGGCTAGCTGCCAAGTTAATACGACTACCACTGGTAGTAGATTCGAAGTTTAGTGTGTCTTAGTCTATCATGTTCAGTTTACAACCTCTGAATAGACGGGTCCCTAAAATCGGGATCACCTCCATTTTGTCATCATGTCCAGATCATTACCTTTGAATGATTAAATATTGACCAATCGTACTCAGTTTGTCACTTTTAACTGACAAATATTAGACTTCATTTTTCTAGTTTAGTAGGAACTATCACGTTGTTGTGGTGTCTAGTTCATCACACCAATTTATAAATCCGATGGTCTTTAATCTGTCATGTTAACAGTAAAAATCTGAACAGCAAGATTATCAAATTCACTTTATCCCATTTTTATCCCAATAAGATTTGAATCGAGTCATTTTCAAATTTATTGGTGATAATTTATCAAATAATTAATTCTTTCATATTGTCAACCTCCAAACAGATTAGTTAATATTCTTATGGTATAAGTTGAAAGACTATACTGTTATCTCCTTTTTTTTAGAGTTATAATTTAACTTGAAATTATTGTAAACTCAGAAGATAAAGCAAGCAGAAAATAAAACAAAAGAGTCAAGTAAAATTATTTTTATTGATCAAAGGAAAAAAAAAGATACATGGATTATAAGTTACGATGGTGCCTTGTGGGACTTGATCCGTTCTTCGAGGGTGGCCAGCTTGTTCTTTCTCTCTTCAGCCGCTCTGATAAATGTCTGCGATCTCAGCTCAGCTTCATTAAAGTTCGCTGTTTGGGACAAACAAACCTCAATATCAGCCAGAGTTGCCCTTTGCGCTATCTCTTGCTGCAGGACTTCATCGTTTTGGGCTTTGAGCTGCTCCAACTGAGCGATCTTCTCAAGGTGCGCCGGTTCAGCCTTGGACAGGAGAAGATTTGCCCTCTTGATCATCTCTTTAGCCTTCTTAATCTTATCTTCAGCATCAAAAAGTGCGATGTTGGAAGCATCAATGGCATCTCCAATTTCTATTTTTCTTATTTCCAAGGACTTCAAATTTGAAGATACCGCCTTGGCTGCTTCCTTTGCTACAAAGTGAGCCTATCACATTTGAGCCATGAGGCGCTCAAGATCTTCATCAACTGAAGAATCCAAGTAAACTGCTGAGATGACGCCACTCACCCACGTCCTTCTCAAACTTCTCCACGAAAAGCTCCAATGCGGTAGCTTAGTTAAATTCTCCGATGTCTCAGATGCTTTCAATGTTTCGAGAGAGGACCACCTTTAGAGCTAAAAATGAGGCGGTCGAGCCAACTTAAGGCTCTTGTAGAAGCTGTCGACCATCTCCACCATACATTCCTTCTCAGCTTCAATTACTCCCAGTGAACGAGTAATCCCAGAAGACAAAATTTTCACTGGTTTCACTGTCATAATGGTGAGGAAGTGGCAGAAGCACTGGTTGGAGAAGGACGAGAAATTATCAGTGGTCGAGGAGTCTTCATTGATACTAGTACAACAGCCACGATAGAGGTAGGGCTGGTGACTACTCTAGGAAGAACTGGCTCGACAACCAACGTCGAAGATGTAGGGCTGGTGATACCCTTAGTCCAGTAGTTGTCAAGATTGGCGGCATCAGGGAAACCACCGTCATCTCACTAACCGATTCAGCTGGAAATGTGATTGGTTCAGTGGAAGGAAGAGCAGCCCTCATCTCCTCAGCCACCAGCAGGATCCGGTTGTAAGAAGGCAGGTTGTAATATAAGACATCTAAATCTGCGACATCCACAGCAGCTGAAGTACTTGTCTCTTCCATGAATTCCATGGGAAGGCTCGCTGGTTCCCTCGAAGTTGATGCACCCAAAGACGGAACACCTACAAGAGTACTTTATTAAAACAAGGGTAAAAGTATAATAATATAAAGAAAAGATTGCTTACAAATGGCTATGATATTACCAAGAGGTGATGAAGTCATAATAGATACCGCCTCAACCGCCTCAACGACAGTGTCCCCCGAGACTCCCTCGATGGCAACGCTAACTCCAGTAGGCTCCATAGAAGAAACCCTGGCAGTGGCAGGAGAAGCACCATAAGTGATCTCAGGGAGGACTTCATCTGTCCTAAAGGCTTCTGTAGCTAGAATGTCCGGTTCGCCTTCGCTCGTCGTGGGCTCTACAACCCATTCCCTGGAGCTTGAAGCCATTGGGCTCTCTTTTGAAGCACCAGCAACAGAAGGATCGACATCAGCCGCACCACCCTCAGAATCCTCAGAAATGATGAAGTCGCTAGCTTCATGCCCTCCCAGTAGGTGAACAATGGATCATAATAATCCCTTGTTCTTTTGTGATACTGAATCATAACTTAAACAAGTTAGCTGCATGAGAGAAGAGAAAATAAAAAAATAATACATCTATGTGTATATGTGTTGCAAAAGGGAACTGGTCCTACCCAAGCCTGGAACAGCTTTGTCAGTTGCCTGTTTCTGCGCTGATAGTTTGAAAACTAACGGGGTAGGAGGAGGGGCAACTGCAGCTGAGTCACTCTCTGCAATAACTGGAGCATGGCGGTGGGGCTTCTTGATCACCCTCTTTCTGCGGGATCAACCTTTTCACTTCCGCTTGAAGTGGACGTTGGGATCTTCTTCTTCCACCTCTTCCACTTCCCTTCTTCCATGGGGGTTGTGCCTACCCTACCAGGAGCATCCGTTGGTACCTTAGCACCGACAATGTTTTCGAAGCGAGGGCTTTGGGTTTTGAAGCTTCACTGTCAGCAGTGATAAACTCTGGAATGCTTGGCGCCCAGACTCTTTTGCCCTCCTCTTTTGCAGTTACTTTTTGCTTCATCCGCTGAGAAATCTACTTCAAGCCAAAGGCGTTGATGATGAATCCGGTTGGCACAGAGTTAGAAATCTGGTACCACTGACAGAACCCCAAAAGTCATTAATAAATTCAGGGTCCTTAACGATATGCACTATCGCGCCTCGGTACAATCGGTGATGAAATATCGCCAAGCGCGAGCGCCGTCGATCAGGCTCCCCAAAAAGGCCAGGTTAGCATTTGGGTTACCAATGTAGAGTTGGTCATATCCTAACTGACGAGCAAAACGGCTGGGGACGTATGGCTCTAGGTAGCAAGTATCTCTGCTCCTGTATACCAGGTGAGAAGGTCAGATGCTAACAAGCTATTCGAAGACTCCCCGGCTCAATGATGTCCTACTGTCCCCGACATCCTTGATCTCCTTGCCATATCCCGCATCGCGGATGTAGGGGAAACACCGGAAGAGACTGTATACGTTGTGCCGGCACAACAATTTTCGGACCGCGGCCACGTAGATTCGTGACCATGAAGATCCTTCGAACTAGCGAAGTTGCGCCATCCGAACACCCTTTGGAGGCTCTTCCCTGGCTTGAATAATAGCCGAACAATGAAGAGCGAATCATGCCATCAAGTAGGTGTATGGCAATCTGATCTTGGGGTTCAGTCCGTCGCGGGGTAAGATAGTGCCTTTCCCCCTCTTCGTCATGAGTGGTCTGCAGAAAACTCTGTCAATGCACGAAGACCCCGTTGAATGCAGCATAGCATTGCTGGAAGAAGCTCTAGAGAACGACAATGTACCAAACAAATGGCCGCAATAGAGCAGTAGGGAGAACAATGTCGCCAGAAGATGATGGCACTACACATCTTTTTAGCCAGACCGATAAAGACCCGGCCAAAAGCGCTTTCTGGGACATTGGTTAGCGGGCCTAACAATGGAAGCTCCTGAGAATGTCGCCCTTCTCATAGATGCCATTGTCTTCCTCCAGAACAATGTCTCCTTGGGCATACTACTTCATCCTTCAGAAGATATCCTCGTCCGCAATCCCGCATTGAGCCTCTTCAAGGGCAACTCTTTGAACTGTTCGAGGCTCCCTTATAATTACCATGCATGTCCGAGCAGATGTAGAAGTGGCACAACAATTCTCGATAGGTCTCGAACAGGGCGGGCTCCTGCTTCTCCAAAAGCACCAACTCCGCCTCACATGGGAAATATTCTTTATAGGGGAGAGATCCCATTGGCAATGCAGAGACTTCCCACATCTCATGCAAAGCCATACCCAATTCGCCTACAGAAGTGAAGAAAATCCACGTAGTTGGGCAGTACAATTCAAAGATGGCGTACAAGTTCGCTATGCTATCTGGATGCCATAACAGGTAGCCCTGACAGTTTCACGAAGTCCCAGCCTCTCCAAATCCTCCTCGAAATGAGCCAAAATATACATAATCAAGTCTCTCCACCAGGCCTTAGGAGGATGAATCCAACCTGGGGTCCTGAAGTCAGTCGTCGGGTAGTTGTCGTTGACTCTGAAGAACTGATTTCTGAAGGTTTGAGCCAAAGCTAGATTCTCCCCCACCGGGATGTCTTGTAGGACATTCCCGGGGTGAAGACCTAGTATGCACTAAGGGGGACATGCTCTGGCATAACCGTGCGGAGAAGCCATCAGAATACCTACACAGACTGAGTCGGTGGCCCAGGTCACTTGCCAATTCATCTTCTGAGGCCTCGTTACACATTGGAGAAGGATAGCCAAAAATGGCGCTTGTCGGACGGAAGGCTGTACTTCTCGCTGTTCAAATTGAAGATCCATTGCCCTTTTCTAGCCAACAGTTGATGATCTGTGTTAGGCGTTACATCTCTAAACATGAAGCCGGGCTTTTGATTAATCTTTTGGTCGCAGTCATCTAGAGGAGCAGTAGTCAAAATACTCCTTATTGTGCACTGATCTCCAGTGTGGATCAGGGCATCGCGGCCAGGAGTGCTCCATTCATTAAACAACAAAGCCTGTCCCTAAAATTGCAGGATAATATTCCCATCCAATCCCCTAACTGACCCAAAAAGGCTATTCAAAGGCCCAGGAGTATAGTGCACTACAAAATAAAAAGGAGAGAATATATTAGCCCAGAAGTTAAAAAGGAAAGGAGAAAGCAAAAAAATGCCAAGGCATAGCTTCGCTTCCAAAGCGAAGCTAGCCTAGCCTGCCAGTAGCTTCTGAAAGTACACTAGAGGGGGGTGAATAGGTGTACGGCTAATCTATGAACAATAATGCGAAAATTTAAAACTAATTGTAACACACTTAGTGTAACCAACAAGTGTAGCCGAATTCCCGGTGAAGGGCCCTGAACTAACTCCTCTTGATTCCTCTGAATAAGAGTTTAGGTGCTATATGAACCTCTCGTGGTTAAACACAAGTGAGGCACACACAAACAACACAAGCATGTATATGATATGACAATTTGAATCAATGCACAAAGTAAGAGAGAGAGTTAGAGAAAGTAGATCAAACACAAACACCGAGATATGTTTTGAGGTTCGAGCACACAACTCTACGTCCCCGCCTTCACACAGAAGGATTTCCACTAACTTGTCCACACAGGACTCCCACACAGGGAACCTCCACTGAGGATTTAGGGCAATACAACCGGCAGTACACAACTCCTCTCTCAATTACAAACACAACCTCTACACTTAGAGGCTAGGCACAAAGCCAACAAAATCAACCTCACAAATGAGGGATAAGCACAAAGCCAATACAAGCACAATCTACCTCTTCGCTAAGAGGGATACCAACACAACCTCCACTATCAACCTCTCACTAGAGGGATACCCACAATCACCTCTCACTAGAGGGATAACACAAATCAAGGAGGGTCTACAACTTGGTGGTTTCCACAACCACAAAACTATCTCTTTTCCCACAAAAACAAAGATCCTATAGAAAGGATAGAATGATAAGCTCAAGTGTGAGAAAATAAAGTGGTTTTAACAAAGAAAATCACTTGGGAAAATCTCTAAATAGATATAGAATTTTTAGACCAAAAATAAATTCTCAAAAGACTATTTTCTTTGAAATAACAAACACTTTAAAACAAATAGAGAATAAGAATTTTGAACCCAAAACTTTTGATGAAAAACACTGAAAGAGTATGAAAATTTTCTCCTCGAAAATCTTAGCCAAAACAGCTCACAAATGGGGTTTAAATAGGCCCCATAAAAATTTGCCCGTTGGCTGCTGACTAGGCCCAGATTGGCCTTCCGGTCGACCGGCCAATGGTCAAAAAAATGACCGTTGAGCCTGCCGGTCGACCACCCGGTCGACCGTGCCAATTCCAGAGAGCAGTTGCTCTCTAGCCGGTCGACCGCTCGATCGACCGTGCCAAGCCTCACGGTCGACTGCCCCCACCCGAGAGTGGGGCACTTTCAGTCGGTCGACCGGCCTAAGTGGCTGGTCAGCGTGCACGTTTTTGTGCACGTCGGTCGACCGGTCAGGTCGACCGACTCTGGGTCTGGTCGACCGGGCCGGTCGACTGCCAGAGCCCGGCAGGGCTGGATAAGGGATTTAAAACTTGGGTTTTTAATTGTCAAATAAATCCCATAAAATCTCTAAAAATCCACAAAAATAGTTTCAGTATAATACTTTGATATTCAAACATGTTTGAGCAAATCCAAACCATGTTACAAACATTTTGAACTCTTTTTGTGTTATGAAAATTTTGCCGAAAACCAAATTCCGTATTTTTCAAAACTTGGATTTTTGAGATAAATTGTTTTGTCCAAAACTCATCCAAATACAAAACCATGATACTTAAACAACTTGAAGCATATAGTATATGGATATAATCCAATATACATGAAAGATATATATATATATATATATATATATATATATATATATATATATATATATCAATGTTTTTTACTTAAAATACAAAAATATGTTTTTGTTAAAATACCAAAACTCTAAACTTATGAAATAGACTATCAAACTAAGTTTGTTTAAATAGTTGAAGCTTACATGTATATAGAACAAATCTAATATACATTAAACCATGTAAACTTGTTGATTCTATCTATTCATGAAAACTAAAATCGGTTAAACCAAAAAACGAAAACCAAAACATGAAACTTAAACAAGTGTGTGTGTTGTGAACTTGAGCATATCACGCTATCTAATCTTTAACAAATGGATCTAAAACATAAACTAAACTATATACCGAAGTCTTCTCGTAGAGCATCGTCTCCAAGTCGACTCGATCCAAACGTGATCCACCGAGCTTGATTCCAACGAGTGCTAGATATGAACTTTGACGTTCGGGCTCTTGAATCACCATGTGAAAGCTCCAAAACATCTTTGTTAAAGCCAATCACCTACTAATATCTTGGTTAAGCCAATCACCTACTAATCACCATGTGAAAGCTCCAAAACATCACAAGATTATTAGTAAACTATAACTATATGAGTTAATCATCATCAAAACTAGAGTGGAAGGCCTCTGAGCCAACAATCTCCCCTTTTTTGATGATGACAAAACTCATGGAGTTATATATGCATGGATTAAAGTTAAGCTTCAAAGAAGCTCCCCCTTAACTCATGCATAGAAATAAATAATAAATATATGCAATGAATACTAAACATAATATGCATCAACATGCATAAAAGAATGAAATGAACATGCTCTTGATACCAAAATTTTAAAATAAATTCCTTTTCCTTTTTAAAATAAACATGTTCTTAAATAATTGCTCTTGATACCAATAAAAAATTCAATTTGAAAACTTTATCAATAACAAAGCTCTTGGTACCAATCAATAAAAAAAAACTCTTGAAAACTTTTGATACCAATCAATAAAAAATTCTTGATACCAATTGAAAGATAATCAATACAAGCTCTTGATACCAACAACAAACATTTTAATAAAAGTTTCTTGATATCAATAAAACAAAACAACAAAGTATGAAACAATAAAAGCTCTTGATACCAAATTGAAACTCAAATAAACTAATAAACATGCATATAAACTAAACATGCATATAAACTCACAAATACTTTTCCCCCTTTTTGTCAATCATCAACAAAGGGGTTAAAGAAAGCAATAAAACAATGTTCTCCCCCTTTGTCTTAAACAAAAAAATATCAATAAGGGGTGAAATCAAAACAAAACTTTATGATACCAATTAAAAAAAAATATCAATTTAGTGCATCATGATATCAATTGAAAAATAAATAAAACATACCAATTGAAGGTACATAAAACAAATATTTTTAATATAAATTTAAATACTAATTGTAAGTAAATAAATCATTTTGACGAATCCAACCAAAAATTTTGATACTAATTAAAATATATAGATAATCTTGATATCAATTGTAAAGATTAGTACCAATTGAAAGTAATTTTCATTAGAAGCATATGATACCAACAATAATCAATATCCTTTTTCAATCATTTTCATAAAGTGTGGGAGTAAAATACGAAAGGTAAACAAAACTACTTGAAAAGTGAAATATAAATTTTCTCCCCCTTTATGAAATACCAAACAAAATGATGCATAAGCTTGTATAAGATACCAATTGAAACATAATCAATGGAATATAATAGACATTGAAGAAATCAAGCTTAGCATAACGAAAATTTGTGCTCAAAGATATAGAGATATAGGAAGCACAAATAAAGCATATATATAAGTATGAAAAATTTAATACCAATTGAAATTGATACTATTTGAAATTGAAGCATACATATATAAAAACATATATGAGTATACAAAAAGAATATCAATAGTGATACTAATTGAAAAGTGAAAGTACACCTAGAGGGGGGTGAATAGGTGTACGGCTAATCTAATGAACTAAATGCGGAAATTAAAAATTAAAGTGCAACACACTTAATGCAACCAACGAGTGTAGCCGAATTCCCCGTGAAGGGCTCTGGACTAACTCCTCTTGATTCCTCTGAATAAGAGTTGAGGCGCTATATGAAGCTTTCGTGATTAAACACAAGTGAGGCACACACAAACAAGCCAAGCATATAATGAATGAGCAATATGAAATGATGCAAGGCACAATATAAAAGAGAGAGTTAGAGTCAATGGATCAATCGCTAACACACGGATATGTTTCGAGGTTCGAGCACCCAGCTCTACATCCCCGCCTTCACACAGAAGTATTTCCACTAGCTCGTCCACAAAGGACTCCCACACAGGGAACCTCCACTGAGGATTTGGGGCAATTACAATATGGAGTGCACAACTCCTCTCTCAACCAAAACAACCTCTACACTTAGAGGCTAGGCGCAAAGCCACCACAAATCGATCACCTCACAACTTGAGGTATGGGCACAAAGCCACACAACCAATTAACCTCTCACTAGAGGGATAGGGCACAAAACCACCACTCCACAAATCAACCTCTGCACAAGAGGGATAACACAAAGTAGGAGGGTTTACAACTTAGTGATTAAAAGATCACAAACAAATTCTTTTCCCAAAAAAACAAAGATCCTATAGAGAGGATAGAATGATATGGCTCAAGTGTGAAAAACAAAGTGTTTTGAACAAAGAAAATCACTTGGAAAAATCTCCAAATAGATATAGAATTTTTAGACCAAAAACAAATTCCCAAAAGACAATTTTCTTTGAAATAATAAACACTTTAAAAACAAATAGAGAATAGGAATTTTAAACCTAAAACTTTTTCTGGAATACACTTGAAGAGTATGAAAATTTTCTCCTTAAAAATCTTCCTCAAAACTAGCCTCAAATGGGGTATAAATAGGCCCAAAACAGAATTTGCCTGTTGGCTGGCAGAAAGGTCAATTTTGACCTTCTGGTAGACCGGCCGGTCGACCGGCTAACGGTCAAAAAAATGACCGTTGAGCCTTCCGATCGACCGCCCTGTCGACCAGGCCCTGAACCAGAGCAACGGCTCTCTGCCCGATCGACCGGGGCAACCCGAGAGTGGGTTGCCTTCAGTCGGTCGACCGCTTGGTCGACGGGCCAACTGATATGGCCATGTGCACATTTTGTGCACATCCGATCGACCGTTCCGGTTGACCGGCTCCTGGTCCGGTCGATCGGTGGGTCGACCGCCAGGGCCTGGCAGACAGAATTCGGGATTAGAGAACTAGGGTTTTTATTATCCTATTAAATCTCATAAAATCTCTAAAAATTCACAAAAATAAGTTCTAGCATGATCTTTGAAATACAAACTTATTTAAGTAAAAATCAAACCAAGTTACAAACATTTTGAACTCTTTTTGTGTTATGGAAATTTTGCCGAAAACCAAAACCCGTATTTTCCAATACTTGGATTTTTGAATTGAAAATTCGTTTTGTCCAAAATTCATCCAAATACAAAAACATGATATTTGAAACAACTTGAAGCATATAGTATATGGATAGAATCCAATATACATGAAAGATATGTATATCAATATTTTTGACTAAAAATCCAAAAATATGTTTTGTTAAAAAACCAAAACACCAAACTCATGAAATAGACTATCAAACTAAGTTTGTTTAAATAGTTGAAGCATAGATGTATATAGAACAAATCTAATATACATTAAACCATGTAAACTTGTCAATTCTATCTATTCATGAAAACTAAGATCGGTTAAACCAAAAATCGAAAACAAAAACATGAAACTTAAACAAGTGTGTGTGTTCACACTATCTAATCTTTAACAAATGGATCTAAAATATAAACTAAACTATGTACCGAAGTCTTCTTGTAGAGCGCCGTCTCCAAGTCGACTCGATCCAAATGTGATCCACCGAGCTTGACTCCAACGAGTGCTAGATATGTACTTTGACGCTCGGGCTCTTGAATCACCATGTGAAAGCTCCAAAACATCTTTGTTGAAGCTAATCACCTACCAATATCTTGGTTAAGTATCTGAAACTAAACATCACAAGATTATTAGTAAACAATAACTACATGAGTTAATCATCATCAAAACTAGAGTGGAAGGCCTTGTTGGTCCCGAGATGATGCCAAATGCGAAACTTTCTATGTTGGCACTTATGGATCTAAACTACAAAGTCAACACAAATACTAAACAAAGAAGAATTAAGTTAAGCAAATAAATAAACTTGCAGTAAAGGAAATCAGATCTCAGAAAAGTTTAGACAAACGCAAACACGAGAGATTTATCCTGGTTCGGTCCTCGTGACCTACATCCAGTCCGCAAGCCACCCGCTTGAGATTTTCCTTTACCCTTGATTTTGTACACCCAAAATCACAACCATGCACACCACTTGACAAATCTCCTTTGTCAAATGTGTACACCTTCTCTTCCACCAAGAGAACAAACTCCACCTTGTACAACTGCTTCTACACCAAGAAGACACCCGTGTACAATGATTGCTTTGAGTATTACAACACTTTTCTATAAGCCTTGGTATTGTATGTGAACGTGGACAAGGTCTAGTATAGGAGAAACTTCATAGAACTTCATTAGAGAATCAGAATTTGGTGAAGAACTGAAGTGGGAACAGTTTTCAGGATTGACAGAATTTTGATCTTAGAAAACTGAAGATTAGGATTGGTATTTGGCCTTAGGATTAACCACCCTTTATATAGCTGCACTCTAGGGTAAGTTAGGGTAGTTACAGGTGCAATTCAAATGATTGAAACGTTAGAAAACGTTGCACAAAAGACCAGATAACAGAAACTGTCCAACAGTCAGAAACTACCTATAGTCGACTTGCCTTTTTAGTTAGTCGACTATACAAGGCAATTTTCCAAAGGTTAGTCGACTATGTTTGACCATAAGTCGACTAGGTCAAGATAAGTTCGAGTGACAGTTTTCTGGTTAACTAAATCAAGTCGACTGCAATTTCTTATAAGTCGACTGGATCATGGATTAGTCGACTAGGGGAATAAGGTTAGTCGACTACAAGGTCTATTAGTCGACTATATTTGTCTGTCAAGTCGACTAATGGATAAACAGAGAGTTGGGTATATTTTGGACACATGACTAGTCGACTAGGGGGTTTGAGTTAGTCGACTATCAAATGGATTAGTCGACTATATAGACATGATATGTGTGTGTGCATCAAGGCTTTTGACATGCTATTTCACAATTACAAATCACATCATATTAACTCTCTTTGGGACATCTTGATCATGAAGAACTCTTGATTCATCGTGTGTTAGAGCTCCAAATGAAATGCTTCACAAAAGTCTTCATCAAAACATGTTCCAACATTCTCCCCCTTTTTGATGATGACGCTTTGTGTGCACAAGTGCTCCCCCTGCAGAAAATAGGTTATATTTTCCTCCCCTGCAGAAATTGGGTTATAACAGATAGAAAAATACTTTGTTCTCCCCCTGCAACAAATATATCATTAACTATATACATATATATATATATATATGTTCTCATCAATTTTCTTATATGGTACCTGCAAGATAAACGTTAGATGATACCAAACATAAAAGAACATATTAACCTTTAGGAGTCCAAATCCATTTAGAATTTGGTTTCCACCTGTTAGTATACACATAGTTGCAAGAATTACATATATCATGAATGTATTATGCAATATAGGCATTTTTATCATGAATACTTAAATTCTTAGGAATCCATATAAACTTATTTTTTTTAGACTTTTTTTTACAAAAGAACTATATGGATTACTACAATATGAAGAATTTTCAATATATCCAATACCATAATTATTATGTGACAACTTCTGAAAAGATAATAAATCATTCAACTTTTCTTTTCCTTGATTGAACTTAGTCACATTTTACAAAATATCTTCATATTTCTTTTTGAAAACTAACATGTCTTTATCCAATATAGAAATCCTTTCATTCAAAGACATAGTTTCCTTTTGAAGAAAAATATTTTCTTTGATAAACTTCTCATTATCATTTTTCAAAGATGATATTACTTTTTCAAATTCATCTTTTTGAGAGTTTATACAAGAAATTTGTAAAGCATAACATGAATTTTCCTTTAAAAGTTTTTCATTTTCTTTGATAAAACTTTATTTTTCAGTTTTTCATTTTTCAGATCATTAAACAATTCATGAAATGCATCTAAAAGTTCAATAAACGATACCTCATCATCTTCTAGTGCCATGTAACAAAGATTGACACGTTCTGTGGTTTCTTCTTCGTCAGAGGACGAGGAATCACTGTTTTCCCATGAGGCTTCATAGTCTTTCACCTTTCTGAACTTTTTGCTCATGTATTTGCCTTTATTCTTGAGCAAAGGGCAATCCTTCTTCAAATGACCTGTTTTGTTACAATTAAAGCATTTGAATTTATCTTGCTTTAGAAATCTCCTGAATTTCTTTGAAAGCATTGCCATCTTCTCTTCATTATCATTCGAATCGTCCGTGTCGGAGGATGCATGGAAGGCAAGTTCTTTCTTCTTTGAGTGGTGTTGTCGTTCCTCCTTTCTTTCTTCCAATTGCACTTCATATGCCATTAGATTACCGATTAGATTTTTTAACAACAAAGTTGAGAGATCATTGGCTTCTTCAATTGCTGTTGTCTTCTTCTCCCATTCTGGTGTGAGTACACGAAGGATCTTACGAACTCTTTCGACTTGGGTGTAGTCCTTTCCAGGGGATGCTAATGAATTGGTAATGTCGGTGAATCTTGTTACCATTTCTGATATGGTTTCATTCTCCTCCATTTTGAATAATTCAAACCTGTGGACAAGAACAGATATTTTAGATTCCTTAACTTTATTTGTGCCTTCGTGTGTTACCTGAAGAGTATGCCATATTTGATGTGCAGAAGTGGCTGTTGACACTCTATTGAACTCTTCTTTGGTTAATGCACAGAACAAGGCATTCATCGCTTTGGCGTCAAGGTTCGCATTCTTCTTTTGATCATCACTCCAAGCGCTGTAGTTGGTTGTTGGTTTGGTGTACGATGCTTCGACGATGTTCCAAAGTTCGAAGTTGAGCGATTGCAAGTAGATCTTCATTCTACACTTCCAATAGTTGTAGTTGGATCCGTCAAATAGCGGTGGACGTTGTGTAGAATGTCCTTCTTTGAATTGGGATGATGAAAACTCCATTGCCATCCTTGTTGTTGACCAAAAGTGAGACCTGCTCTGATACCAATTGTTGGTCCGGAGATGATGCCAAATGTGGAACTTTCTCTGTTGGCACTTATGGATCTAAACTATAAAGTCAACACAAATACTAAACAAAGAAGAATTAAGTTAAACAAATAAATAAACTTGCAGTAAAGGAAATTAAATCTCAGAAAAGTTTAGACAAACGCAAACACGAGAGATTTATCCTGGTTCGTTCCTCGTGACCTACATCCAGTCCCTAAGCCACCCGCTTGAGATTTTCCTTTATCCTTGATTTTGTACACCCAAAATCACAACCATGCACACCACTTGACAAATCCCCTTTGCCAAATGTGTACACCTTCTCTTCCACCAAGAGAACAAACTCCACCTTGTACAACTGCTTCTACACCAAGAAGACACCCGTGTACAATGATTGCTTTGAGTATTACAACACTTTCCTATAAGCCTTGGTATTGTATGTGAACGTGGACAAGGTCTAGTATAGGAGAAACTTTATAGAACTTCACTAGAGAATCAGAATTTGGTGAAGAACTGAAGTGGGAACAGTTTTCAGGATTGACAAAATTTTTGATCTTAGAAAACTGAAGATTAGGATTGGTATTTGGCCTTAGGATTAACCACCCTTTATATAGCTGCACTCTAGGGTAAGTTAGGGTAGTTACAGGTGCAATTCAAATGATTGAAACGTTGGAAAACGTTGCACAAAAGACCAGATAACAGAAACTGTCCAACAGTCAGAAACTACCTATAGTCGACTTGCCTTTTTAGTTAGTCGACTATACAAGGCAATTTTCCAAAGGTTAGTCGACTATGTTTGACCATAAGTCGACTAGGTCAAGATAAGTTCGAGTGACAGTTTTTTGGTTAACTGAATCAAGTCGACTGCAACTTCTTATAAGTCGACTGGATTATGGATTAGTCGACTAGGGGAATAGGGTTAGTCGACTACAAGGTCTATTAGTCGACTATGTTTGTCTGTCAAGTTGACTAATGGACAAACATTTATAGAAACATATATGAGTATACTAAAAAAATGTCAATAGTGATACCAATTGAAAAGATCCAATGATGCCAATTGAAACACAATAAGATCAAGTGTATAACTCATATTACCTTCCACCTATTTCATGCACATGTTTCAAATGGATTTTCAATAATAAGCATACAAGGTATGGTCGCCCAACCAACCGCCCTGTAATGGGTAGGGTTTTCAAAAATAGGTTTGAAAATATAGTATGTTTGAAAAGCTCTGCCATAATGAAGAATAAGAACTAGTTTTAAGAAAATTTGAAAACTAGTACGAAATCCTTCAAGTAAGGAATAAAACAAAAATATATTCCATGAAAGATATGTAAATCACATGATCACCAAACACTCGAAATCAATAAAGCACAAATTGTACTCATGAAAACAAAATCATGAGGAAACATTACATAAAGTGAGTGTATAAGGAATATGCGAAACACATTATCATGAAACTAGGCAATCGAGCTCAATTAGGAAATTCCTTTATAAACAAAACATGAAAATCATCAAAACAATTTAATCTTCAAGACATATGTATGTCATTTACAGAGTAAAGTATACATACATATCCAAATCTAAACGAGTCCACAAAAGTATATGCATGAAGGCAAGTGGCTCAAGGATGAATATGTATAGCTATTAATTTGGACAAAATAGACATATACAAGAAGTTTAAACATAAACATGAAAAACATGTACAAAATGGGATACAAGTCAAAATATTTGAATCATCAAAACTAGATTATACTAGTACATTTTTAATGAGTACAAATGAGCTTTCAAGCACAAACATATAATGATCTATCTGTGGCTCACTAGTTGTACAAGTATATATCCTATTTTTAATGAAAAACTAACATCTAAACATGTAGTCAAAACATGAAGCATAGAAATCAAAACAAAAACTCATATGATCATTATGACAAATGCATGTGCATTAGATCTATGATTTACACGATAGCTAAAATATAGAGAGAACACAAAATATGGGTCCATATTAAACATGGGTGTCTCAAATAACTAATCATGTATAATACTAATCTAATAAACATGGTATATGGTATAATGAATAATAAAACGTGACATGCTAGAAATCAACAATATGAAAAGCATGTAAACAATAAATGAGGAGTAAGAGATCATTATCAAAACCATGAGGGCAACTCTCCAAGTCTCCAAAATAAGGTGGTCCTCCCACCAAACTCCCCTTGAAAGTGATGCATCCAAATAGTCCTCTTTTAAGCTCGAAACGCATCCACCTCAAGGCACCATCACTCTCACGTCATGCGAGAGCCCACACCTACATCAAATACAATAGGGGTAGTCTTTGATACCCACACTCTTTTAAGTTCATGGGGGTTAGTTCCTTTCCTAACCCAAACAAATTTAGTTGCTAAATTTGAATCATGTATACGATCATAGCAAAACTTAGCAAGGTGGCCCTTACGTCCACAAGGTGTACAAGTGTACACATGAGCATACATAGTGTTGTGTAATGAATGTGCGAAGCATGTGTATGCCGTGGATGGTATGCATGTAAAGATAGAACTTGTTTCTTTCGAGACATAGATTCCAAACGTGAGTGGTTCATGGCACAATGGCTCAAAATGGAGCCCAAACAATCAACACTCTTCTTAAGCATAGATATATCATTTTCAATTATAGAAGAGGTGCATGCAATAGGTGAGTTAGGATGTGAAGCTACACTAGTATGGCAAACATGAGAATCTAAATCATTTTTCAAAGAAACATTTTTCTTTAAACAATCTTTTAATTCTTGTGAAATCAAATTTATTTTATTTTTCAAAGAATTATTTTCTTTTAATACAAAATCAATTTTGAAGTTAAATCCTCATTTTTCTTCAAAACATATTCACAATCATTTTTACTTTTCAAAATTTTGTTTTCATTAAGTGCAAGATCAAGTTGGGATTTAAGCGAGTCACTTTTACTTGAAATCTCATCCCTTTCTTGCAAAACAATCTCAAGTTTAGAAGATAAATTTTTATTTTCTTCTTTTAAACCAAGACTTTCCTTTTTCAAAAGTTTGTATTTTGAAATCAAATTTTCATAATTTTTAGCAAGTTCATCATTCATAGCTTGTGCCTCTAAACACTTATTGCAATAGGAACTAGTGCTAGTATCTAGTTGAGTTTCCGATTGTACCTCAAGGGAGTCATTCCCTTGGACCATGAAGCAACATTCGTCGGACTTGTCTCTCCTAGATCTCCTCTTCTTATCGATAAGCGTTGGTAGCTCGGGAGATGTCAAAATGCTCCATACTGCAAAAGCGGACTCATAGTGAGAAAACACATGTAAATATTCTTTATCAAGAGATGCTCTAAGTGCCTTTAGGGCTAGTGCATTGGCCTCTATATGCCTGCTATCACTAAGAAAGGATTCCTTGGTAATGGCAAGGTAAACTTTATAATCTAGGGTTTTGAAATGACAACTCATCAGAACCTTCCATATATCAAGTCTAGAGATATCAAACATGAGAGGGACATCCATGAGTGCAAACAATATGTGTGCAAATGCAAATGCAAATGCAAATGTAAATTAGCAACCAAGATCACACTTCTAGGTGATTAAACCTAATATCAGGAGAGTAGGCTCTGATACCAATTGAAAGTACACCTAGAGGGGGGTGAATAGGTGTACGGCTAATCTAATGAACTAAATGCGAAAATTAAAAACTAAATTGCAACACACTTAATGCAACCAACGAGTGTAGCCGAATTCCCGGTGAAAGGCTCTGGACTAACTCCTATTGATTCCTCTGAATAAGAGTTGAGGTGCTATATGAAGCTCTGGTGGTTAAACACAAGTGAGGCACACACAAACAAGCCAATCATATAATGAATGAGCAATATGAAATGATGCAAGGCATAATATAAAAGAGAGAGAGTTAGAGTCAATAGATCAATTGCTAACACACAGATATGTTTCGAGGTTCGAGCACCTAGCTTTACGTCCCCGCCTTCACACAAAAGGATTTCCACTAACTCGTCCACAAAGGACTCCCACACAGGGAACCTCCACTGAGGATTTGAGATAATTACAATATGGAGTACACAACTCCTCTCTCAACCAAAACAATCTCTACACTTAGAGGCTAGGCACAAAGCCACCACAAATCGATCACCTCACAACTTGAGGGATGGGCACAAAGCCGCACAACCAATCAACCTCTTACTAGAGGGATAGGGCACAAAGCCACCACTCCACAAATCAACCTCTACACAAGAGGGATAACACAAAGTAGGAGGGTTTACAACTTAGTGATCAAAAGACCACAAACAAATTCTTTTCCCACAAAAACAAAGATCCTATAGAGAGGATAGAATGATATGGCTCAAGTGTGAAAAACAAAGTGTTTTTGAATAAAGAAAATCACTTGGGAAAATCTCCAAATAGATATAGAATTTTTAGACCAAAAACAAATTCCCAAAAGACAATTTTCTTTGAAATAATAAACACTTTAGAAACAAATAGAGAATAGGAATTTTAAACTCAAAACTTTTGCTGGAAAACACTTGAAGTGTATGAAAATTTTCTCCTTAAAAATCTTCCTCAAAACTGGCCTCAAATAGGGTATAAATAGGCCCAAAACAGAATCTGCCCGTTGGCTGGCAGAAAGGTCAATTTTGACCTTCTAGTCGACCGGTCGGTCGACCGGCCAACGGTCAAAAAAATGACCATTGAGCCTTCCGGTCGACCGCCCAGTCGACCGGGCCCTGAACCAGAGAGTAACGGCTCTCTGGCCGGTCGACCGCCCGGTCGACCAGGGCAACTCGAGAGTGGGTTGCCTTCAGTCGATCGGGCGCTCGGTCGACCGACCAACTGATATGGCCATGTGTACGTTTTGTGCACATCCGGTCGACCGTTCCGATCGATCGGCTCCTGGTCCGGTCGACCGGTCGGTCGACCGCCAGGGCCTAGCAGACAGAATTAGGGATTAGAAAACTAGGGTTTTTATTATCCTATTAAATCCCATAAAATCTCTAAAAATTCACAAAAATAAGTTCTAGCATGATCTTTGAAATACAAACTTGTTTGAGTAAAAATCAAACCAAGTTACAAACATTTTGAACTCTTTTTATGTTATGAAAATTTTACCGAAAATCAAAACCCGTATTTTCCAAAACTTAGATTTTTGAATTGAAAATTCGTTTTGTCCAAAACTCATCCAAATACAAAAACATGATATTTGAAACAACTTGAAGCATATAGTATATGGATAGAATCCAATATACATGAAAGATATATATATATATATATCAATGCTTTTGACTAAAAATCCAAAAATATGTTTTGTTAAAATACCAAAACACCAAACTCATAAAATAGACTATCAAACTAAGTTTGTTTAAATAGTTGAAGCATAGATGTATATAGAACAAATCTAATATACATTAAACCATGTAAACTTGTTGATTCTATCTATTCATGAAAACCAAGATCGGTTAAACCAAAAACTGAAAACCAAACTTAAACAAGTGTGTATGTTGTGAACTTGAGCATATCACACTATCTAATCTTTAAAAATGGATCTAAAACATAAACTAAACTATGTACCGAAGTCTTCTTTTAGAGCGCCATCTCCAAATTGACTCGATCCAAACGTGATCCACCGAGCTTGACTCCAACGAGTGCTAGATATGTACTTTGACGCTCGGGCTCTTGAATCACCATGTGAAAGCTCCAAAACATTTTTCTTGAAGCTAATCACCTACTAATATCTTGGTTAAATATCTGAAACTAAACATCACAAGATTATTAGTAAACAATAACTATATGAGTTAATCATCATCAAAACTAGAGTGGAAGGCCTCAGGGCCAACAAAAAGATCCAATGATACCAATTAAAAACATAATAAGATCAAGTGTATAACTCATATTTCCTACCACCCATTTCATGCACATGTTTAAAAAGATTTTCAATAATAAGCATACAAGGCATGGTCGCCCAACCAACCGCCCTTAAATGGAAAGGGTTTTCAAAAATAGGTTTGAAAATAGTTTAGCATAATTGAAAACTCTTCCAAAATGAAGAATACGAACTAGTTAAAAGAAAAATTTGTAAATTAGTACGAAATCTTTCAAGCAAAGAATAAAGCAAAAATAAATTTTATGAAACATGAAAATCACTCAACAATTGACACTCAAAAGATATAAAGCTCATATTGGACTCATGAAAATAAAATCATGAAAAAACCTCAAAAAATGTGAGTGTACAAGTTTTGTGTGAAAGACATAGTCATGAAAATAGGCAATAGGCTCAATGTGAAATTCCTTTATAAACAAAACATGAAAATCATCAAAACAATTTAATCTTCAAGGCATATGTATGTCTTGTACGAACTAAAGAATACATACATATCCAAACATAACGAGTCCACAAAAGTATATGCATGAAGGCAAGTGGCTCAAGGATGTATATGTATAACAATTAGTTTGGACAAAATAGACATATACATGAAGTTAAACATAAACATGAAAACATGTAAAAAAAATGGGAGTACAAGTCGAAATGTATGAATCATCAAAACTAGGCTATACTAGTACATCTAATAAGTACAAATGAGCGTTCAAGCACAAAAATATAATAGTCTATTTGTAGCTCACTAGTTGTATAAGT
This sequence comes from Agave tequilana, assembly GCA_038442645.1. Classification (NCBI taxonomy): domain Eukaryota; kingdom Viridiplantae; phylum Streptophyta; class Magnoliopsida; order Asparagales; family Asparagaceae; genus Agave; species Agave tequilana. The sequence goes on along the minus strand of JAVJIF010004293.1, from coordinate 34,647 downwards.
ATACATCTAAGTTTTAATGAAAACTAACATCTAAACATTTAATGAAAACATGAAGCATAGAAATCAAAATAAAAACTCATATGATCATTATGTACAGGCACATGCATAGATCTAGGACATACACATTAGTCAAAATAAATGTGAGAACACAAAGATATAAATCCATATTAAACATGGGTATCTCAAATAACTAAACATGTATATCACTAATCTAAATATCATGGCATATAACATAATGAACATTAAAACATGACATGCTAGAAATCAATCATATGAAAGCATGTAAACATAATGAGGAGTAAGAGATCGTTACCAAAACCATGAGAGCAACTCTCCATGTCTCCAAAATAAGGTAGTCCTCCTACCAAACTCCCCTTGAAAGTGATGCATCCAAATAGTCCTCTTTAAGCTCAGAACACATCCACCTCAAGGCACCATTACTCTCACGTCATGTGAGAGCCCACACCTACATCAAATACAATAGGGGTGGTCTTTGGTACCCACACTCTTTTGGGTCCATGGGGGTTAGCTCCTTTCCTAACCCAAACAAACTTAGTTGCTAAATTTGAATCATGTATACGATCATAATAAAATTTAGCAAGGTGGCCCTTACGTTCACAATGTGTACAAGTGTACACATGAGCATACATCGTGTTGTAAGTGTGTACGTGAGGAGCATGTGTATGCCATGGTTTGTGTGCATGCAAAGATGAAACTTATTTCCTTCGAAACATAGATTCCAACCGTGTATGGTTCAAAGCACAATGACTCAAAGTGGACCCCAAACAATCCATATTCTTTTTTAACAAATTTATATCATTTTCAATACTAGAAGAGTGGAGCATGCAATAGGTAAGCTAGGTGAAGCTACACTAGTATGGCAAACATGAGTGGACAAATCATTTTTCAAAGAAACATTTTCATTAGACATCAACTCTAATTCCTTTGAAATAGAAACAATTTTTATTTTTAAAGATTCATTTTCTTTTATAACAAAATCAAGTTTTAAAGACAAGTTTTCATTTTTCTTTAGAACATTTTTACAATCATTTTTATTTTTCAAAATCTCATTTTCTTTTAGAACAAGATCAAGTTTGGATTTCAATGAATCCTTTTCATTAGAAATCTCCACTTTCTCTTATAAAATCAGATCTAGTTTTAAACATAAATCTTTATTTTCTTCTTTTAGTTCAAAACAATTCTTTTTCAAAAGATTATATTTTTCTAATAATTTTTCACATACAATAGATAGTTCTTCATTCAAAGCATTTGGATCAACATAATCATTACTAGAAGAACTAGCATCATCATTATCTAATTGAGTTTCCGAATATACCTCAAGGGAGTCATTCCCTTGGACCATGTAGCATTGTTGCTCGGATTCTCCACTAGATTCATCCTCCGTTTGGATTGGCAATTGAAGCTTGGAGGAGGTCAACGTGTTCCACACTGCAAAGGCGGAATCACAATTAGAAATTAAGCACAGATATTCTTTTTTAAGCGTGCTTCTAAGTGCCTCAAGGGCTTGTGCATTGTCCTCTATATGATTGCTATTATCAAGATAGGATTTCTTGATAGCGGCAAGGAAAACATTCAAGCCTAGGGTTTTCAAGTACATGGAAATTCTAAATTTTCACATGTCAATGTTGGAAACATCAAACATGTGAAGTGTCAAGCAATCCATGAGTGTGTGTAAACAATATACGTGTGCAAATGCAAATGATAGATTAGCAAAACAAGATCACACTCTTAGGTGGTTAAACCTAATATCAGGAGCGTAGGCTCTAATACCAATTGAAAGTACACTTAGAGGGGGGTGAATAGGTATACGGCTAATCTATGAACAATAATGCAAAAATTTAAAACTAATTGCAACACACTTAGTGTAACCAACGAGTGTAGCTGAATTCCCGATGAAGGGCTCTGGACTAACTCCTCTTGATTCCTCTGAATAAGAGTTGAGATGCTATATGAAGCTCTCGTGGTTAAATACAAGTGAGGCATACACAAACAATACAAGCATGTATATGATATGACAATTTGAATCAATGCACAAAGTAAGAGAGAGAGAGTTAGAGAAAGTGGATCAAACAGAAACACCGAGATATGTTTCAAGGTTCGAGCACACAGCTCTACGTCCCCCCTTCACACAGAAGGATTTTCACTAATTTGTCCACACAGGACTCCCACACAGGAAATCTCCACTGAGGATTTGGGGAATACAACCAGGAGTACACAACTCCTCTCTCAATTACAAACACAACCTCTACACTTAGAGGCTAGGCACAAAGCTAACAAAATTAACCTCACAAATGAGGGATAAGCACAAAGCCAATACAAAGACAATCCACCTCTTCACTAAGAGGGATACCAACATAACCTCCACTATCAACCTCTCACTAGAGGGTTACCCACAATCACCTCTCACTAGAGGGATAACACAAATCAAGGAGGGTTTACAACTTGGTAGTTTCCACATCCACAAAACAATCTCTTTTCCCACAAAAACAAAGATCCTATAGAAAGGATAGAATAATAAGCTCAAGTGTGAGAAAACAAAGTGTTTTTAACAAAGAAAATCACTTGAAAAAATCTCCAAATAGATATAGAATTTTTAGACCAAAAACAAATTCCCAAAAGACTATTTTCTTTGAAATAACAAACACTTTAAAACAAATAGAGAATTAGAATTTTGAACCCAAAACTTTTTGATGAAAAACACTGAAAGAGTACGAAATTTTTCTCCTGGAAAATCTTAGCCAAAACAGCTCACAAATGGGGTTTAAATAGGCCCCATAAAAATTTGCCCGTTGGCTGCTGACTAGGCCCAAATTGGCCTTCCGGTCGACCGACCAACGGTCAAAAAAAATGACCGTTGAGCCTGCCGGTCGACCGCCCGATCGACCGTGCCAATTCCAGAGAGCAGTTACTCTCTGGCCGGTCGACCGCTCGGTCGACCGTGCCAAGACTCACGGTCGACCGTCCGGTCGACCGCCCCCACCTGAGAGTGGGGCACTTTCAGTCGGTCGACCGCTCGGTCGACCGGCCTAAGTGGCTGGTCAGCGTGCACGTTTTTGTGTACGTCGGTCTGGGCCCGGTCGACCGCCAGAGCCTGGCAGGGCTGGATAAGGGATTTAAAACTTGGGTTTTTAATTGTCAAATAAATCCCATAAAATCTCTAAAATTCTACAAAAATAGTTTCAGTATAGTACTTTGATATACAAATATATTTGAGCAAAATCAAACCATGTTACAAACATTTTGAACTCTTTTTGTGTTATGAAAATTTTGCCAAAAATCAAATTCCGTATTTTTCAAAACTTGAATTTTTGAGATGAAAAATTGTTTTGTCCAAAACTCATCCAAAAACAAAAATATGATACTTAAACAACTTGAAGCATATAGTATATGGATATAATCCAATATACATGAAAGATATATATATATCAATGTTTTTTACTTAAAATCCAAAAATATGTTTTGTTAAAATACCAAAACTCCAAACTCATGAAATAGACTATCAAACTAAGTTTGTTTAAATAGTTAAAGCATACATGTATATAGAACAAATCTAATATACATTAAATCATGTAAACTTGTTGATTCAATCTATTCATGAAAACCAAGATCGGTTAAACCAAAAACCGAAAACCAAAACATGAAACTTAAACAAGTGTGTGTGTTGTGAACTTGAGCATATCACACTATCTAATCTTTAACAAATGGATCTAAAATATAAACTAAACTATGTACCGAAGTTTTCTTGTAGAGCGTCGTCTCCAAGTCGACTCGATCCAAACATGATCCACCGAGCTTGACTCCAACAAGTGCTAGATATGAATTTTGACGCTCGGGCTCTTGAATCACCATGTGAAAGCTCCAAAACATCTTTGTTGATGCTAATCACCTACTAATATCTTGGTTAAGTATCTGAAACTAAACATCACAAGATTATTAGTAAACTATAACTACATGAGTTAATCATCATCAAAACTAGAGTGGAAGGCCTCTAGGCCAACAGCTTCACCTGAAGCTTAACTTTGCACTGAAGTTTAACTTCACACTCTGCAAAAAGGCAGAGTACAGAAGAAAACAAGCCACCAAAGGCATAGCACAGAAGAAAACGAGTCGCCAAAGGCATAGCTTCACTTTTCAAGCGAAGCTAGCCTAGCTTAGCTTTGCTCTGAAGCTTAACTTTGCACTCTGCACAAAGGTAGAAGTGCGGCAATTTATGAAGTATTAGCTTCGCGTGGAAGCTTAAAGGGCAGTTGTGCCTAAGTGGGGAAACCCTACTATCTAGCTTCGCCTAGAGGCTTAACTTATTCTAGCTTCGCTCAGATGCTTAACTTTGCATTCTGTCACCTGACAGAATGTGAAAAGCCTAAAGGGCTAACTTTGTTGAAAAGGCACTTGTGCCTAAAAATTAATTAAAGGACTTAAGTCCTTCTTCCAGCTAAGCTTCAAATGCTAGCTTCGCATCAAGCTAGCTTCGCATCCTGTCTCTTGGCAGAAACCCAAAGGGCTAGCTTCGTGGCGAAGCATGAAAAAAGGAACTGTTCAGTTTCTATATTTGATTCGTGAAATTAAAGGGGAATTAAATCCCCTAAATTCAAAAAAAATCAAAAATAAAGGAGATAAACTCCCTGAGATCACTAGATCATGGTGAATCACAGGGGATTCACCATGAAATAACCAAAATATGGCTTCAAAAAGAGATGAAAATCTCTAAAAAGGAAAGAATTTCCTACCCGCAATGGGGCGCTCGGTCGCCGGAGGCAGAGATAATGGCGTCGTGGCAGAAGCCGCCACCTCTTTCCCTGGACACTGCTTAGGGGCCACTAGAGCATAGAGGAAGCTCTGAAAGATTTGAGAAGAAGATGAAGGAGAGAAAAATTCTCTGAAAAGAATTGAGAATTCTAAGAGAAGATAAACTTCTCTAAATCAGCCAAGTATGGCTTTTATAAGCGCCGCATGCGCCTATAACTTCGTGCTTCTGGTGCTGCATGCGCCTATAGCTTCGCCTCCTAAAAAAGAGTGCAAGCTATCATTTCAAATTTAAATTTGAAATGACGGTTCAAATTTCAAGAACCATCCACAACGAAGGCATTTAGTTTCTCTTACATGCGAACTTACACTTTGCCTATAGCTCTGCTGTGAGTCATTATTGACTTCGCGTGGCGTTTGGGTAACTCCGCTGAGAGCTCAACTCTGATGAAAGCTCAACTCCGCTAAAAGCTCATGTTGTAGCTCCATTGAAGAGCTCATTCCCTAGCTTCGCCAAGAACTTGTCCTTAGCGATGCGAAGAGTTTATATACACAATCTGCACAATATTTAAGTTCAGCAATGCAGATATCAGGTTTCAAATTCAAAGTATTTTAGAATATGCACCAATCCATTCCACATTCATGAAAACTTTTAAGGGGGTCTTGTTGACAGTCTAAAAAAATAAACTCTCAAATTTCTCTTCAACCAGTTTGAACGACGTCTAACTTGTCGACATTTACAAAAGATAAGTCGCAGACATGCTGATGAGCAGGGACAAGGTAGAAACTTGGGTTCTATTGCAAAAGTTACCTTTGATGAGAGGCCAAAGCAAGTTTATGAAGCCAGGTCTAATCGAGGTCTGATCGCGTACTTAGCCTCGTAGAGATCCAAGATTGCTAAAAGGTCGAAGCCATAAGCTTCGCATGAAGCTTCCCATTTAGCCGGCGAGAGGCTGATCCAAGAACTTCGCGTTAAAAGCTTTATCCCTAGCTTTGTTAGAAGGAAGAGATGGTTCAGCTCCACTATGGACTGAGTCTTAGCTTCGCATGAGGCTTTAAAGATAACTTCGCCTGAAGCTATGAGCTAAGTCTTAGCTTTGCATGAGGCTACAAAGATAACTTCACCTGAAGCTATGAGCTAAGTCTTAGCTTCGTAGAGGCTACAAAGATAACTTCGCCCGAAGGAGAGCTTCTCATTTGACTCCGCAGCGAGCTTTACCAAGTCATCAATTGACCATTTCAAAATCCCACGAGGGATTAATAGGTGAACCCCAGTAATTTAGTGGGACTAATGCCACTGTAAGTGGGCGGTTACATCCGCCCACTTCATCCCACATTAAGTGGAGACAATTAAGCCACTATAGCTAATAATAGTTCACACGAACTTATTAGCTCCGCCCGAAGCTCACAGATAGCTTCGCGACAAAGCTATTTTAAGCCTCGCACGAAGCTAAAGACTAATTCAGTCTTGTTGAATTTAAGGGGGACGGTTACACCCCTATTTGGTTATAAATAGCCCCTTGCATGACAAGAAAAGAGGTTACAAAATTTTGAAAAGATTGAGAGGAGATCTCTAGCAAAAGTGTTCTCTTGTCCTCCTGCTTCCAAAGTCTCAGTTTGCTTCCAAAATCTCAGAGATTCAATTTTTTTCATTCAGGATTCCAACACGCCTTCTACTTTATATAGATTTTTGAAACTAAGCGAGAAGAAAATTCTATCAAGGAGGCAGCTTGACCACCTGATTGATTGCATCGTTAAAGGGATAAAGTGATCACGGGCTGATCAGATTCCTACAGGCATACTTTTCTAGAAATCTAAGAGGAGATCTACCTGTAATTTCCTTTTAATTACTTGTAATTTCGCTCCTCAATACTCTTTTGTAAGTTTTTCCCAATCAATTTTCAATGAAAAACAAGCTTGTCCCAAGGATGAATTTTTGTTACCCATCACTGATATCGGCTTCGAAAGGATGACTTTCATAGATGGCTTTTCAGAATACAATCAAATCAAGATGTACTCGGATGATAAGAAGCATACATCATTCAGAATGCCATTGGGGGTATACTATTACACAGTAATGCCGTTTGGATTAAAGAATGTGAGTGTAACTTATCAATGTGCCATGAGCATAATTTTCAGAGATTATTTACGAAAAATTGTGGAATGTTATATTGATGACATTGCAGCTAAGAGTCGCAGCAGAGACAACCATGTCAATGACCTGAGAATCATGTTCGACATCATGCAGGCTCACCAACTGAAGATGAATCCAACAAATCGTTCTTGGGAGTGTCGAGTGGCAGATTCCTGAGATTCATCGTTACATCCAAAGGAATTCACCTGGTGGACCCTGATAAAGTCAAGGCCATTCAGAGCATGCAACCTCCGAAGACCCTCAAAGAACTTAGAGGTCTATAAGGTAGATTCGTCTACATTCAAAAATTCATTTTAAATATTTCTAGCCGTTGCCAACCGTTTACAGAGTTAATGAAAAAAGGCGTCTCCTTCGTATGGGATGAAGCTTGCCAAAAAGCTTTTGAGGATATCAAAGAATACCTCACTAAGCCTCCGTCCTGGTAGCTCCCATTTTGCGAAAAACATTCTTGCTCTATGTGCGAGCTATAAACCACTCTGTGGGCGCTCTTCTGACACATAAGAATAATGAAGGCTGCGAACAGGCCATTTACTGCCTGTGCAGAACTCTGATCGGAGTTGAATCTCGATATAACCCTGTTGAGAAGGAGTGTCTAGCCCTCGTCTTCGCTGTCCAGAAGACACGATATTATTTGGTTAGCCAAACCATACATATCATTTTGAGAGTCACTCCCCTGCGCATTCTCATGATGAAACCAGGGTCCTTGAACTCTAAGCTGGCTAATTGGGCTATTCTGCTATCTCAATACGACATGACTTTTGTCCCCCAAAAGGCGGTGAAAAGTCAAGCTCTCGCAACTTTTCTGGCAGCCCATCCAGTTCCAGAAATGTCAAAGTTACATGAAGACATTCTAGATGAGGTCATCGAGGCCAACATGACCTCAGGTGATGATGTATGGCAGAAGTTCTTTGACAGTGCATCAAGAACAGGTCCTATAGGCAAGATCATTGCTGGAGTGGGGGTGGTATTTGTCTCGCTCAAAAATCACGTTTTTCTCCATGATTCTCACTGACAGAACTTTGCTTCAACAATGTGGCTAAGCACAATGCATTGATCATTGGCCTCCAGCTCACCCAACAAATGGGGATACAGTACCTTGAAGCTTATGGTGACTCCAAATTGATTATCAATCAAGTCAAAGGAGAGTATAAGGTCCGTCATGAGGACCTAATACCTTATCACCATGCAGCCATTATGTTGGTCAAATCATTTGATGGCTTCTATATTAGCCATATGTCTTGCCACTTGAATACAAAGCTGATGCTTTAGTTGCGCTCGCGGCTACATTGGCCTTGCCAGCAGACACTACTTATCGTCTCAAGGTGGCTACTCGTCATCTCTTCTATCCGAAGTATGGTTTAGAGGTTAGCGAGGTTCATATAACCTCGACAAACTTTGAACTAAGGGACTGGTGATTCCCGATCATCGACTATGCCTTGCATGGCATAGTACCCAATGATCCCAAGAAAACGGCTTCTGTTTGATGAAGATCTACTCGGTTCTACTATAATGCAGTGATGAAAGACGTTATAACCGCTGCTCATATGATGGTGTACTTCTTTGTTGTCTATCCAATTTGAAAGCACGAGACGTACTTAAAAAGGCCCACGATGGCATATGTGAAGCTTATCAATCAGGTCCAAAGTCTAAGGACTAACTGCACCGACTCGGCTATTATTGGCCAACCATGATCGCTAACACAATCAAATATGCAAGAAGGTGTAAGGCTTGTAAAATTCATGCAGATTTCATACACTAACCCCCAAAGCTACTCCACCCCATAGTCACTTCATGGTTGTTCAAAGCATGGAGAATCAATGTATTAGGACCTATCACTCCTCCATCAGCGAAAGGTCATCGGTTCATCCTTGCGATAACCGATTACTTCTCAAAATGGGTAAAAGTTGCACCACTCGTTGAAGTTAAAACTGCTAGCATGGTCAACTTCATCAAACACCATGTTATCCATTGATTTAGTATTCCCACGCGGACCATCCACGACAATGGTCCCCAATTTGCAAGCCAATCATTGTATCAGTTCTGTAACAAGTACCAGATTCAGAATGTGGCTGTGAACCTAAGCTCTGGTATTCCTTCCTTCCGGTTGTATTCCTTGCCTCGTTTGTATTCCTTCCTTCCGGTTGTCAACCAGAATATTCGATTTTCTTCTCGTTTTCTTGGCTTCTTGTGGCTTCCAATCTGTTTCACTACCATACTTCTCTATCCCGAGTTCCTTATAGATATTCGAGTGCGCAGCGGAAGTGTCGTGGACCCGTAACATTTAGGCTTTGGGGTTGGAAATATTGTTCTCCCACCTGATTTGAAATTTTGAGGACGAAATTTTTTGTAAGGTGGGGAGAAATGTAACCCCCTGATCCCCAGTGTACGTATCACCGTATCAGTACGCGATACGACGTACAAAACTTGATTTGACCTCCGTGGTAGTCCAATTGAGCTGATTTCAATTTCAAAAATCATTTTTTTTTAGATTTTTCAGGATTTTCTAGAATTTTTTTGGATTATTTTGAAAAATCTTCGTAGTCGGTGTCGACCGACACCGATAATCAGCTCTCCGATTTTTATTTCACAAAGGGAGTAGACTTTTGAGAATCGACTTTCACCATGTGTCTTAGAATCATGTTATCTATGTTAAGGCATTTTGGGAATTTTTCTGAATTTATCGAAAATCCGGCCAAACCGGTGTCGCCCGGTATCGTGACAGCTTCTGGGATTTTTAATTGGCAAACCAGATTGAATTTCACCAAACCGTTTTCATAATACATCTCAGGATAATATTCTCTATTTTTTGTAATTTTTGGGCACCGTTCGGGGTTAGTCAAATTTTGGGCCGAATTAAATAATATTATTTTATTAATTTAAAACCTTCTCTTTTCTTTTCTTTTTCTTTCCTTTCTCTGGAAGCCTCCTCCACCGCCATCACTTCCACCGCCTTCCCCCTGCATTAAAACCCTCCCTCTCTCTTTTTAACTCTCTCTCTAATTCTTCCACTCTCTCTCTAATTAAACTCCCTAACCATCTCTCCCTCTCTCGCGCGACCTAACAAGGGGCGAATCCTGACCAGGCCGCCGGCCGCCGCCGCCGGCCGCCACCACGCCCCCAACCGACCGCGCCACCCCTCTCCTCCTTCCTCTTCTTCTTCTTCTTCTTCTTCTTTTCTTTCCTTTTCTTTTCTCTATTTCTTTCTCTCCACCTCTCTGTTTCCCTCTCCCTCACTCTCTCTCTCCCCTCTTTCTCTCTCTCCTGCCACCGTCGTGGGCTGCGGGAGACGCCGCCGGCGTGGGCCGCGGCGGGCGCAGCAGCAGCAGCGTTGTGCTGCTGCTGCTGCTGTGGGTATGTGTGTGTGGTGTGTGTGGTGTGTGTTGTGTGTGCTGTGTGTGTGTGTGTGGTGTGTGTGTGTTGGTGTGTGCGCGCGCTGTGTGTGTGTTGTGTGAGAGTGTGTGTGCGTGTGAGGTGTGGTGTGTGTGTGTGTGTGTGTGTGTGTGTGTGTGTGAGTGTGTGTGTGTGTGTGTGTGTGTGTGTGTGTGTGTGAGTATGTGTGTGTTGTTGGGTTCGGGTTCACACCCGAACCCACTATACTCCGATTGGTTGATTGGAAACCCATTAACCCCTATTGGGTTTAACTGAAACCCATTAACCCGTTTACCCTCAACCCATCACTTATGTTAATGGGTTTGGGTCGTGGATCCAAACCCGACCCGTTAACAGCCCGAACCCACTCCGAAACCCAATAAAGGTAAAATTGCAGAAAACCCCCTGAGTCATTTTATTAATTGCATTTGAATTATTTTATTTACATATTTAACCCTTTTGTTATGATTTAGTATTCGGGCAATATCTGGAGCATCCGGACTCCGAATTGGACGATTTTGGATCCGTTGTGATCGTGGGAAAGAGAGCTACCTCCCCATGGCTAGTTTTGAGTGTTTTTATTTTATAAATTATATTTTACCATGTTTAGTGATATGCATTGATTGCTTTATGTGACAGATATTGATTAGGGAGAAAATACGGTAACGATTAAGTATTAACTGGTAAGGATTGGACAGTCATTGTAAGAGGATTAACTCAGAAGATTGTTAGGTATTTCCTGATGTAATATGAGGTAAGAATAGGAACTATAACTACTAACATAGACAACTCGGACACAGTCATCAGACCTGCACAGGCACTGCCACTCGGGCCACTATGTCACCATCTGCTTGGACACTATTATGCACTGTCACTAGATATGACTGCAGGACACCGGCATTGCATGCACTGATAGTACCTGTACATGTATCCCCATTGCACAGATACTATGACACTGTCACCGTTACAGACCTACCGATCACTCGACATAGTGATTGCATGGCAACCTTTGATACACTACACGGGACACTGTTATTGCATTTACATGTTGCACAGATACTATGACACGTCTTGCACCACTTCACGGCATACCGTCAAGTCCTATACCGTTATCATCATTACATGGATTCTCGGCATATCACTGCTACACGTGCATGTATGGTTTCTTTATTCTTGTCATATGGATCCCCGTTCATATTACATGTATTATTGTTCCATGTTACCGTATGCATGTTATATGATTGTTTCCGGTTACTGATATGGAGATTCTCGTTACTCGACTTGAGAGCTGTTGATATGCGATATGTGGACTCCCACATCTATTGTTTCTGTTTCCCGTTATATTGTTCCTGTTTCCCGTTATATTGTTCTATGCTATCAACAGAGCTCAGGTCTTGTTATCATGTTACCCATATCATGTACTGTGTTTGTTCTCGTTACATTGTATACTTGACATATCAAATCATAAAGCTAACTGGGGTATGGGGGAGACTTGACGGTTGATTAGATCTTATCGGGTGATGTACTGGATCCATATTGTTCTCCCTCTACAGGGGACGGTAGTGCTACCTACCAATTGCTCCATGAGCTCTCGTTACTTGATTCATGCTCCCCTCTTAGCGGAGGGCTCTGGTCTCAGCAGCCAGGGGTTTGTTTAAGGCCGTGATCCGGGTATGCACGGGATACATCTACCCGATAAGAGCTCCTCGACCACGGGTTTCAAGTAACATAAGAAAACAGTATACACAATAGTGACGTCGGGAACACTTGTTATTTGGTCACTCTCTCATTTGGATAATGGTACCCGTAGGCCATGTCCGGATGGGTTCGACTAGAGTGCGGGCTCCAGTATGAACTACCAGTGGTATGGGACACTGGAAGAGATTGATTAAAATACCAGGTGGTATTGATTGCTACTATTGTATAAATTACATGACTTTGACATGATTTGCCTGATACATGTTTAGTTGTACTTGATTATTGTTCCTGATCATTTATCCGCTATCGTGTTACATGTATACTCTATTATTTTATCTGGTACATGTTACCTTTTCCGTGATGGTAGACTACGCATGTTCTGCAGTGCATATATTCTATGTTCTGTATACCTTGCAGACATCATTACTGTATATGCACAACACCTTATTGTGGTTATATTGCATATGCCCATCTGCATGTCCACTTCTATCACGTCACTACTAGCATGTTCATTTCTATTACGTCACCACTAGACAACATTATTTATGATATAAACTGGATACGACCATAGACCTGACCTGATGAGCTAGGTAGTGATGGTATTAAAAGATAACATGCTTATATCTTTCATGTTTAGATACTTCCGCTGCTACTTATATGCTTATTATATGCTTAGGATATGGTATCACTATTACAACAACATGTCTTATTTATTATTATTGTGCTTGTATTATTATAGTACATATTATTGCCTCCTTCATTTTACCACTCACTAGGTCGCTTTCTGACGACCCTGGCTTTGCGTGCCCAGGTTGGAGATCCGAGTTATCGTATTGTCAGATAGTCCATTGGAGTCACATAGGAGACTCACCATTGAGATCCTTCATAGGTATCTTTGTGCTTTGTTCCTGTTATCTCTTTATCCCTGTTTTTATATCTATTATGATCGCTAACCCCTTTCTACAGGTATTCTTGTACTTCTTTCCTGCTTGACCCCCTTGTCTATATGGAGGCTATGTCCTGTACTGAGGCTTAACGTACGCGTGAGTGTGTTTTCACCTCACGTATGTACATCGCCATAACGTCCTCGTACCTGCGAGATCGGGGCGTTACAGTGGCTTCAACTACTTATAACCCTGCTGCAATGGGTTACTAGAGGTATTCAATAAGATGACCATCAAGCTCTTCAAAAAGTTCTTCTCTTCAAGCAAACAAGACTGAAATGAGAAGCTCAGTGAATGTCTTTAGGCCTACAGGCAATACGCCTTTCTTTCTTGTCTACAGTTGTGGAGCAGTCATACCTCTAGGGATATAAATATCGTCACTTCGTGTTACTCTAGCAACCATATGATAGAAGAAGATAATGATTGATTACATCTCCAAGAGCTGGAAGCATTGGATGAAAAGCGAGTACAAGCTCAATAGAGCATTGAGTTGTACCAAGCTCGAATCTCGAAGGCCTTCAACAAAAGTCAAGGAGAGAGTCTTTCAGAAAGGAGATTTGATTTTAACTGTTAGGCTGGTCATGACACATAAGATCAAGTGCAAATTTCAACCTAAATGGGAAGGACCCTTCATGGTGGAGACGGTCCACTTGAACGAAGCATACCGCCTAGCAAATCCAAATGGTGACGCGCTCATGATGCTAATTAGTGGCAATTTTTTAGAAAAGTACTATCCTTGATCACGTTAACATCATACCTCTTATCAAAGAAGTATTGTACATGACCATATTAACATTAAACCTCTGATCATAAATACAGACTTGTATGACTGTTTCTTTTCCAAGGAAGCCCTTTCCTTAAACGAAATCAATTTCATCTCTGCTCCAAGGACTGTGGTCGACATTGAGCTGTTATATACCTGATATTGACACTGGAGATGAGATAAAGGCAAAATTTCTGATTTTAGCCTTATCACTCTGCTCATTTAGAAGAATTGGTATATCTTGAAGTCGAGCATGCTTAAATAGACACTCTTCTTTCTGATCATTCCTCTCGAAGAATAGGTCATATTTTGAAGTCGAACATGCTTAAATAGCGATTTTAGGCGTTCTTCTTTCTGATCATTCCTTCTAAAGAATAGGTCATATTTTGAAGAGAGCATGCTTAAATAGCAATTTTAGGCATTCTTCTTCCTGATCATTCCTTTAGAAGAATAGGTCATATTTCGAAGTCGAGCATGCTTAAACAGCGATTTTAGGCACTCTTCTTCTTAATCATTCCTCTCGATCTAAAAGGACGGTGACTGTTCAATTTGTAATAGTGACATGTCTCCAATCATCCCTTCATCTTGGTCATTCGGCGAGTCACGATTCGGTCTCATGACGACCTCTATCAAGCCGAATTCATTGAAGAAGGTTTGTGATGCATCTCAGCAGAACCTTTCACTGTTTTCATAATCTTATCTGGATTGGGTAATCAGCTACAAGCCTGAGTCTTGGCCATGATGAACATAAAATAAAGCTTCACAAGGAATCTTGACTTAATCAATAAAATTTTCCACAAAGCTCATGTTCTATGTCTCCACTTGACGACCAGCCAAGAACAAGAATCTTGACTAAGGTGACACTTCGTCAAGAACTTTGACATACTCGATAAATTCCCTACGGAGTTTAATTTTAACTCTCTAATCCCCAGCAAAATTTTAGAGGTCACCAATAGAATGCAGAAAGGTCCACTTCAAATGGCATGATATGAAAAGCCTTCGGTGAATAAAACTAGAGGAAAATATTGACTTCTAAGCCCAATATAATATCCTCAATATCTTATCATGCTGAGGGGAATAGCATGGCTAGCCCAACTTAAACGGTAGTTGGTAAAGGCATACCAAATCTGTTGATAATTGAGTTGCTAAAAATGCTAAGGGACCTGATCCCATTTGATTTCTCCAGAATCTTTTACCAATTCTCTTTTATGGAATGGTGGATCCACCGAGCGAATAAGTCATGTTGAAGCTTTCACCTCTGACTTTTCCATATGTAATGGTGGCATGCCTTCAGTCGCATCCTCCTCTTTTCGATTAGTCGAAGGCTGACTTCATAACCCGTTCACCCAAATATTTATTAAATTGATTAAATGAGTTTCTTTGATGACTTATCAAGCCGAACGCGTTGAAGAAGGTTCGAGACGCATCTTTGCAAAACTTTTCCAGTGTTTTCACATTCATTCTAAAGCGTGGAAACCGATTGATTAATCAAGAATTGAGGAAAGGTCCCTAGGGATTGGTGAAACCTCTCTATCAAATTTCCCTAGGAGTGTACAAATGATTATTCCCTCCAGTGAGAATTCACTTCAGTTGTCATGGTAATGATTATCTTTGATGACTTTTAGGAGCATTATTCTCTTATTCCCCTAACGGGGTTGCTTTGATCCTTAAACAAATTTTAAGAGCACAGCCTCTTATTCCCCGACTGAATTCTCTAGCAATATTCTTACATTTGAAGAGAATGGTCAATTCCACCAGAGTTCTTTACCAATTCCCGTTCATTAAATGGTAGGATCACATAAAACTGGAATCATTTTTCAAAGGAGATGAACTGCAGATCAAGTCTGCCAAGTTAGCAATAAACCTCTGACAGGATCGGAACTCCACCTGTCATCCTTCTCTATAAATTGCCCGTCTCACTCAAATTACTATTACATTAATAACACATGAACCCTTATCAAGTTAACATATCACCTCTAACAAGGTACTTTTATAAATTCACAAGCGGAGAAATTGTCACGATCACTTCGGACAAAATCCCCTTCTAAATTCCCAGCAAGGAATTTGCATCCTATCTTCCCCAGCTTGATTGTCCGTTAATGCATTCCTCTGACAATTCCTTCAAAAAATCCTCCAAAAAAATGCTAAATTTCCCACAGAGTATCAAATCACATCCAGTGGAATAACTCTTTCTTGTCTTTATGTCCAAACAATCACCTCTGAACGACAAGACTCTAAGCTTAGTATTTTGTCAATCGGTTATGTCCAGTTCATCATCTCTGAGATGACAGATAGCCAAGTCTTACTTTTTCTGCCGTTATGTCTAGTCAATCACCTCTGAACAGCAAGGTTCTCAGTCTGATGTTTCTTTATCGGTTATGTCTAGTTCGTCACCTCTGAACCGATGAAAGACCAAATCTCTTCCCATCTATGATACTCAAACTGTCATGTCCATTCATCACCTCTGAACAGACAAGTCCATAACCCTATTCTCCTTTCCCTGTCAGGACAGGGAGTTCTTGTTGTCATGCTAGTTAGTCACCTCTGAATAGCGAATTTCAAGCCTGGTGTCTCTTAGTCAGTCATATCCAGTTTATCATTTCTGAACTGACGGGTGCCCAGATCTATTTCACCATTGTAATCCCTAGTAACTAACTGTCATGTTAACATTATGACCTCTGGCCAAATGTCTTACTCATGTCCAATTTATCATCTCTGAATAGACGGGTTCTTAAAACCGAGTTCACTTTTCCTTTGTCATTATGTCTAGTACGTCACCTCTGAATGACAAAATTCTAAGCTTGGTGGCTTCTCAATCGGTTATGTCCAGTTCGTCACCTCTAAACTAATAGATAGCCAAGTCTCATCCTTTAGTCTAGTAGGGACTATTTTTTTCTTCATGTTCAGTCTATCACCTCTGAATGGTAGGGCTCTGAATTCAGTAATTCAAAATCAGATATGTCCAGTTCGTCACCTCTGAACTGATCAATATTCAAATTTCATCCTTCAGTCCTTTATGGACTTATTTGATGTCTAGTTAGTCAATAACTCTAAACAGTAAGGACTCTGAGTTTGGTGGTTTATTAATCGTTTATGTTCAGCATATCACCTCTGAACTGACCGATAGCCAAATCTTATCCTCTCGTCCAGCGCAGACTTCCTTCTGTCGTTATGTTCAGCTCATCACCTCTGAACAATAAAATTTTCGAGTCTGATAATTCCTAATCAGTTATGTCCAGTTTGTTACCTCTGAACTGATGGATTTTAGATCTTACCCCCAGTCCAGTAGGGACTATTTTATTGCTATTATGTCTAGTTTGTTACCTACGAACAACAGCAAACTCCTTTTCTAGTGAAACTTAACCTATCATGTACAGTCAATCACCTCTGAACAGACGAATTCCTAGACCTACACTTCTTTATCCCCAGTGGATTCTCTTTCCTAGACTAACCTTATCATGTTCATAACCAATGAATAATGTTAGTCTTGGTTCTAATTCCTTTTAGAATTTTACTTGGTGAAATTTTGCCCCTTTTTGTTCCCTCTAAAGAACTTGCATGTTAAGTTTTTCTCATTTGAAAAACTTATATCACTCGTGAATAATTGCACAGACAAGCAGAGAGTGGAGAAAAGAGAAGAAGATGTAAGGTAAATCATCGATAAAATTTTTTATTGATTGATAGAAGAAAACATTGAGAAAGAGCAAATTAGTCAATTAAATTTATTTTCATTGATTGTATTACATCAAAGTTTGTCACTCATGTGATCTAAGCTCTGACTAAAATGGACTTCCTCTGGCTACAAAAATGGCTTGAAACTTCAGCTTCTTTCGTTGAAAGCAGTTATCTAGTCTTTGTTAAGTCTGGATTTCCCCCTGATGTTGGTCTTTTACGGCTCATGCAGACAAGAGTGACAAAGCTAAAATCCGGAAAAGACCCATATACTATAGAAGGGCATCGAGTGATGGAAAGGAGATTATCATAGGATTTTCACGCCCCATTTCCCAAAATACATGAAAAACGAGTAGCGACGAGAGTCGGTGGCGTATACACGTGAGGTGAATACCCCACGTATACATGCTAAGCCTAAACTAACCTGAACAAGTTATAAAATTTACTATGATAAATCAATGTCACTGCAATAAGACATATAATGTCTACACATGATCTCAGATGAATAAAGTAATAAATCAAGAAATGAGTTCAAAATATCGAAAATCAAGTAAACGACGAAATAAAAGGAAGTGAGAATACCAGTGATTGAAATGAGAGAATTCAAGGCTCCTCAAGATGCCTGTCATCCTCTTCAAATACCTGATCAGTACGATAACATGCAAAGACCTGGATGTGTAAATCTTGGGAGTCAAAACTCCTAATGAGTGTGTAAGAATAAAGAAAAAGGTACACGTGCATATAACATGTGACTATATGATGATACAACTATAAAAATATACTGGTAAGAAAACAGACTGAACAAAACAGTAAAGTGGAGACAATAGAATACACTAAAATTTCAATCGGCATATTACAGGTACTAGGATAAACATGTGATGAATAACTTAAAGAGTATGGGTTAGTCTGGTATACAAACAGGTGTCAGGTGTCTATCATATCATATGTATAAACATGACAAGTGAACACAGTCAGTCATAATATGTATTAAGAGAGTTTTATTATTATTAATTATGTCAGCAAACACCAATTGTCACTTGTAATAGGCGCATCCCAAACTAAGCCTATCACGCGTGTCAATCGAGGTCCTAAATTATTAAAAATGATTGGTTGGGAATATTGTATGTGTATTAAGTGGGTCCCATATATACCGGGACCACGGCCCTGACTCCTGGCGTTGAACCAGGCCCTACCGCAAGGTAGTCGGTAACATTTATAACAGGTCAGGTAACATGTAAAGATGTATAACAGGAACATGACAGGGTGTCAGTCACCCTACAAGAACCATGTAGTGGAACCCTCTTTCGGTTGCGCATCATATATCCTAGGTCTACCCAACATACAGATTTATCTCCTCCATCAATTTTTCAATCTCGGTGTAAGTTGTTTAATATCATGTTATTCGTTTTTTAAGATTGGCTAATGTACATATTACCTAGGTCACTGGGATAACTTGGTGATGGCAACGGTAACAACATCAACAGTGTAATCATGATACATAATGTCAGTGAACAGGGAAAGCATGATAATATTGTATCGTATAACAATATTTTCCAATGACTTTAGTAACTTGGACAATATGGCTTTCAGGTAAATATCATGTATTGTGGGTCAGGTCATCCAATGAAATAATAATATTGTTCAAGATCATCTATGCAATTCATTTGTGTTGGACATACATAAACATGAAACAGTGATCAACGGGTGTGAATCATCATGAACAATAATTTAGATATAAAATAGAATTTTTTGAAGAAGAAAAATAGTAACATGCTCACATGAAGTGATAACAATGTCATATGCATTAAACTAAATAAATAAGATGATCACTCATGGCCAATTGAATAATAGAGAAATACTCAATAAAATAAACACTCACATGAAATAACGTGATTTTGGGCACGAATCGTCATCTGGTCTTCATCGTTGTAATATGCAACTAAGCACATGAACTCACACACATACAAATACACACACGCATCGGTATACATTTGTATACACATACACACCACATGTACACTACACACGCACGTGCATAAACAATGTGTGTATACTATGATACTATCATGAAGGTATATTGGATAAGAAAATAGCATGAATTAATACGGCAATAAGGAGATAGTATGATATAACATCAATCAACATATCCCAAGTATTACAGTGACATGCAATACATAACTTTAAGAATATTGAGATTAATCTGTTATAATATCATACGTCAGGTCATGAGTACAGTCAGGTGTCTATCATAACATGTATGTATATGACAAGCTAACACATATCATCTACAGTGTATCAAGTCAGTCAGTTGTTATTAATTATTACATCTCGTATTTTAACAAAAGAGATATTACAGGATCTGTCTTTATCATCAATTCAATCGTGGTCTTCCCGGATATGTTCGAGCCCAACATCAACAGGTTGCAGCATGGTCTTTCTGAGAGAATACACCCTTCTTTAGCTCTGAACATGATGAGCTTCTGATAAATTATCTCGTCATTATCTCCAAGCGTGGTAGTGGCTGAAATGCCTCTTGATGTGATTTCACCCTGGCGAAGATTAGTGCAATGCACTCCAATGTGTTTGCGTCACTGGAAAGCGAAGCCTGGTCTTGAAAATGGCAGTAGAGACACCCGTTCATCCCCCTTACTGATCCAAATAGATTGTTGATAAGCCAGAAGCATAATGGACTGCAAGAGAAAGAAGAATAAAACATGTTAGCCTCTGAAAAAAAAGCTAAATCGTAAATTCATTCTCCAAGGGATGCTAATTCAGATTCAGCTTCGCTCTTCGGATGAAGCTAATTTCACTCTGAGGTGAAGCTTCGCATTACATACAGGCAAAGTACAAAAAGCCCTAAGGGCTAGCTTCGCTTGGTGGCTTAAAAAGCACTTGTGCCTAGGGGAATTCAAAGGACTCAAAAGTCCTTGATTAAGCTTCACTCCGAAGCTCAGATTCGCATTCTGCCAAGAAGCAGAATGCAAAAAGCCCAAAGGGCTAGCTTTGCCTGAAAGCTTGAGGAGGAAACCCCTTTGTTTCTAAATTTGTTCAATGAAATTAAAGGGGAATAAAATCCCTAAATTCGGTAGGATCAAATTAAGAGAGTTAGACTCTCTAAAAAAATCATTAGCTCCTGGGGAATCTTGATGGGTTCTCCATGAAATAGCTGAAATTGGCTTTGAAACAGAAGAACAGATCTATGAAAAGAGAAAAACCCTACCTACAACTAGTCATTTGATGACGGGGGAAGGTGACGTCGCCATAGCAAAGACGATGATTTCCTTCATTGTGCCACTTGGGTGCCATTGATCACGAAGAGGACTCAAAGGGAGAAGATCGAACATTTAAAAGAGAAAACAATTTCTCTTAGAAAACAAACAGCCTGGGTGGCTTTTATAGACAGAGCTACATGGCTTTGCCTCCTTAAAAGGGGTGCAATCTGCCACTCCCAACAAGTTTGAATGCCGAGAATAAAGGAAGAACCCTTAAATGCCATGCAGATGATGCTTCATTTCTGCAGCACCTGCGAGGCCAAAACACTGAAGGCTCCACATGAATTGAGACTGCAGTGCCTGCGAAGCTAAAAATGCTTCGACTCCTCAAAGGAGTGCAAGCTGTCATTTTAAATTAATTTGAAACGATAGTTGGAGGTTCGAAAAAAACTAAGCAATGAAGTTATTTAGCTTCCAGATGCCATTTTGAGCTTCGTAAAGCTCTATTTTAGCTCCATCGTAAGCCTATAATTAGTTTCATAGGAAGCTTTGTTAGCTCCGCTGAGAGCTTATAGTTTAGCTCGCTGAGATCTCATCCTTAGCTTCGCCTAAAGCTTCATCTTAGCTCCGCTGAGAGCTCATTTATTAGCTTCACGCGAAACTCACACTCATGAAATTTCTATGTTAAACCAATCTGGTTACCTAGTTCAGTGCACATTTGCATCCAATAGGCTTTTTGACCTAAGCAATGTCAAATTTTAGGTCTCAGGCTTCAGGTTCAAAGTATTTCGGAATATGTACCAATTCATTATAGATTCACGAAAACTTTGAAGGAGATTTTTTGACACTCTAAAAAGACGAACTCTAAGGCAGCTCTGCAACCAGTCCGAACAATGTCTAACTTATCGACACTTCAAAAAAGACAAGTCGTAGGCAGGCTGAAGACTTATCATCTCTGATGGACAAACCAATGACTTGGACTCACTGATCCAGTAAAACAGATAGTGAATCAAGCATTTGCCTTCTGAAGCAAGCTATCAATAGCTCCACTGTGGGCTTATTTCTTAGCTTCACCTTGATCTTCACATTTATTCAATATTAAATTCAGTTAATAATACTCTCTTGTATGTTTCTAGGTCCATGATATGAAATAAAAAGAAGCCAAAAAAATCTTATTTGGTGATTTTTAGAGCCTATATATAGCCATTGAGTTTGGGGAGCAAATCTGTCAGATCTGAGAGCAGAAAATCAGAAACCAGCACGGGGACTAACAGGGGGACAAGGCAGAAGACTGCAGTAGGCCTGTATTGCAACTAACCACTAACTTGCTAATTCCTTACTTGATAATCCACATGAATCTATTAGCCTTTAGTTGGCTTTCTCTTGCAAGAACCATTGATGACTCATGATGATGGATTCTAACACTCTAACATCTAACTCTCTAACAAGCTAACATCACTTTATTCCATACATGCTCTAGTTTAGTTTTGATGATTTAAGTGTAACTTGCACTTGTTTGTTAAGTTTGGATGTGAAAGTGATTTTATGGGTCATGTTTTGAAAAACTCTTGAACTAAGGACTAGTGATGGTCAAGGATACATGTGAGGCAACTCTCATTAAGAGGTTAGCATATTGGTAGGCCCATTAGTAGTTAGTAGCCATGAATTTTCTTTCCTTTTACTTTATTTAGAAATACAAAAATCATAAATACCTTCTCTTCAATGTTTCTATCTTTGTTTCCAACCGTACACTTCTCTTTTATTCTTTGTTTTCTTTTCTTTTCATTCTTTGAAACATAGAAGAACCGATAACACACGTATAAAGATACTGGTAAAGCTTCTATCGCTTCCCATCCTTATGGATTTGACCAGTTTAGCCTCTATGCTATAACAGAAGTATCGAGAAGCCAAAGCACACACACTTTAACTTTTGATTTCAAAATGACACATTTTGTACACGGTTTCCCCTGATCAAATTTTAGTGCCATTGTTGGTAATGGGAACAGTTTGATGTCACATTTTTGTTAACTTTTCTTCTTTATTTTTTGACGTACAGGTTAAAATTTTCAGAAATTTAGCATCGCAGAAATCCACACTTGCTTTTGTGTGGTTGGATAAATTCTTGTATAGATATTTTGCTGCGAGAGTCTGTTTACATTACCTATACACTGTAATAATTTAAAGAACTAAAATATGATAGTTGAATATTTTAAAGCGGTTTAGACATTTGCATCTAGGCACTTGTCAATTTTTATCCAATATACTGTATTTTATTTTTGTGTTATTGTGATCTTGACGGAGGTGAACATATTGCATTGTATATACCTTAGGATAAACACTTGAGTGATTTACTCATTTTTTTGTGTTCATTCTTTTCTATATTGCACATTTGCACGAATAAGAAATTAAGGGCAAAATCCAACATAACATAATGTGGGGAAGTTATAACCCCCTAGCCCAAAAACCACCTCCCCACTCACACATCCCAAGCCTAAATAAAATTTGCTAGACGTTGGCCCCTAGGGACATCTCAGACTCATTTAAGAGATTGACTTAAGAGAAAAGTTGCTAGAAGTTGAATCTTGTCAAATCGGTGTCAAAGGTTGGGGATTGAGAGGCAAAACATCGAAAAACAGAGGTTTGATATAATTAGGCCCGTCACTTTGGTACGGATACCTTCTACTAATCTTGCCCCTACTTGGCCGATTAACTTATGGTGAGATTCCTACAATTTACCCCCTGTGGATAGTCTAACTAGTTAGGAGTCGTCTAGATCTAGGTTAACCCAAAGTATAGGCTTATTTTTATTTTTTCTTTTTCTTTGTTTATTTGTTTTTTTTTTGTGATTATTGTGATAAAATGGAATATAACCAAAAATTTTCCAACCAAATGAATCTATTTTTTACCTCTACCTCATTTAGCTCGAATAACTCCAACCCAGCTATGTACAACATGAACTAAATATATAGGTTAGATTGGGTTTATCTGACTCAATATGATTCATATCCCCAATCCTATGACCATAATTTTAAAATAGTTTCTACTCTTCATAGAGTCAATGGGGATTCACCTCCTCTGAGTCAAATTTTCAACCACCTTGTCCACCATCTTCTTTCTCATATTCTGCTTCACATACTCCTTTTCCTGAACCACCAATGAAGAAAAATCAGAGATACAAAAGAGTATATAAGCCATGCTTGAGTCCCAATAACAAATATTTTAAAACATGTTGGACTCATCATTTTAACCAAATTATCAAGAGTCGTACTCATCTTTTTCAGTCTCACTAATTCAAAATGAACAACCATCAATCTGGAATTAAGTATGGAACTATTGCGTGAGTCTGAGCGATATTCTCAAAACATGTTGGACTCACCATTTTCCCTGTACCAGCTTCACATACTTCTTTTTTAGAACATCTAACTGCAAAAAATCCATCCTAGAAATGAATATGGAAGCCTTGTGTGAGTCCGAGCAACAATCATAAAATCTGATGGACTCACGATTTTATTACAATTTTCAAAATCAATTTCCATAATGAGCAAATTGATCAATGGGAGTGAGAAAAGTCTTTCTTGTCAACCTTTGATCAATCCTTATATCCCTAATCCTATCTATTGGACCGAAGAATCATGTTATTTTTCAAAACCAAGATTCAATTTCAGCTCATCCATTTAAACTTGACCAAACTCCAAGTTTTGAAAGTCCTATTGACATTTTGGCAAGTTATCCCTTCCTGAAAGTGAACTTGAGCATGAATGTGATCCAGATCCACATGTTGGTAATTCCATTTTATTTTTTGATTCAATAATGACTCAGGTATCTTTACCAGATTTTTTTTTCCATATTTCGAAGTCAATATTGAATCCTGTATCAGTACACCATTAAGTAGAATCACCAATATCTTTCGATCATACTTCATTGATGGGGCAAGTGTGTGAATATCAAATTTTTGGTTTGGACCCCATTTTTGAACCAATTTTGACTCCCACTTTTGAATACAGACTTGATCTAAGTCAACTTTCTGAGTCGGTATTTGTTCCTTTGGAGCCCAAATCAGTCATCCCCCAAACTCACACTTCAGTGTTAGACAAAGTGTTGAACAAAATGACTCAAGAATTATTTTTGAAAATTAAAAATTAGATGGGGATAATTTTTTAAATAAGACCATTCACTCATCAATCTTTTAATGGGTCATAGTAGAGAGGTCACTAGTGGGTTCCTTCGAGATCATCACTATCCAATCCGATCAAGATCATAACTAAAGAGTGGAACATCCTCAAGTAATATAGAATTTGTTGGCCCAAAAGGTTACACTCTCCAATTGTTTAGAGTTTTGATGATAACAAAACAAATAAGAGCTATTTCGTACTAATAAGTTGTTCAAGATAAGTTTCAGGTTAGTGCCATATTTGGAGGCCATTGCTTAGCTTTTTGCAAGAATTTCTAGGTTCATGGAGCATATAAGGCAAATGGCAAAGTAAGGAAGGAACATAGAAGAGAAGGCTCTAGCAAGGCATTGCTTGGCTCAAGACTTCATTTTGGCTCAAGAAGACTTCATTAGATTTGTTTTTAGTTATAGTTTTGTTAAAGAATTGTGAATAAGTTTGAAGCTCAAAGTTCCTACACACACATGCGCACTTGTCTTTCCTAAAACATTTCTCCTATAATATGTACAAAATATTTTAAATACAATCTTTTGCTTACAAACTCAATTTTATGTTTTATACATATCTCTAATCAAAACTATTTTTTTAAATTTCAAGATCTCCTCTAAATTCTTTTTCAAACTCAGTTTTGGCCTGAGCCGGTCGACCGTCGGTCGACCGATACTAGGTCAGGTCAGAACGGTCGACCGACCCAATCGACCGAGCTTTCTAGCAGTTTGGTGCGTACATGTGTGCATGTTTTGCGGTCGACAGGGCGGTCGGCCGACTGAAGTGCAGTTGCTCTCTGTTTGTGACCGGTCGACCGAGCGGTTCGACCGAGAGCCTGCAACGGCTCTTTATTTGAACCCCAGTCGAACGGCCGGTCGACGAGAGAGAGAGTCGTTTCTGCCATAACGGCTAGTTTCTAAACACGTTTTAAATTTGTCTTTTCCTCTCTAAAGAGTTTAAATGATATTTTCTGAATCTTATACTTCCTAATTGCTATTTAGTGGGTTTACTCTTTAATCCCTAGCCCTATCCTATAAATAGGGGTGATTAGGGTTAGTTTTTTTCAATAACAATCATTTTGCAAAAATATTCAAAGTTTAAAGGCTTTCAAAAGAGTTTTGTTCTTGGTTTTTGTGCTGAAAAATCTCTCTCATTTCTGAAGTTTCAGTTTTAAAACTCTCTCAAATTCTCTCTTTTCCCACTTACAATACTAGAGCTTCAATCCTACTCATTATTCTATAGGGCTTTTTGTAAGGGAAAAGAATTTTTCAAAAGAGAATTTGTGGTCTTTTGATCACCAAGAGAAAACTTGTACTTGAGATTGTGGAGTTGGGTACTCCGGTGTGATTGTAATTCTTTGTGAAGTTATAATGGTTAGAAATCCTTCTGGGTGAAGGCGGGGACGTAGAGCTGGGTGCTCGAACCTCGGAAAATTCTCGGTGTTTGCGTTTGGTTTACTTGCTCTTGTTTCTTGCTCTACTTTCATTACTCTTATTACTTGCTCTCTATATTCATAGCTATAT
Organism: Agave tequilana; assembly: GCA_038442645.1. NCBI lineage: Eukaryota > Viridiplantae > Streptophyta > Magnoliopsida > Asparagales > Asparagaceae > Agave > Agave tequilana. Next base: position 8,390 of record JAVJIF010004293.1, on the reverse strand, counting down.
TCACTTGTTTCATATTCATATTGTCAATCTTATACTCATACAATAAGATTGCATTGTGCACCTCAAACTCTTATCTAGAGGATCACGAGGAAGGAGTTCAGAGCCCTTCACGGGGTATTTAGCTTCTAGTCTTGTTTTGGGTGATTGTTAAATCATAATTTTTAATTGTGCATTGATTAGCATTATCACCTATTCACCCCCCTCTAGGTGATTTCAATTGGTATCAGAGCTTGGACTCTAGGTTTTGGCTTAACATCCTTAGAGAGATCCTAAAACTTGCTAATCAACATTTGCATCTTTCATTCATTCACTAGTAAACATGGTCGATAACATCAAAACCCCTCCTAAATTTGATGGACTTAATTTTCCCATTGGAAGGTTAGGATGACTATTTTTCTACAATCTTTAGGTAGCTTAGTTGCAAAATCCTTGACCAAGCCCTATGTTAGACCCGATAGTGAGGAAAGCACTTGGTCCGACTTTACCTTTAGAGAATATGAGGCTAATTCTAAGGCCCAAAATTTCCTTCTAACCGCCTTGAATGAGGATGACCTTACACGGGTAATACATTGTCAATCCGCCTATGAGATTTGGCAACATTTGTTGGTCACACACGAGGGGACATCACAAGTAAAGAGAGCTAAGATAGATCTCTTGAGGTCTCAATATGAAAGTTTCAAAATGATTGATGATGAGTCTATTGATTCCATGATTACAAGGTTTACTAAAATTACCAATGCTCTTTCCTCTTTAGGTGATGATATTAGCAATGACCAAAAGGTGCGAAAAGTGATTCGAGCTCTTCCTTCATCATGGGAGATAAAGGCTACCACCTTGAAAGAGTTAAATGACAAGGATGAAATGGATCTCATAAGTCTTATTGGAAACCATAAGACTCATGAGATGAAAAGAAGGCAAGAGAAGAAGCGGCTCCTCAAAAGAAGAAATCCATAGCGTTCAAGTCTTCCTCCACTCTTGATGACGATGAAGAAGATGAAGAAGATGATGAGGAGCTATCCCTCCTTGTAAGAAATGTGAAGAGGATGTACCGCAAAAACAAGCAAAACTTTAGAAAGAAATTGGAAGGGAAAGAGAGAGAGAAGAATCATTTGCTACAATTACAAAAGCCCGGACACATCATGGCCGATTGCCCGGACTTCAAGAAAAAGGTGACTTCCTCCTTCAAGCAAAAGAGACCGGTTGATAAGAAAGCTTACAAGGCCACTTGGGATTCGAAAAGTGAGTCCGAAGATGAGGTGGACACGGCGAACATGTGTTTCATGGCAAACACACCAAGGTAACCACTCAAACTCATGATGATGAAGATGAATAAGTAGAGAAATGCTGTACATGCTTTTGTTGAACTTTCGGAAAGCTATGATGATAAAAAGGTAGAATGTTCAAAATGGAAAAAGAAATTGCTTTTCTTAAAAATCAACTTGCTATTGTTTCTAAAGAAAAGGATGAAATTTCTTCCAATCTTGTTTCTACTCAAAAAGAATAATGCTTACAAAGTTGCTTGTAAAGCAAAATTTCCAAAAATTGATGAAAAGAAATTTCTTTGTAAAAACTAGAATTGTTGATTTTGAAAAAATTTTGAAGGATTGTGCTTTCAATACTAAGAAACTTGAGGAAATATTTTCAAAGAAGCACACTTCTCATTTAAAAATTCTCATGCTCATCATGCTCACTCTTCACATAACACTCATGTTACTCATGTTCACAATTCACATGCTCACAAGTCACACACTCACTATGCATTTAAATATGGTAGAGTTTATCGATGTACTTATGTGGTAAGAATGGACATCTAGCTAAGTTTTGTTATGACCAAATAAATAGAACAAATAATCTTGTATGGGTCATGACACTAACTCTTTAGGACCCAAGAAAATATGGGTACCAAAATTAAGTCCTAAATTATTTGATGTAGGTACACACCAAGGCTCCAAGACGTAGGGAGCGGTGGTACCTTGATAGTGGTTGTTCAAGACACATGACATGGGATATCAATAACTTTACAACCCTATCAAGGTACGTTGAAGGTGGCACCGTCACCTTCGGAGATGACTCAAAGGGCACTATCATCGGTATAGGCAACATTCAAATTGGTGCATCTCCTATTATAGAAAATGTTGTTCTTGTTGATGGACTTAAACATAATTTGCTTAGTATAAGTCAACTTTGTGTTCGTGGTCTTAAACTTATTTTTGATGATACTACTTGCAAAATTTTTGATTGTAAAACCAATGATTGTATTCTCACCGGATTTCATGATAATAATGTTTATATCATAGACATGCTTAATTTGGATTGTTCTACTAAATGCTTGAATGCTTTTGATGAAAATTCTTGGCTTTGGCATAGAAGATTAGGACATGTATCTTTTGATCATCTTGCTAGGATTAATTCTAAGGAATTGGTGAAGGGTATTCCTTCCTTGAAGTTTGAGAAAGACCGCATTTGTGATGCGTGCCAACTTGGAAAACAAACCAAGTCTTCCTTCAAACCAATCAAGGATATCATGTCAACTAGGCCATTAGAATTAATTCATATGGATCTTTTTGGACCAACTAAAACTAAAAGTTTAAATGGTAGTAGATATGCATTTGTTTTAGTTGATGATTTTTTCCGTTCACTTGGGTTTTTTTTTGGAACACAAAGATCAAACTTTTTCACATTTAAGATTTTTCAAAATAGAGTTAAAAAAGAAAAAGGTTTTTCGATTTTGAAAATAAGGAGTGACAGAGGTGGTGAGTTTGTTAACCAACTCTTCATGATTTATTGTGATGAAAAGGGAATCAAGCATGAAATGTCATGTCCTAGAACTCCACAACAAATGGAATTGTAGAAAGAAAGAATAGAACACTTTAAGAGATGGCTAGGACTATGATAAGTGAATATGACCTCCCTCAATATCTATGGGCCGAGGCCGTAAACACCGCATGCTACATATCAAATCCTATTTATTTGTGTAAAAATTCTTCCAAAACATCTTTTGAAATGTATCATTCTAGAAAACCAAATGTTTCATATTTTAAAGTTTTTGGATGCAAGTGTTTTGTTTGAATACTAAAGATAACTTGGGTAAATTTGATGCTAACGCTTATGAAGCAATATTTGTTGGATATTCTACTACTAGCAAAGCTTATAGAATATTCAATAGATCTTCTCTTACCATTGAAGAATCCATGCATGTAAATTTGAAGAATCTAATGTGGTTATTGAGAATGTTATAGAGATTGACCCATTAGGTGATGACATGGAGAGACTATCCTTGAAGGACTCACCGCTCAAGAAGAAAAGCAAGAACCCATTGGTGATGTTCAAAAGGATGTGGAGGAAAGCTCTCAACCGCTTCCTAAAGATTGGAGATACACTACAAATCATCCCAAGGATCTCATCTTAGGTGATGTATCTAAAGGGTAACAACTCGCTCAAACTCCATGACTTGTGTGGTAACTTTACTTTCATTTCTCATTTTGAACCCAAAAACATCCTCGAAGCCGATGGGCACTTATATTGGTTGCTAGCCATGCAAAAAAACTCAATCAATTTGAGCGCAACCAAGTTTGACACTTTGTTCCTAGGCCTCACGATAGACCAATAATTGGTACTAAGTGGATCTTTAGAAACAAGATGGATGAGTACGAAAATGTCATTAGGAATAAAGCTAGGTTAGTGGCCCAAGGTTACACTCAAGTTGAGGGAATTGACTTTGAGGAGACCTTTGCACCCGTAACACGGCTTGAAGCCATACGGATGACACTAGCTTTTGCATCTTTTAAAAATTTTAAACTTTTTCAAATGGATGTAAAAAGTACATTTTTAAATGGTTTTATAAATGAAGAAGTTTATGTTGAATAACCTCCTAGTTTTGTTGATCATGTTCATCCTAATTTTGTTTTTAAACTTGATAAAGCTTTGTATGGATTGAAACAAGCTCCAAGAGCTTGGTATGAAAGGCTTTCTAGTTTTCTCATTTCAAATGATTTTGTTAAAGGCAAAGTAGACACAACATTATTCACTAAGCATGTTGATGGTGACATTTTAATTGTGCAAATTTATGTTGATGATATAATTTTTGGTTCTACTAATGAGTTTCTTTGGAAGGAGTTTGAAAAAGTTATGCAATGTGAGTTTGAAATGTCTTCAATGGGTGAATTGAACTTCTTTCTTGGACTCCAAATCAAGCAATTGCAAGATGGGATATTCATATGTCAAGCCAAGTACGCAAAGGAACTCGTAAAGAAATTTGGACTTGAAGGCTCAAAAGTTTGCAACACTCCCATGGCAACTACAACCAAGCTTGATAAGGATGACCAAAGTAAAAGTGTTGATATTAAGTTATATAGAAGCATGATAGGTAGTTTGTTGTATTTAACGGCAAGTAGGCCGGATTTAATGTTTAGTGTGTGTCTTTGTGCTAGATTTCAATCGTGTCCTAAAGAGTCTCATCTTATTGCGGTAAACGCATTATTCGTTATATTAAGGGCACAATTGGAATGGGTCTATGGTATCCGAAAACCAGAGATTTCTCAATGACGAGTTATTCGGAAGCCGACTATGCGGGTTGTAGAGTGGATAGAAAGAGTACTAGTGGGACATGTCAATTTCTTAGTAATTGTCTTGTTTCATGGTCCTCTAAGAAACAAAATTCGGTAGCCCTCTCAACCGCCGAGGCAGAGTATGTTGCCGCGGGGGCTTGTTGTGCACAAGTCCTTTGGATGAAACATACTCTCCTTGATTATGATTTGCATTATGACTATATAAAAATATTTTGTGATAATACTAGTACTATTCATATGACAAAGAATGCAAATCAACATAGTAAGACTAAGCACATTGAGATTAGATATCACTTTCTTAGAGATCATTTTGAGAAAGGTGATATAGATATTGATTATGTTTCCACGGATTTGCAACTTGCCGATATTTTCACTAAACCACTTGATTTTAGTAGATTTTCCTTTATTTGTAGTGAACTTAATGCTTGTGTTATTGAATAAAATTTTTTTTAATCCCTTTTTGATGTATGACAAAAAGGGGGAGAATGAGTTTATATGGAAATATAAGTTTATATGGCTTTGGTTCCATATGAGTTTATATGCTTTTGGTTTTTGCAAAGTGTTTTTATGAATTCTTGTATTTGAGTTTAAGTGCCTTGCAAGTGTCTTACAAGTGTTTTATGTCTCATGGCTTTTGCTTGCAATTCACCTCTCTTTTATTTGTTTTGTTTAGCATAATTTGAGGGGGAGCTTTCACCTCCCCTAAATTTTTATCATACCATATTTGTTTTGTCATCATCAAAAAGGGGGAGATTGTTGGCCCAAAAGGTTACACTCTTCAATTGTTTAGAGTTTTGATGATAACAAAACAAATAAGAGCTATTTGGTACTAATAAGTTATTCAAGATAAGTTTCAGGTTAGTACCATATTTGGAGGCCATTGCTTAGCTTTTTGCAAGAGTTTCTAGGTTCATGGAGCATATAAGGCAAATGGCAAAGCAAGGAAGGAACATAGAAGAGAAGACTCTAGCAAGGCATTGCTTGGCTCAAGACTTCATTTGGCTCAAGAAGACTTCATTAGATTTGTTTTTAGTTTATAGTTTCGTTAAAGAATTGTGAATAGGTTTGAAGCTCAAAGTTCCTACACACACATTTTTGCGCACTTGTCTTTCCTAAAAGATTTCTCCTATAATATGTACAAAATATTTTAAATACATATTTTGCTTACAAACTCAATTTTATGTTTATACATATCTCTAATCAAAACTATTTTGTTAAATTTCAAGATCTCTTCTAAATTCTTTTTCAAACTCAGTTTTTGGCCTGAGCCGGTCGACCGTCCGGTCGACCGACACTAGGTCAGGTCAGAACGGTCGACCGACCCAGTCGACCGAGCTTCTGGCAGTTTGGTGCGTGCATGTGTGCACATTTTGCGGTCGACCAGGCGGTCGGCCGGCTGAAGTGCAGTTGCTCTCTGTTTGTGACCGGTCGACCGAGCGGTCGACCGAGAGCCTGCAACGGCTCTTTTATTTGAACCCCAGTCGACCGGCCGGTCGACCGAGAGAGTCGTTTCTGCCATAACGGCTAGTTTCTAAACACGTTTTAAATTTGTCTTTTTTCTCTCTAAACGAGTTTAAATGATATTTTCTGAATCTTATACTTTCTAATTGCTATTTAGTGGGTTTACTCTTAATCCCTAGCCCTATCCTATAAATAGGGGTGATTAGCGTTAGTTTTTTTTTCAATAACAATCATTTTGCAAAAATATTCAAAGTTTAAAGGCTTTCAAAAGAGTTTTGTTCTTGGTTTTTGTGCTGAAAAATCTCTCTCATTTCTGAAGTTTTAGTTTCAAAACTCTCTCAAATTCTTTCTCTTTTTCCACTTACAATACTAGAGCTTCAATCCTACTCATTGTTCTATAGGACTTTTTGTAAGGGAAAAGAATTTTTCAAAGAGAGTTTGTGGTCTTTTGATCACCAAGAGAAAACTTGTACTTGAGATTGTGGAGTTGGGTACTCCGGTGTGATTGTAATTCTTTGTGAAGTATAGTGGTTAGAAATCCTTCTGGGTGAAGGCGGGGCGGGGACGTAGAGCTGGGTGCTCGAACCTCGAAAAAATTCTCGGTGTTTGCGTTTGTTTACTTGCTCTTGTTTCTTGCTCTACTTTCATTGCTCTTATTACTTGCTCTCTATATTCATAGCTATATTCACCTGTTTCATATTCATATTGTCAATCTTATACTCATACAACAAGATTGCATTGTGCACCTCAAACTCTTATCTAGAGGAATCACGAGGAAGGAGTTCAGAGCCCTTCACGGGGTATTCGGCTTCTAGTCTTATTTTGGGTGATTGTTGCATCATAAATTTTTAATTGTGCATTGATTAGCATTATCACCTATTCTCCCCCCTCTAGGTGATTTCAGAATCTAGAATGTCTCTATATTCTATCCTCGACATCAAAAAAATTATTACTCAAATAATTGATCAGTAAATTGATTCAAATAAAATACTTACAACTAATAATCCAAAATCAATATCATATTATAGATCAAAATCAAGGTAAGGTATTCTCCCATATAATTAGAACCCAGCTATTATCAATCTCATCTAAATGTTAATCAAGATCCAATGTAAATCTCAGGTCGAATTCTAAGTCCATATATATAGCATCAAGGAAAATCAATCTTCTAATAAAAGAAACATTTATTTAATCCATCCTCAATGTCCAAATTGTTAGCCAAAAGGCCCTTCACCTTAGCTTTGATGATAACTAATTTATGAAGTTAAGTTACTAATGATCTTGTGTTTATTAAGTTTCAGTTATTGATCAAGATCTTAGTAGATGTTTAGCTTCAGTAAAAGATCAAAGTTAAGTTTTGAAGCTAACACGTGTTGATTCAAGACCTCACGCATCAAGATCGCATCTAGTACTCAAGATGGAGTCAAGTTTAATGGATCGTGTTTGGATCGAGTCGTCTTGGAGATGAAGATCGAAAAGAAGACTTGTATCTAGGTTCATTTGCTTTTGTTTAGATCTTGTGTAAGGATAGTTTAATTTTGATATGCTCAAGTATACACACACAAGTTCAAATGTTTTGTTTCGGTTTTAACAGTTTTGGATTTTCAAGAATATATATTGTTTTTATAAATAGATAGAATCAAAATAGGTTTACATGGTTATATGTATGTTTGATTTCATCCATATACATCTATGCTTCATATTATTAAAAAAACTTATTTTGGTTTATCTACCTCATGGTTTCAAGTTTTGTTTTTATCAAAACTTATTTTAAAATTTAATGTCAAAAACATAAATATATCATTTATATGTGTATTGGATTCTATCCATACACACTATGCTTCAAATGTGTTTCAATATCTTGTTATTATATTTATACAAGTTTTGAAAAAATTAGTTTTCCATTTCAAAATCTTAGTTTTGGAAAATACAGTTTTTGGTTTAAAACTTAATTTTCATGCCTCAAAATTAGTTCAAATAGTTTGTAATATGTGTTAATTTCTTATCACACATATTTGTACTTCAAATATTTACATGAACTTATTTTGTGAATTTTATGTGATTTTATGGGAATTTATAGGTATATAAAAGTCCACATTTTTCAACCCCATAATCCCTGTTTTGAGCCTTCCGACGATTGGCCGAAATAGAACTCGGTCGATCGGTCAGTCGACCAATGTACATAAGACGTGCACATAGACCTTGCCTATATGGTCGGTCGACCGCACGGTCGACTGACTGTAAGAGACTTAGTCTCTGTTTGGCTCGGGCGACCGGGCAGTCAACCGACTTGGCATTTTGCCTTAGGGCGGTCGACCGACAGGCTCAAACGGTCATATTTTTTACCATTGGCCGGTCGAC
>JAVJIF010004292.1:0-265120 GCA_038442645.1 Agave tequilana | reverse complement strand
CGTGTGGCTTCAGGCGGAGCTGACTTCCTCTGGCGAAGTTACGCTTTAGCAGTTCAGATGAAGCTATGAGTTAACTTCCTGGCGGAGCTGTGAACGACTTCAAGGCGAAGTTGGATGATCTTAGCCTCTCAGGCGAGGCTATCCCTTTGGGCTCATGTGATGCTAAGTGCTAGCATCTTTAGACCTGCTGAGGTCTATTTAGATACAATCCGGGCTCACTATCTGCTTGCTGGATCAGTGGAGTCCAAGTTGCTTCCTGTCCCTCGGAGATGGTGAAAATTGGTCTTTAGCTCGTCTGTCACTTGTCTTTTGTAAATGTCAACAAGTTTAGACATTGTTCGGACCAATAAGAATCTTGTCTTTTTTAAGTGTCAACAAGACCCCCTTCAAAGTTTTCAAAAGTCTGCGATGGCTCAGATTTTGAAATACTTTGAATTGCTTTGATTGGTGGTGTGTGGAGTATGAACGTCGCCATGATGGTTGAGTTCAGCTTCGCTTTGAATCCTGCTTTGGGATGTAGATTCGCCGAAGAATCATGTAGATTCGCATCTAGGTAGCTTCGCGGCTAGGTAAGTTCGCTCTGGAACATCTGTTGCTTTCCCAAGGCCAACTGCCGTGGCCCGGTTACGAGAAGGATTACTTCTTCTCTCGCACTGATCGGGGGAGATATTCTCCCCTTGTGCATTTCCGAGGGAGGATATTCCCTTTCTTCAAGGCGCCATGAGTGCCTTTATGAGGGAAACGTTTCTTCCTTTGCACGGTTCCAAGGGAAACCGTCTCTTTTCTCAAGGCGCAATAAATGCCTTAAATGAACTCGTGCTTCCACGCTTGAGGCGGCAGCGCTCAGGCCATGAGGCCTATAAATAGGACACTTGAGGTCCTCTGAAGAGAAGTGATCTGCTCTTCTCCTCTTCTCTTAGTTGAGAAAGATACTCAGATCTCTGAAGTAGTGGGAATGCCCACTCTGGTCATTATCCGGCCAAGGACCGGTAAGTCTCGATCATTCAGAGACTTTTACCAATAAACTTTAGAGAGTTCATCTCCCTTAACTTAGCTTTAACGGCTGCTTCAGGGATTAGTTTCCCTTATTCTTCATTTTGCCATTGGCTGATTGCATGTTAAGGATTTCAGCATAGCTTCCCAGCGAAGCTATCATTTTGACTTGATCAGAGAAAGATCACTGCACGTTAAGTCCGCTACACAGGCAGAACTTGGGACTTAGTTTCTTCAAAGTTGAGCCAGTCTTGCCATATAGGTGGGGCTAAGACTGTGTCCCACAGGATCAGTCTGGCTTAGCCATATAGGCGAGACTAGGACTTGGCATTTGCTAAGCTAGCCCGTCATCACTGTACAAGTGAGGCTTATCCTCTGCTTTAACTGAAATCAATACTTGATTGAATTGGATTGCTTCTCCTCAAAGAATTTGACTTAGCGTTTTTGCAGCTTCTCCGTGTTTAACTGCTAACTTGTTTCAGTTTGCATTGCAGTGAGCTATATTCGCCAATTTTGTGACTTGATGAAAGAGACCAGAAAGTTGCCTTATGCTTCCCCGGTTGAAGTTTTACTCTTAAGCAGGAGGAACAAACTGGGGCAGCCGATGTGTGTCTCAGAGACTGTTGGCAGTCGCTTATCTGAGATGATTCCTTTTGAGGCGAGGCTGGTAGCCGCTTATCCGAGATGATCCACTTCGGGAAAGCGGACGTCACCAGTAAGGTCGTGGATCTTCCCATTACCAATTGTCATCAAAGAGGATCCAACCTGCTGGTGGCGATCAGTCCTCTGCCAATTTTAATTAAGGAAGGTTTAACTTCCTGGTGGCACAATCTGTCCTCGTGGCACCTTCTATCATTATGTGAAGGATTACGGCCTTGTGCAGGAGGAAGGCCCTTCATGTCCAGTTGGTTTCGCTTGGAAGTAGATAAGACCACTTGTATACCTCTTGAGCAAATGATTCTGTTGTATGAACACAACCTTGATGTAGTATTAATGTACCTTTCCTTTTAAATCAATGAAAGTTCATTTTCTGCTCATTTGATTTTTGCTTTGCCTTTATTCTGAATTGGCTCAGCGGAGCTAAACTCCATGCGGGGTTAAAAGATAGGACCCTTTTTGGATCCAGAGTAAGCTTTCAGCGAAGCTAGCATATCTGCTGAGTTAGGCCTATGCCTTCAGCGGAGTTAAGGCAATCCTGTTGGCGAAGTCATTGATATATTGTGCGAAGTCTGCATCTGGCTCATGGCGAAGTTAGCCCTTAATGGGGCTGAATCAGCGCTTCTCGGAAGGCGCTTTAGGCACCGTTTCAAATTAATTTGAAACGACAGCCTGTACTCTTTTCGAGGCGTCGTTTCAGGCGATCATCGGCCTATAAAAGCCCGGTCGGGCTGAGAGAGAAGTCATCATTTCTCTTTGAATTTTCCAGAGCACTTGACTCTTCTTCTTCTTTCTTCTTCATTCAAGAGTTTAAGAACTTCCACAGTTCTTCAATGGCGCCCAAGAGACGAGTGGGAAAAGAAGTGGCAACTTCTGCAGCAGAGGGTCCTTCTCCTCCGGTCATCGAACGACCAATTGCCAGTAAGGGACTCCCCATTTTGATTAGAGACTGCCGTTTCTCTTTAAAGCCGATGTTTGGCTATCTTTGGATGAAGCCAGAATGATCGAGCATGATCTGTTATTGTTAGGGAATCCATTTCCCGGCATTTCCCTTATTTTCTCGAACGGGAATTCAAGAACTGAAGAGTTCTTCTTTAAGCTTCTAGGCGAAGCTATCCTTAGACTGTCTTCATCCTGTTGAACAACAGGATATGGATCTGTCCCTTCAATCATGGCCGCAAAGGATTAATAATAATGTTTAACCATAATGCCTTTTGATGAAGTTAGTCCTCAGGGCTGTGCCGCCTTCTGCTTAAGCTTTTCGAAGCGAAGCTAACACTTGGACATTTTCTGCGAAATGCGGACTTGACTGTAACCGCGAAGCTAAGCTTTGGCGAAGCTGTCACCTTGTTAGCTTCGTTTAGAGAGCGAGGCTATGCCTTGGTGAAACTTGTGTCTTTGTGTTTGCTTGGCTGGTGAACTAATCATAATTCTTCTTTGCTTCTGTAGTGCACTACACTCCTGGTCCTCTGAACAGCTTATTCAGGATGACCAGGGGATTGGACGGCAATATTAGCCTGCAATTTCAAGGGCAGGCTTCTCTGTTTAGTGAGGGGAGCTCTCTCGTCCGAGACACGCTTATTTATGGTGGTGATCAATACACCACGAGGAGTATTTTGACTACTGCTCCCCTTGAAGATATTGACCGTCGAACTTATAGGAAGCCTGACTTCATGTTCGAGGATGCTGCACCAGATCCTGATCACCAACTACTGGCAGGGAAGGGCAGTGGATTTTCAGTTGGATGGTGAGAAGTTCTACCTTCCGTCCAATAAGCGACATTTTTCTTTGTCTTCCTTCCAGTGCGTGACGCAGGCTCGGAAGATGTCGTGGGAAGTGAGCCGGAGTACTGACTCTGTCCACATAGGGAAATTGATGCTTCAGTCTCCTGGTTATGCAAGAGCGGGGCCTCCTCATTGCATAATGGGTCTACATCCTGGGAATGTATCGCGAGAGATCCTAGTAGGAGAAAATCCTGCAGTGGCACTGACCTTTGGCAACCAATTCTGCAAGGTCAATGGGAACTACCCAGCCACTGACTTCAGGACTCCAGGCTGGATTCACCCTCCGAAGGAATGGTAGAGGGATTTAACTACATATATCCTCACTCATTTCGAGGAGGATTTGGAGAGGTTGAACCTCCATAAGGCCGTCCGGGCGACCTGTCATGGTATTGAGATGAACGTGGCATGCTTCTACGCCCTCTTTGAATTGTATTGCCCAACTTCAGGGACTTTCTTCACCCCTATTGGCGAATTGGGTTTGGCCTTGCATGAGATGTGGGAAGTCTCTGCTCTGCCTTTTGGGTCTCTTCCATATGAAGAATACTTCCCGTGCGAGGCAGAATTGGCACTTCTGGAGAAGCAGGAGCCTGCCTTGTTCGAGACCTATCGGGAGTTAATGTGCCACTTATACATTTGCTCCAGTATGCATGGGACAGTAAGGGAACTTCCTGTAGCTTGAAGAGCTGGGGATATTTTTTGTTCCCAGATATGGAGAACACTCCTGAAGCAGCTCACTGTAGAGTTGCTGATGAAGACATCTTTGACCGGATGCAAAAGCACTTCCAAAGGGATCTAGTTGTGAAGGAAGACGATGGTCCTTATGAGAAGGGTGATGTCCTTCGGAGTTTCCATCATCAGGCTCGTCGGCCGATGTCCCGGAAGGCACTACTGGCTGGTTTCTTAACAGTCTGGCTGAAGAGGTGCGTGGTGCCGTCTTCTTCGGGTGACGTCGTTCATCCGAATGTTTTGCTGCCCGCTGTTCGTTTGGTTCATGGTCGTCCTCTGGGACTTCTTCCGGCCATGGTGTGCTGTATCCAGAGAGGCCTTCGCGCATTGACGGAAGATTTCTGTAGACTGCCAGTGACGAAGCGTGGAAAGGGGGCCACTTCACCCCGCGACGGACCTAACCCCAGAGTAGGTCTGCCATATACTTATTCGATGGCGTGGTTCGCCCTGCATTGTCCTCCTTTGATTGAAGCTGGAGAGGACCCTCCCGAAGGTGTTCGAATGGCGCTCCTCTGCCGATTCGAAGGATGCTCATGGTAGAAGACTTACGTGACTGAGGCCCGTAAATTGGTGCGTCGCTATGACGTCTATAGTCTCTTCTGCTGTTTTTCCCGTATTCGGGGTGCAGGCTATGAGGAAGAGTTCAAAGATGCGGGGGAGGGGCAGTCGTTCCTGAGCCGGGGAGTTTTTGAGTGGCTAGTTAGCATCCGGCCTTCACATCTATTATACCAGAGCGGGGACATCTGTTACTTGGAGCCTTATGTTCCAAGTCGGTTTGCTCGGCAGTTTAGATATGACCAACTGTATGTGGGCAACCCAAATCTCCATTTGGCTTTCATGGGGAGTCTCATTGATGGAGCCCGCGCCTGGCGATTCTTCAATGCAGGCTGTACTAGGACGCGGCTGCGTACGCCGTTGAGGACTCCCAATCTTCTAATGACCCTGTGCTTCTGCCAGTGGTATGCAACTTCCAACTCCATACCCCTTGGATTCAATGCTAACAGTTCTGGTGTGAAGTTAATTTCTCAGCGGATAAAGCGGAAGGTCTCTGAGAGAAGGGAAGGTAAGAGGGTTCGCGTCCCGGGCATAGAAGAATTCGTTGCTGTTGATGACAGCGAAGCCTCGGATGCGGAAAGTCCTCGCTTCGAAGCGGAGGCAGGTGCCGAGACTCTTGCAGCTGGTTCTGGCGTGATGGGGACAGTTCCCCCAAGACATGTAGAAGAAGTGGAGGAGGAAGGTTCTGATGCCCCTCTCAAGCGCGGACGGACAGGTGGATCCCGTAGGAAGCGATTGGTGAAGAAGCCCCGTCACCAAGCTCCTACGATTGTCGTAGAGGGTGAACCCTCTGCAGCGTTTCCTCCTGCTGCCCCATTAGTAGTTGAACCGTCAGTTGCTGAACCGACTACTGGTGAAGTTGCTCCGGACTTAGGTAAGATCAGCTTCGTCTTTGTAATATATCTTCTATGTGTTCCGGACCGTTTATTATCTGCTTCGCGATGTAGGAGCCGAGGCGGTGACGAGCCCGAGAGCTAAGGCCGTCGGAGAACAAGGGGAACATTATGATCCTCTGTTTGCTTAGAACGAAGGTGATGAGGCCAGCTATTTTGCCATCCCGGAGGAATCCGGAGGTGATGCAGCTGACGTTGGTCCTTCGGGCGCTGGGACTTTCAAAGGAAGTCTTGTAGCGTCAAGCTCTTTTGGGTGGTCCACGGAAGATTCGGCAAGCGAAAGCGGGCCGGCCATTCGTGTTGACTCCGCAAAGGACTTTCCAATGGAGCCCGTAGAAACTGATGCGGCTGCTAAGATGTTTGAGGCGACATCATCCTTTGGTATTGTTTCGACCTTTTTGGCTTTTACTATTTATTGTGTCTTGCCTAAACACAATTTTGTTGCAGATGTTCCGCCTCGGGGTGCGTCAACTTCAAGGGAACCAGACGATCTTCCTGAGGGGTCAAGAGGTGACATGAGCACTTCGACCGCGGCGGATGCTGCTGTGTTGGACGCGCTGTATGGTGACCTGCCCCCTTATCGGCCTGAGCTAGCCGAAGGAACGGAGGTTGAAGGGGTGGTAGTCCCGGAGGTGTCTTCACTCCCAACTATATCAACGAGTGAGGCGCCGTCAGTTGTGCCAGGTACGGAGCTGAGAGTGATTACAAGCCCTACTTCTCCAACTCTGGTGGTTGAGCCTGCAGTTCAGGAGATGGTCACTAGTCCTACCTCAGCGGTGGCTTGTGTACTGGTTTCAATAAAGACTCCGCCGAGATCACCGATGACCTGTCATGCTGCTGCAGCCAGTGTTCCCGCCGTTCCTTCCATAGTAGTGTCAACCAGGCTGGTGGATTTTTCTGAGCCTGTCCATCTACCAGAAGTGGCCGAGGTTGAAAATGATTTTATAGGTGACATAGTCGATAGCTTTTATAAAGGCTTAAAGCGATCCATCGATCTGGTTTTGAAAGGCTCGACTATGCCATTTTCTACATTAAAGGTGGTCCTTTCCCGCAGTATTGAAAGTATTCGGGACTTTGGAGGGGATAACCAGGCCGCTGCATTAAAGCTTCTAGTAGACCAATTTGAGAGGGACGTAGAGGAATGGCGCCGTCTTAGCCGTTCAGGCCTGGAGTCTTCGGTTAATGAGCAGCTTGCGCATCTTGTCGCTCAAATGCATGAAGCCCGTCTTGCTGCTCAGGAAGCCGCTAAGGCTATTTCTTTGGACTTGAAATCCTTGGAGACAAGGAGGATAGAGCTCGGGGACGCTATTGATGCCTCCACTAGTGCTCTTCTTGACGCTGAAGATAAAATTGAGAAGGCCAAGGAGATGATCAGGAAAGGGAATCTTCTCCTATCCAAGGCTGAACCGGTGCGTCTTGAAGAGACTGTGCGGCTTGAGCAACTCAAGGCTCAGAGTGATGAGCTTTCGAGGCAGGGGTTAGCGCAGAGGGCAACTTTGGCCGAGGTCGAAGCTCGTTTGGCCCAGGCGACGAACTTTAATGAGGTTGAGCTGAGGTCGCAGGTGCTTGTCCGGGTTGCTGATGATAGGAGGATGAGGCTGGCCTTCCTTGAAGAACGGATCAGATCTTATGACGTACGCTTATAGCTTGTAATATATGTGCCTTCATGTATCCCTTCCTTTTGGAATTAATAAAAGTAATTTTGTTTTGTCTCCCTGTCGAATCTCTGACTTGTTTTATTTGCTGGATTGTCGTTTCCAAGTTGTATTGCAGCCACTTGAGAACATAGTCCTTGCTGGATTGAGTAATGAGACTTAGCTATCTGCCGGTTCAGAGGTCGCACTGACGTAACCGGTTAAGAAGCCACAAGCTCAAGATTAGCCTTTGTGGGGCTAAAGGGTAATACTTGTCTTTTGTAGATGTTAACAAGTACGGATGAGACCTGTCTTTGTAAATGTCAACAGGCTCGAAATTGAGACTTGGCTGTCTGCTGGTTCAGAGGTCGCAATGACATAACCGATTGAGACGCCATCAAGCTCAAGGTTGGTGATACTTATCTTTTATAAATGTCAATAAGTATCGAGACCTGTCTTTTGTAATGTCAACAGGCTCAAGATTGAGACTTGTCTTTTGTAAATGTCAACAAACTCAAAATTGAGACTTGGCTGTCTGCTGGTTCAGGGGTCGCAATGACATAACCGATTGAGACACCACCAAGCTCAAGGTTGGTGATACTTATCTTTTGTAAATGTCAATTAGTATCGAGACCTGTCTTTTGTAAATGTCAACAGGCTCGAAATTGAGACTTGGCTGTCTGCTGGTTCAGAGGTCGCAATGACATAACCGAATGAGACGCCACCAAGCTCAAGGTTGGTGATACTTATCTTTTGTAAATGTCAATAAGTATCGAGACCTGTCTTTTGTAAATGTCAACAGGGCTCAAATTGAGACTTGTCTTTTGTAAATGTCAAAAAGCTCAAGGTTGAGACTTGGCTGTCTGCTGGTTCAGAGGTCGCAATGACATAACCGAATGAGACGCCACCAAGCTCAAGGTTGGTGATACTTGTCTTTTATAAATGTCAACAAGTATTGAGACTGTCTTTGAGTTTTGGACCTGGCTGATGAGCTCCGCAAATGCCATCATGTGCTTCTTTAAGCACTTTCTACGCCTCTGAATTGGAAAGGCAACGGAGGAGGATACCTGTTGGACGCGGAAAACCGTGAAAGCGGACTGGAGCAACTTTTCCTTGAATCAGATGAAAAATTACAACAGGCTAATCTTCCGGTTACAAGGGAGGGAGAATATTGAATCTTGAATTCCCCCTTTGTTTAGTGCTGGATTCTTCGTGTGGCGGTGGAGAGTGAATCTTGTTCTCCGTTGACCAGATGACCGTCAGTACAGTCGAGGGATCTTCTCCTTGGTAGGTAGAAGGAGTAACTCAGCCCCGTCCACCAAAACTCTAAAAGAGAAGGTAGGCGAAGAGCAACTTGTACGCAGCAAGCTGGCTTGAAGAGTCGAGCTCTCTCTCTCTGTTGATGATCTCTCCTTTTTCTTTTTATCGCCAAAATCCGCCCAATTCCCACCCTTCTTCCATAGTGACAGGGTTCTTCGTGTGGCGGTGGAGAGTGAATCTTGTTCTCCGTTGACCAGATGACCGTCAGTACCGTCGAGGGATCTTCTCCTTGGTAGGTAGAAGGAGTAACTCAGCCCCGTCCACCAAAACTCTAAAAGAGAAGGTAGGCGAAGAGCAACTTGTACGCAGCAAGCTGGCTTGAAGAGTCGAGCTCCCTCTCTGTGTTGATGATCTCTCCTTTTTCTTTTTATCGCCAAAATCCGCCCAATTCCCACCCTTCTTCCATAGTGACAGGGCTATTTATAGGGTTTTTAGGGGGTGATCGTGCCCCCTAAAAGTGCTCCACGATGAGGGCCAACTTCCCCGCTACATGGGCGGTGGATGGCGCCATAATCGGGGTGGTTACAACCAAGGTGCGGGCACCTTGTTGCTGAGACGCGGGCGTTGAGCCAACGCGCCTTGATGCTGAGACGCGGCGTTGATCCAACGCGCCTTGATGCTGAGACGCGGGCGTTGAGCCAACGTGCCTTGATGCGGAGACGCGGGCGTTGAGCCAACGCGCCTTGATGCTGAGACGCGGGCGTTGAGCCAACGCGCCTTGATGCTGAGACGCGGGTTTGGACTTTCGCGTCTTGATTGTCACATTTAGCCTTGCGCCTGGATCTTGGATCTCTACGTTTTGGTGGCTTGTCTTGGTGATTTTTAGACAGCCTACAGAACCCCCTCCAAAGTTTTTGATATTCCGCAGTTAACTGGGACGGATTTCGAAATACTTTGGACTCTAGCTGAGTTCGCCTTCATGACTAGACTGTTGATGCTCCGGGTTTAATCTTATCTGGAGTTGGTCTTCGTGAGTGTACTGTTGAACTCTTTGAAGCCCCCAGAGTTGATCATATTGAGTGTCTAGATGTACAGTCTAAACCTCCCCGATTGCTTTTAGTCTGTCACTGGCGCGCTTTAAGCCAGGAGTGGTTGGTCGTCTGCTTGCGTCAGTGTACTGTTGAACTGATTTTGCAGAAGCAGGAGGCCGAACGCAGGTTCTTTTTCAAAAAGCGGAGATGGTACTGCTGTAAAGACGCGATTTCTGTAAAGTGCGTCCTTTGGCAATGGAGACGCGACTGATTTTCATAAGGCAGACGCGATGTTCAGCTGAAGACGCGAACTTCGGAGAGACGCATCTTTTGAATATAGACGCGATTGTCTGGGCGCATTTATGGCGATGCTGACGGGGCATATCCATCGAAGAGACATGGCCGTCGGGTGCGAGTCCGTGCCACGTCATGATTGCTCTGCCAGTTGGCCTGGGGAACCGACGGGATTTCGCCTTTTGGCGCGCGGATTTCCTGGCGCATTAAATGATCCGTGCCACGTGTCGAGCGACGATTCACTGCTGAGTCGTGGCGCATGATCTTCTCTGTGCGTTAAAGTGATTTTGTTCCACGCGTCGAACGGAGATTCGCCTCAGAATTCATCGGGCCATACGCCGCGTATCTTCGCGAATCCTTGTGCCTATAAAAGGCCACAGTTGGGAAGATTCCTCTTCTTCTCCGAACGCACTCGCTGATAAGATTAAGAAAGAGAACTTCCTCTTCAGTTCATCTGTTTGAACCTCAGATCGAATTGGCCATGGCTCCCAAGACCAAGCCGATTGCTTCTTCTTCAAAGGCGACCGTCGCCGAGGCCCGGAGGGGCAGCTCCTCCTCTGCGCAGGATGTTGTTCTCCAAGGTCTCCAAGGTAAATGCCTTTTAGGCGGAAGTTTCGCCATTAAAGGAAGTTCAAAGAACCTTTAAGAACCTTTAACACACGAATTTAAATCGTGTTTGATTCCCAGATGCAGTCTTTGGGTTGATAACCATGACGCGGGTTTGGACCCTCGCGCCATTGGGTCCTGCGCTTCAGATTCTTCACTTAGAATATTTTCTAATTGTGAAGGGTTCAGACGCGGACTTAGTTTACAGAACGCGGATTTGATCCTTGCGTTCTGTTTCATCAGCTGTTGATTTTGATGAATCTGGCACCCGAGTCCAAGCATTTTGACATCTGGGGATGTGAAAGGAAGGGAGTTACCCTCCTTAACTTCTGGCGATTATGGTGATGGAAGGGTTAAGGTGGATAACTCCCTTCTTTTCGCACCCCAGAAGTGACATCGAGGAGAATGTTGTGGAGACGCCGATCCTGCAGGTCTGGACGCGGATTTGATAATTCCTGCGTCCAGTGCCTCTTCTGCGTGGATGCGCAGGTCTGGACGCGGATTTGATAATTCCTGCGTCCAGTGTCTCTTCTGCGTGGATGCGCAGGTCTGGACGCGGATTATGAAAATTCCTGCGTCCAGTGTCTCTTCTGCGTTCGGATTATGAACACTTAGCATTTTTTTCCTTGCTTTTGATAGAGTATCTAACTAAGTGTCCTTTTCTTTTTGCAGCGCCACGCCCTGCTACTTCACTCGCCAAGAAGCGCCACTTTGGACATGTAGGGGGTGCTGACCGGGACTTGACCTTTGTGTTACAGAGGACTGTTCCTGTGACAGCTGACAAGTCGCAGGCTCGTGGGGAGAGGCTCTCGAATGTTGACATGAGGACTCTTCGGGTGCTTATGGCTGATGCAGCATTTGCAACGGATGCTGGCATCAAACTGGAGAAGCCTGCCTTCTTCTTCGGAGATCGTATCCACGATGGCGGCCATAGCGTATATGACGGGACTTACAAATGGCTCCGTCAAATAAGGGGTGGAAGATTCTTTCTTCCGAACATGGAGAGGATGTTCCCCTGTCCTACTTCCAGCACATGTCCGTCCCTCGGAAGATGGAATGGGACCTCTCTCGATATGTCCCTGAGATTACTCTCGGTGATTTGGGCTCCCACAAAGTGTACCGTCATGATAGCCATGACAGGTCAGTTATCGGCCTTTTCCCTGGGTCGCGCAAGTCTGATGTTCCGGCTGGGGAGATACCACAACTTGGCACTACCTTCCTCAACGCATTCATGGAAGCGGAGGGTGATTATCCCGTTGGGTTCCGTGCACCGGGGTGGGTCCGTTCCACGGAGAACTATTGGTGGGGCAGGATGGTCGGCTTTGTCCTCACCGAGCTCGGGGACCTGCTAAAGCGTGTGGGACTGTACCCAGCGGTCAGAGCCGTGCAGTGGGGGATCCCTCAAAGCTCTCAGAACTTCTTCGGGATTCTAGAGCGTTATAATTCTTTGACGGGAACGTTCTTCACTCCGGTCGGGGAGATGGGCCTTGCTCTGCACGAGCTGCATGAGGTCTCGGGGCTGTCGACAGGGGACATTCCCTATGAGGAATATGTCCCAACCACGGTGGAGCTTCACCATTTGAAGGAGGAGTTTCCCCTCATATATGAGACCTACTGGGAAGTGCTATGTCACTTCCACATTTGCGGCCAGATAACCAAATGGCGGTCGCAGGGAGTCAAGCAACTGTCTTGGGCCAGTTACTTGTTCAACAACGTCAACACCAAAGACCATCGGATAACTCGATTGGCTCCCAGCTCTGACAGGGAGGTTGAAGACAGGATCGACCAGGCTTCTGACAGTTTCTACACCACGGAGTCGAATGAGGACGGTTTCGACCCTGACTTGGTTTTTGAGAGCTTTCACCATCAAGCCCGACCCCTATCTCCGATCGGGCGCTGTTGGCGGGCTTTCTGATGCTGTGGCTGAAGCGCTATGTGGTGCCCACGCTGCCACATGAAGTCATTGTTGCTGACGTGGTGTACCCGGCGGTGCTCCTGGCTCATGGCAACCCCATAGCCCTTCTCCCGGCCGTGGCGGCTGGTATTCAGAGCGGGCTGCGGGCGCTCACTAAGTTTTTCTGCGAGCCACCGAAAACTGCAGACTCCGAGGGAAAGCCGTATGTTGACTCAGAGGGGAGTCCGACGGTGAAGCGTCCCAACCCTCGTGTCGAGCTGCCTTACACGTACCTCATGGCTTGGTACGTGATGCATTGCCCTTCCTTGATGACGGCGGTGCGGTGGAGGGAGAGTTCTGTCCCTTTTGTACAGCGATTGGAGGATTCGAAATGGCGTGATCCTTATATATATTACGTCCGGAAGTGCCTTTCAGACCCTGCGAACTACCAGCTCAATCGCTGCCTCCCCCAGCTATCAACGGATTTGATGTGCCTTTACCAACTACCGTTTGAGTTGGGCTAGCCATGCTATTCCCCTCAGCATGATGAGTTATCGAAGACTTATGTTGGGCTTAAAAGCTAACATTTTCCTCTATCCTTAGCCGTCGGAGGCGTCAGATCAAATGGGAACATGTCCCTTAGGATTTTTAGCAAATCCTCAGCTGCCAACGGTTTGATATGCCTTTACCAACTACCGTTTGAGTTGGGCTGGCCATGCTATTCCCCTCAGCATGATGAGTTGTCGAAGACTTATGTTGGGCTTAAAAGCCAACATTTTTCTCTATCCTTAGCCGTCGGAGGCGTCGGATGTTTTGATCAGAGGTGTACTTTTAACTTGATCGGTGGAAGGATACCATCTAGGGATTGTACTTCTTCAGGAACCTGCCGTTAATAGGCATCATGAGTGTATCACCATTCGAGGTTATGAGGCGATATGATCCATTTGAGTAGACTGACTCTACTACAAATGGTCCTTCCATTTGGGTTGGAATTTTCCTTTTGTCTTGTGCGTCATTACCATGGGTCTTCTGACGGCTAAGACTAGGTCGCCTTTCTTGAAAGTTCGCACTTTAACTTTCTTGTTGAAGGCTCTGGTGATTCGAGCCTGGTAGAGCTCGATTTGCTGTTGGGCTTGCAGACGCTTGTCGTCTAAGGCCTCCAGTTCCTGGAGTCGCTGTCGATGCTTCTCCTCTGTCGTCATCTCCGCTGTCAAGGCGACGCGTAGAGATGGAATTTGGATCTCCAGGGGAAGCACGGCTTCACATCCGTATACCAAGGAAAACGGCGTGGCCTTAGTCGGGGTTCGCACAGTTGTTCGATAAGCCCATAAGCATTCACCCAACTTGTCGTCCCAGTCTCGTTGACTTTTCGAGACGAACTTTTTGAGAAGCTTGCCAATGGTCTTGTTGAAAGCTTCTGTGAGGCCATTAGCGGCAGGATAGTATGCCGTTGAAGACACACTCTGGACTCTGAACTTAGCGCAGAATCTCTGGAATGCCTGGCTGATGAACTAGGGTCCATTGTCATGGACAATTCGCCGAGGTACGCCGAAACGGTAAATAACGTGATGTTTCACGAATTTGATCATGTTCGACGATTTCACCTCCTTCAAAGGAATGGCTTCGGCCCATTTAGAGAAGTAATCGGTTATTGCCAGAATGAACCGATGTCCTTTTGATGATGGCGGGCTGATAGGACCAACCACGTCCATGCCCCACATTTCGAATGGCCAGGTAGAGGCCGTAGAGTGGAGATAGCCTGGCGCTTGATGGATAAAGTCGCCATGCACTTGGCAGGCGTGACATTTCTTGGCATAAGTGACGGCATCGGCAATCATCTTAGGCCAATAGTAACCCAATCTTTGGAGTCGATGTGCCAGTTTTGGGCCAGGTTGATGGGCTCCACACATACCGTCGTGGGCCTCTTTCAATACTTCTTGTGCTTCGTTTGGTGAGAGGCACCGGAGTAAGATCCCGTCATGCGATCGACGATATAATGTTCGCGTAATCGCATTATAATAGAATTTGGGGGCTTTCCTTTGAATGGCAGCCGCTTCTTTGGCGTCCTCAGGCAGGATGCCATACAAGACGAAATCAATATAGGGGAACCGCCAGTCTCTAGGCTCTGGACCGGTTGACGCTTCAAGTGCTTCTTCGCGGTGACGACCTCCCGTTGACTCCTGATAATCCTCAAGAGCATTTCTCGGGCAATACAGGTCGTGGCTGTAGACGAATATCTTCTCCATTGCTCCAGCTGGAAGAGCTAGGGAGGCAGCCAGGGATGCGAGTGCATCGGCGTACGCATTTTGCCTGCGTGGTACATGGTCGATGTAGAAGCTTGTAAATCCCTCGGCCATGCGGATAGTTGCATTATAATAGGGTACCAAGTCTTCATGTCTGACTTCGTACTCCCCGCGAACTTGGCTGACGATGAGTTTGGAGTCACCGTATGCCTCGAGATTTTTAACGCCAATCTCATCGGCGAGCTGCATCCCGATCAATAGAGCATTGTACTCTGCCACATTGTTGGAACAAGGCTCCGTTAGCGAGACAGCTCGGGGGATCACATAATTTTGTGGGGAGACAAGTACTACTCCTACCCCCGCCACTACGTGTCCCTTGGGGCTTGTCCTTGATGCACCGTCGAAGAAAAGTTGCCACACTTGACTTTCGAACGATGTCTGAGTCAGGTAGACTTCGGCCACTTCGTCTGGGAGATCCTCGTAGACTTTGGCTGCCCTCGGATCTGGGTGTTCAGCTAGGAAGTCTGCCACCGCTTGTCCCTTAATAGCCTTTTGTGGCAGAAAATGCATCTCATATTGTGATAGCAATATGGCCCATTTTGCCAGTCGGCCATTTAGCGATGAAGGTTTAGTCATAAGTAACCTCAGAGGGTTGACTTTTGATATGACATTTATAGTTTGGCCTACCAGATAGTGTCGCATTTTCTGGATAGCGAACACTAGCGCCAAACATTCCTTCTCGATCGGGTTATACCGATGTTCGGCTCCGATCATTGTTCTACTTAGATAGTAGATTGCTTGCTCACGTCCCTGATCGTCATTCTGAGCTAGCAGAGCTCCCAAAGAATGATCCATCGCTCGGACGTACACCAGAAACGGCTTTCCGGATACTGGAGCTGCAAGGACTGGTGGTTGGGTGAGGTATTGCTTGATTTCCTCGAACGCTTGTTGGCAAGCGTCATCCCAAATGAATGAGACACCCTTCTTCATCAATTTAGCGAAGGGCTGGCATCTTCCGGAGAGGTTTGAGATGAACCTGCGGATGTACGCCAATCGTCCTTGTAATCCCCTGAGCTCCTTGAGGCTTTTCGGGGGTTGCATCTCCTGGATAGCGCGGATCTTTTCCGGGTCCAAATGGATTCCGGTGGAGGTTACAATAAATCCTAAGAATTTGCCACTGGCCACCCCCAGGAAGGACTTTGTGGGATTCATCTTCAATTGATAAGCTCGCATGATGTCAAAGACCAACTTCAAGTCCGCTATGTGATCACCTTTAGTGCGGCTTTTTACCGCGATGTCATCAACATAACATTCCACCATTTTGCGTATTTGCTGATGGAAAATGGCATTCATGGCCCTTTGATATGTTGCCCCTGCATTCTTCAGTCCGAAGGGCATGACGGTGTAGCAATACACTCCTAGGGGTGTCCTGAAGGAGGTATGCTTTTCGTCATCAGGATACATTTTGATTTGATTGTATCCTGAGAATCCGTCCATGAAGGACATTCGTTCGAATCCACAAGTATTGTCAATCATGACATCTGTGATTGGCAATAGGAATTCGTCCTTGGGGCAGGCCTCGTTTAGATCACGGAAGTCGATGCAGATCCTGATCTTCCCGTTCTTCTTGGAAACGGGGGACGATGTTGGCTACCCAGTCGGGATGCTGTTCTTCTCTGATGAAGCCAGAATCAATAAGTTTTCTGACTTCTGATTGAATTGCCTCCATTATTTCTGGGCGAAACCGTCGCTGCTGTTGTTTGACAGGTTTTACGTCCGGATTGATGTTGAGGCGGTGCATGGCCACTTGAGGATCAAGTCCTGGCATGTCCTCATAATTTCAGGCGAAGACGTCTATATATTCTTGTACAAGAGATATTAGATCCTTTTTCTCCGATGGTGACAGGCCGTCACTTATGAAGATGGGCTTGGGGTTGGCCTCATCTCCTAGGTTGATCCGAACAACCTTGTCTTCTGTGGGTGGCTCACGCTGTTCAAAGCGGGTATCCCAAAGAGCATTTAAATGTTTGATCCATGGATCTGTATCGGATTGGATCATTTCTTCATTTCCATCTTCCAGGTGGCTTGCCGAAACCATGTTCACTGAAAGTTCCTTGAAGATGTTGCCAACACTGGCATCTGACTCCCAATGATGTGTCTGAAGAGTAATCATTGTTCGATGATTCTTGAGAATCGGAGGCTGATGGGACCGGAGTTGATACATACCCAACCCCCGGCGCGTCCGATGATAATAATCGGGGGCCTTCCCTTTCGGCACAAAGGATCGAGGTAGCGTTCTCCTCCCTTTGCCGAAGTTCAACCCGGGTCTATTGGTTAGATCATACCCCATGCACTTCATCATTTTGAGCGCTTTTGGTTCATAATGACCGAGCTGAGGGGATTCCTCCTCACTTTCCGATTCTTCGCGGGGCGTTGGTTCAGTTGTCATTCGCCCAAAAAGGATTGGTTTTTGGCCTTTTCGTCTTGTCGGAACCATGAATATAGATTCCTGCGCATCACCATTATCCTGGTATGTCCCGAAAGATGATTTTACTGGTACATGCAGTGATGTCAAAGCATCTATTGCCGACCAGATGTCATCGTCTACGTCGGTACTAGTATCCGACGGTATTGAATCGGATGCACACGCAGAAAAATACTCAAAGTCTAAATTCTCATTAATATACCAACCGCCTGCATCGTCGGTGGTATTATCAACATCGAGCTTATTAGTGCTCTTTACAAGTGGTTCCAACTTCCACAGGCACTCCTCTTGCTCGGGCTCAGAGTCAGCCTCATTACCAGGGTCTGGCACTTCCAGTTGCGGGGTTTCATCCACCGGATCCTGATATAGGAGGGAGTCCGTGAAATAATTTTCGACCCCCTTAAACGGATACCTTTCGGCAACCAACGTTTGCACCTTCCCACTCGCGTCAATGTATTTCATGACTTGGTGAAGAGTGGAGGGAACGATGGAGTTGCGGTGAATCCATGGTCGTCCCAGCAGCAGATTGTAGGAAGTGTCGGCATCGATGACGTAGCACGTCACCTCCGACTTGAGGCTCCCAATCTGGCACTTGAGCTTGATTTTCCCCATCGGACAGGTGCCGTTGGCATTGAACCCGTAGATGGTCGTCTGTGTAGGGCTCAGACGGTGGGTAGGGATGCCGAGGTGTTGCATGACTCGGCAGGGCATGATGCTCAATGCAGACCCTGGATCTACCTGAATGCGGTTCACCTCAGATGATCCGATATAACCTGTGAAGTACAGGGGTCGATCATGCTTCCCTTTCACCTGCATATCATCTGCCGTGAAGGTGATGCAGGGGGTATTCTGGGAGGTGTGGAGGCAATCCTCTACATCTTCTTCCTTCGGCACCTGGGTCATGAAGACCTCAGCATTTGCCAGAGCTTCTTGCAGAGCTTCCCTGGTCGACTTTGATAGTCTAAGAAGTTCATACAAGGTGATCCGCGCCGGGATATTGGCCAATTGAGCCAAGACATCAAAGCGGTAAGGCGTTGTGGATCCTTCCGCTATACCCTTTTGAAGGGCTCGAGAGAATCGAGTCTCTTTTTGTTTCTCCACTGGTGGCTTCGTGGAGGGCCTAGTTGGCTCTGCAGTCGGTTGTGGAGAGTTTGCCGCTACTTCGCCGTACTGCTTCAAGTAGGGCTGTCCTGAACGAGTCCCCGTCATTGGTTGGTTGGGCTCTGCGGCCAAGACTATTATTTCCTCTTCTGAATCAGTCAGTGAGGGAACATCATCCTCTGCTTCTCGAGAGGAAGCACATACCACATGGCAGGACGAAGCTTTTGCCTTGCCTTTGGACTTCCTGTTGGTTACAGTAGTCCACTGCTGGCTGTCCGCTAGGTCAGGTGGACCCACATAATTTCCCCTTGAGGCGTAGGGACGGGTACCAAGCCCTTCTCCTGCTGCTGGTGAGGGTCTGTGTTGACCACTCTTAATTCTCTCTTTGGAATAGGAGTTACCCCCGCAGGTGTTGGAGGTTGTCTCCCGAACTGGAGAACCGACGTCACATTAGCCGTGACCTTCTTCTGCTCTGGTCGGAGCTTTAGCACTTCCGCGTCAATCAGAGCCTGAAGGATGTCCTTGAAGACGTAGCAGCTTTTGGTAGGATGTCCCAACATCCTGTGGTACATGCAGTAGTTGGGATTGTCGGTCTTGCCGACTTCTTCCGGGCGCCTAATTTCAGGGAGCTTCAGTCGGTTGCTCTTGTTGAGTAGCTTGAAGAGCGAATCGACATGTTCCTCCTTGAAGGAATACTGCTTGTTGGCGCGGGGTTGGCTTGAAGAGCCACTTGCCTTGGCTGGTTGAGGTTTGGTGGGAGATTTGGTCTCCGTCGCCAAATTATCCTTCCGCTTCGTCTGGAGGGAGGTGTCTGGCGCTCGCCTAGTTGACCTTTCCGACCTAGGCTTGCCTTCTTCTGCCCTGACGCGGGCAACAATCTCCTCAGCCAGTTCACCTTGTTGGACTAATTGTTTCCAGGTGCGGCTTTCAGCAACTCCTATTTGAGCAAGGAGTGAGGTTTGGAGGTTGTGGCGGCACGTTTCCACCAGGGTGGCCTGGGTCATACCGCTTGGACACCGGAGTGCCACGTTCCGAAATCTCTCCACGAAAGATTTGACGGACTCTCCCTTTCGCTGTCTCGTAGCTAAAAGGGTGGGCATTGTGACCTCGGAGTCATCTTCGAAGAAGCGTGTTAAGAACAGCTTCTCCAAGTCGCCCCAGTTCTTGATAGAACCTTCCGGGAGTTTCATGAACCACTCAAAGGCCAACCCTTTCAGGGTGCCGATGAATAGTCGTGCCAGGATGGCGTCATTATCTACTACATTCCCGGTTTGGGATTTGAAGTAGTAGATGTGCTGGTTGGGTGACCCCTTCCCATCGAAGGCTTGGAGGGTTGGAGCCTTGAACTTAGGAGGGTACGGGACTAGATCCCACTCAGCTGGATAGGGCCGTACCACTCCAACTTCTTGGAGGTCTTTGCGACTGGCAAGGGCATTGAGGCGTTCCTCCAATTGACTCATCCTTCTAGCATGAGCCTTCTCTGGGTCTTGGTCGCCTTTTACTTGCGACGAGGGTTTGGACGAATTGGAGGTAGATTGCTGCCTCTCTTCAGAAGGTTCGGAAGATGAGCTTCCTCCCTTTCTCCCTTTGCCCTTTGACCTCCTAGGAGGAGATTTCCTCCTGTCTTCCAGCAGTTGTGCAATTGCCTGCTTGAGGGAGTCAATCGACGCTTACTGAGAAATAATCATGTCCATTTGTACTTTCTGGACCTGCTCTATACGTCTTGCCGTCTCCTCAGGAGTGCCTGTCATGTAGGCAGAGGTCTCCTTCTCGACGGAAGAGTTCGAAGCCCTTGATTCCGCTACGACGGAATGAGAATCATTCACTCTAACGCCGTGGGCTAAGGCATTATAGTCAATTGGGGGAATGGCCCCCGTCCGGGTACGAGTGTGTCGATACACTCCTTCCGGTTCAGAGTCAGACTCGGAGTCATCTGAGCCGACTGCAATTTGTTTTCCCTTGCTCCTGCTTGTCATATTTGCAGTGAGCTCGGGGTACTCAACGTCAGAGAAGGTTCTCCTTCTGTGGGAGCGTCTTCTTTTAGCTGACGGAGGAATCAGGGTCAGCTGTCTGACCAAAGACTGCTGGTGTACGCCTGATTCGCAACGGCACTCTGAGAGCATGGAGATGAGCCGTTGGCAGCAGCATGATGAAGTGACCTGATTGGCACTTCTTTTCTTCGTCAAGTAATCCCTCAAATCCATAGGAGGGGAATTGAAAAGATTAGCCTCGCAACGTTAAAGACGGGAGGCATCCATGTGCTGTGCAGTCTGGACGCAGACTTCAGAGACGCGGTTTCCGCGTCTCGGCTGTGGGACGCGCGTCTGGCGTCTCTGTTGAGATGAGACGCGGGTCTCGCGTTGCTGTTTGGTGCGTCCGGGTAGAGGCGCGCGAGAGAGAGTGGGGTGCAGGGCGCCTCGTCTCTGGGCGCGTGCTTCTTGCGTTTGACGAGAAGCTTCATTCTGGCGTTTGGTAAGTTGGTCCTCAGAGGACTCAACTTGAGGAGTTGCGCGCTTGGGCCGCCAAACGCGGATTTCACGTACTGGATGTGACGCGGGCAAGGCGCGAGACTGTACGTCGCGTCCAGCTTCAGTTGGACAACCAACGGTTCCAACTTGCAGCTGACGCGCACGTCTCCTCTGTCGACGCTCAGCGTTTCGATTGCGTCGAGGAGGTGGAGAGAGACCAACAATATCCTGATGCTGGGCACCAGGGAGTTTAACCACGCGGGTCTCCTGAGAGATGTTGACACGGGTTTTCTGTGCGCCGGAGTTGGTCGCACACAGCAACTGTGCTTGGGATCGCGCGGGCCTTCTGAGAGGCGTTGACGCGTGAACTTTGCTGGGCACAGTGGGCAACAGCAGCGGCGCCCAAGAGAGCTTCAGGTCGGGCTTCGGGGCCATTCCCTGCCGAGACCCTGCGACAGATGCGGGTCTTTGGGCTCTTGGAGCCAGAAGAGAGAAACTCTTCATACTTCGCCTGGTCGAACTCGACGACGAGTGTCTCGACCATTTTCCCCTTACGGAGGAGATCATCCTGCGCCACGGCTTGTTCGTCAGTGACAAACGTAGTCCCCAGCGGAGTCGCCATCTCTTGTTGGACGCGGAAAACCGTGAAAGCGGACTGGAGCAACTTTTCCTTGAATCAGATGAAAAATTACAACAGGCTAATCTTCCGGTTACAAGGGAGGGAGAATATTGAATCTTGCATTCCCCCTTTGTTTAGTGCTGGGTTCTTCGTGTGGCGGTGGAGAGTGAATCTTGTTCTCTGTTGACCAGATGACCGTCAGTACCGTCGAGGGATCTTCTCCTTGGTAGGTAGAAGGAGTAACTCAGCCCCGTCCACCAAAACTCTAAAAGAGAAGGTAGGCGAAGAGCAACTTGTACGCAGCAAGCTGGCTTGAAGAGTCGAGCTCTCTCTCTCTGTTGATGATCTCTCCTTTTTTCTTTTTATCGCCAAAATCTGCCCAATTCCCACCCTTCTTCCATAGTGACAGGGTTCTTCGTGTGGCGGTGGAGAGTGAATCTTGTTCTCCGTTTACCAGATGACCGTCAGTACCGTCGAGGGATCTTCTCCTTGGTAGGTAGAAGGAGTAACTCAGCCCCGTCCACCAAAACTCTAAAAGAGAAGGTAGGCGAAGAGCAACTTGTACGCAGCAAGCTGGCTTGAAGAGTCGAGCTCCCTCTCTGTGTTGATGATCTCTCCTTTTTCTTTTTATCGCCAAAATCCGCCCAATTCCCACCCTTCTTCCATAGTGACAGGGCTATTTATAGGGTTTTTAGGGGTGATCGTGCCCCCTAAAAGTGCTCCACGATGAGGGCCAACTTCCCCGCTACATGGGCGGTGGATGGCGCCATAATTGGGGTGGTTACAACCAAGGTGCGGGCACCTTGTTGCTGAGACGCGGGCGTTGAGCCAACGCGCCTTGATGCTGAGACGCGGGCGTTGAGCCAACGTGCCTTGATGCGGAGACGCGGGCGTTGAGCCAACGCGCCTTGATGCTGAGACGCGGGTTTGGACTTTCGCGTCTTGATTGTCACATTTAGCCTTGCGCCTGGATCTTGGATCTCTACGTTTTGGTGGCTTGTCTTGGTGATTTTTAGACAGCCTACAATACCGTCATATGAACGACGGTAAAGTGTCTTCAGAGTTGGATCGTAGTAGAAACGGAGAGACCTTCGTCTGATAGATGCCGCTTCTTTAGAATCATCTGGCAGCAAACCATGTAAAGCGTAATCGATGAGAGGAAATCGCCAATCTCTCGGCTCAAGATCTGTCGAGACATTATAGACTTCTTGGGTTCTTAGCATATGCTTAGAGCATACAAGGTGTCGAGTTGCCACTGTGAGGTGATACTCGGTGTCGACTGGCAGGGCTAGTGTTGTTGCTAATCTAGCAAGAGCGTCTGCCTTGGTATTCTAAGATCGAGACATGTGCCCGATGTAGAAACCTTCAAATAGGTTAGCCAATTCGATGGCTGCGTGGTAATGAGGCACCAAGTCCTCGTGGCGAACTTCATATTCGCCTTTAGCCTGATTGATAATCAGTTTTGAATCACCGTAGGCTTCAAGGTAGCGTACCCCCATTCCATGGGCGAGCTGAAGACCAATGAGCAGAGCATTATATTCTGCTACATTGTTAGAGCATGACTCTGTCAGGGAGAATGCTCTGGGAAGGACATGATTCTGCGGGGAGGTGAACACAACCCCCACTCCGGCAATAATCTTGCCTTTAGGGCCCATTCGCGATGCTCCATCGAAGAACATCTGCCATACTTCCTCCTCTGAGGTTACATTGGAGTCGAAGACTTCATCTGGAATATCCTCGTGAAGTTTTGAATGTTCTGGAACTGGATGAGCGGCCAAGAACTCTGCAAGGGCCTGGCCTTTAAACCGCCTTCTGTGGGGTAAAGATCATGTCGTATTGAGACAAAAGAAGCGCCCATTTAGCTAATCTTGAGTTCAATGATCCTGGCTTCGTCATGAGAAGGCGCAAAGGATTCACTCTGGAGATGACATGTATGGTTTGGCCGACCAAATAATGTCGCGTCTTCTGAACAGCAAAGACGAGAGCTAAACACTCTTTCTCGATAGGATTGTAGCGAGATTCTGCTCCTATCAGAGTCCTGCTTAGATAATAAATGGCCTGCTCGTGACCATTATTGTCCTTTTGAGCGAGGAGGGCACCAAGAGAATGGTCCATAGCTTTTACATAAAGCAAGAATGGCTTCCCTGATGTGGGGGCCATTAAGACTGGAGGCTTCGTGAGGTATCTCTTGATGTCTTCATAAGCTTCTTGACAGGCTTGATCCTATACAAAGGAGGCACCTTTTTTCATAAGTCGGGTGAACGGTTGACAGCGGCCAGAGAGATTTGCGATGAATCTTCTGATATAAGCCAGTCTACCCTGCAAGCCTCTAAGCTCTTTGAGGTTCCTCGGTGGATGCATGCTCTGAATAGCTTTGACTTTGTCTGGGTCAAGATGAATCCCTTTTGACGTAACAATGAACCCAAGGAACTTGCCACTTGACACTCCCAAGAAGGATTTTGTCGGGTTGATTTTCAGTTGATGAGCCCGCATTATGTCGAACATCATTCTCAGATCGCGAAGATGGTCATCTTTATTGCGGCTTTTGACAGCAATGTCGTCGACATAGCATTCCACCGTTTTTCGAAAATGGTCGCGGAAGATTGTACTCATTGCCCGCTGATAGGTTGCTCTGGCGTTCTTCAGCCCGAAGGGCATTACGTGTAGCAGTATACCCCCAAGGGTGTTCGGAACGAAGTATGCTTCTTATCGTAGGGGTACATTTTAATCTGATTGTACTCTGAAAAGCCGTCCATGAAAGATATTCTTTCAAATCCACAGGTATTGTTAATCATGACATCTGTGATGGGCAGTGGGAATTCGTCTTTAGGACAGGCTGCATTGAGATCACGATAGTCGATGCAGATCCGTATCTTCCCGTTCTTCTTAAGGACGGAAACGATATTAGCAACCCAATCTGGATGTTGTTCCTCCCGAATGAAGCCACATGCAATGAGCTTATGGACTTCGGCCTCAATAGCTTCCATAATGTTTGGGCGAAACTGACGTTGTTGCTGCTTGACTGGCTTGGCGTCGGGCTTGATGTTCAGACGGTGCATGGCGACTTGTGGATCGAGTCCGAGCATGTCTTCGTAGCTCCATGCGAAGACATCTATATACTCCTTTACGAGTGTTATCAATTCTTCCTTTTCTGTAAGTGATAAGCTTTCACTTATGAAAATGGGCTTAGGGTGATCTTGACTACCCAAGTTGACCTGCATCACCTTATCTTCAGTAGGTGGTTCGCGCAGTTCGAATCGCTTTTTCAATTGGAGATCTAATTGCTGAGCCCGTGTTTCCTCGTTGGTAGCCTCTGCTGGCTCCAATTGACTGCTTGAAGTCATATTAACAGTGAGGTTTTCGAACATTCCTCCTACACTGACATCTGAGTCCCACTCGGAGGATGAGGCCGAATGTGATGGAATTGGTTCGTCGTCTTTGCATTGAACCGTTGCTGGCGATGTGGGTGTAACATATCCCAACCCCCTGCGTGTATTATCATAGTAGTTTGCAGGTTTCCCTTTTGGCACAAAGTTACGCATCAAATTGCGCCTTCCTTTTCTGAAATTTAGGCCCGCTCCATGCTTCAAGTCGTATCCCATTTTCTTCATAATATGGCGCGCCGGCCACGCGTAATGGAAGAACTGTGGAGTGTCTGAATCTGAACTTGAATCTGCAGCTGTGGGTCCCCGTGGTTGGGTTCTACCGACGATTATCGGTAACTGACCTTGTTTGGACGGAGGGATCACTAGCGTGGCCCCTTCTATAGCTTCTATAGGTGTTCTGGCCGCACTTGGCTTATGTAAGGGCATATGCAGAGAGCCGTCTGTAATGGATTTAACCGACCCAACACTCACAGGATAATCGAAAGAAATATTATCATTAATTACCCATTCACCTTCATCTTCAGAAGGAGTATTACATTTGGGATTATTAAGACATGCTATAATTGGTTCACCAATCAAAATGGCTGGCATGCCTGCTTTGGATTCTGAATCCGCTTCATTGTCACTTTCATCATCATCTGGCAATGGTTCTTTGGTGTTTCACCGGCCTCTTGATACAGGAGAGCATCAGTGAAGTAATTTTCTACCCCTTTGAATAGTTACTTTTCAGCAAAGACAGTTCGTACTGTCGTGTCATCTTTGACATATTTGAAGCACTGGTGCAGAGTGGAGGGAACGATCCAATTGGCGTGGATCCACGGTCGTCCTAGCAACAGGTTATATGATGTGTCGGCATCAATGACATAGCATGTCACTTCTGACTTCAGGCTCCCGATTCGGCAACGGAGTCGAATCTTTCCAAGTGAATGACTACTTCCGGTATTGAAACCGTATATTGTAGTGGTGGTTGCGGACAACCTATACAGCGGTATACCGAGGAAGTAAAGTAACCTATTGGGGATGATGCTGAGTGCGGACCCCGGGTCGACTTGTACTCTTTCAATGCACGTTGAACTGATATATCCGGTGTAGTACAGAGGTTGATCGTGCTTGTTATCTTTGAGAAGCATATCTTCCGCTGTGAAGGTAATAGCGGGGATCTTTGATTGTACATGATGACATTCTGGGCAAGAAGACTGAGCGTCATCGTTAGGGACCTCTGGCATGCATGTCAGGAATGATTCTGAATTAGTCAGCGCATCTCTGAGTGCTTCTCTTGTCTCTTTTGAGAGACGAAGGAGCTCGTGTATTGTGATACGAGCCGGGATATTAGCCAGCTGAGCCAATATGTCAAAACGAAAGGGCGTATCCAACCCTTGGCCTGATGGTTTCTTCAACACCTGGTCGAACCGTACCTCCTTAGGCTTTTCTTTTCCCTTGGTTGGAATTGGAGTGGATGCTGGCATTTGTACTGACGTTGTTTGCTGTTGTATCTTGTTAGTAGACTTTTCATACTGCTTCAAGTATGATCGGGTGCCTGTCTGTTGAGGCGCGTCGGCTTGCATCGCGCAGGCATACTTTTCCCCTTCTGAATCGCTGAGGGAAGCCGATGTAAGATTGCCGTCGTCTGGCAGGATGGATATGATATTGCAAGATTTGCCCTTTGAGTTGGGCTCCTTTGAATCCCGCTGTACATCTTGGACGAGGTCTGGGTGTATCCACATGACTTCCTCTGTCTTCAATGTTAAGGGAACGAGACCCTTATTATCTTGAGTTATAGCTGAAAGATGCCTGACTTCCAACCGTGGTGCAGGGGCTGGATAGGTCTCGTCAGGAACTGTGACCTTCTGGGTACTGTCGAATTCGAGAGTCACCATATTGGCAGTGATTTTCTTCTGCTCTGACTTCAATGTCAGAACCCCGGCATCGATTAAGGCTTGTATTCTGTCCTTGAGGACATAGCACTTGTTAGTAGGATGGTGAATCATCCTATGGTAGAGACAGTATTTGGAGTCGTTTATGCGTCCTATCTCATTGGGACGCCGAGCATTTGGTAGCTTAATTTTATTCCCTTTGTGGAGCAGATGGAATATCGTGACCACCTGATCGTCTTTGAAAGAGTATTGTTTTGGAGGGAACTTAGGCTCCTGATTGTTGAAGCCGCTCTTCTTGGCCTTCGACTGCACGTCCCCGGACAATTCCACAGACATAGTCTCTTTCCCTTTGGCTTGAGAAGACTGCGGTAGGTCGCTACGTCCTTTAGTGTTCATACCCTATTTGCCTCTAGGGGTGGATGGTTCGAACTCTGACTTTTTGGCTATCTCAGCTTGTTTGACCAATTCTTTCCAAGTGTGGGCCTTGACAGCCCCCATGCGAACTTCTACTTGGTCCAGGAAGTTGTGCCTACATGTCTGTAAGAGCATGGGTAGTGGCATCCCTGCTGGGCACATCAAGGATAAGTTTCTGAACCGTTCAATGTAGTCACGAACAGATTCGCCCTTCTTCTGTATGGTGGAGAGGAGCTTGTCCATGGTCACTTCGGTATCGTCCTCATAGAAACGAGAGAGGAACCGGGTTTCCAGGTCGATCCAGGAATTGATAAAGCCCGGAGGGAGACTTTGGAACCTGTCAAATGCCACCCCCTTTAAGGTGCTAATGAACAGCCTAGCCATGATGGCGTCGTTGCTTATAACATTACCAGTCTGAGACCGGAAGTAGTGGATGTGCTGATTTGGTGAACTCTTACCATCATACGTATGTAACATTGGTGGTTTGAACTTCGGTGGATATGGCACCGAATCCCACTCCAATGGGTAAGGACGGACTGCCCCTACTTTCTTTAATTCATCCCTCTGAGCTAGGGATGCGATTTGAGCTTGGAGGCCTTTAAGGACTTCGGCGTCTAAGGAAGAACCCTTCTTGAATTTCTCCGTCTTTGGCTGCTCATTGCTGAAATGTTCCTCCTCATCGTGATTGCTCCCGGCAACATTGTCATTCCGATTGCTGAGGAGTCGAGCAAGCATCTGTTGAATATTGTCCAGAGCTTCTTGCTGAGTCTTGGAAGTTTGCTCCTGAGCCTCCAAACATCGACGAAGGTCGTCATTACCATTATCAGCCATATTGACTGATGCTCTGTCCGTTCGTACTGAGTTAACTGTCGCCGAAGAGGCGTACCCACTGTCTTTGTCTTCTTCATCCGATGGTTGGAGTGGTCTCCTGGGCTCCGGCGAGGCTAGGGCCGTTGAGGAGGTAGGTTGTTCGTAACTGTAGGGTATCGCCACCCTAGATTTGGTGTTTCGAAAAATACCTTCTCCATGTACCAAGACTTCGCCTAAGCCTGGGTTGTAATCTGGATCTGGGGAGCTGTAGGGGGCGTCGTCATGTATTTGACCTCCCCTGCGTAACTCTCACCCTCTTCCGGTCATGTTGACAGATGCAGAGGCTGGATCTCGTGAGATGCTCCTTTTACGATGCTTCATTGGGACATGTACGGACAACCGATCAAAAACTGATCGCCGGCATGGGGAAGTGGCGATGATTGGTCGTAACCGGCAACGAGCTGAGTGGACTGTCACCAGCTGACATCCCTTTTGTTGACAATAGGGGGAGTGGTTCGAAGAGACTCCGACTTTCGCTTGTTCGCCAAGAGTTCCCGCAAGTCAGGCCATTAGAGCCTGAACAATCTCGCGTAGAGGCCCTTTTTGGGCGTTCGTAGGATGATGTCCCGTTCCTCTTATCCCTGCAGAAGGGATTAGCACTGAATAATAGTTCAGCTCTAGTTTCGCCAACAGATGCGAGCTTAGTGCTTGACAAACTGGAGAGCGGAGCGCGCTGTGGTGCTTTACCCGCTATGCCGCTGCGAAGGGGATTAGCCTTGGACAGTATTTTGGCTCTAGCTTCACAGTCATGGACCTGGTGAGTACGCTGAGGTATAGTAGCTTCGCCCATATGAATGAGGCTGGCACAAGGCATTACTGCTCTTGAATCGGGCGACGGTATGATTACCGTAGTGACCTCGCGGTTGGCAGCATTGTTGGAGCAGACAGGCATCTTACCTTTTTCTTTGTGAGAAAGGTGCAGTTTTGGCGTAGCTACGCCTGAAGCTTCGGCCAAAGACTTCTGTTTAGGCCTCCACATCCGCTTTGGCAGAGGATACTTAGATTCGCATGGAACCTGATCAGCGACACGCAAGGCTGAAGGGTGTTGGCAGAATTCTGCTTCTGGTTTCTGCTTTGAAACCTTGGTCGTGGAGACCTTCCTGTGCTTCCGTGCTCGAAGCATTAGGCCACCCCCAGAGAGGACTTCTTCGAATCTTCCTTGATCGAACTGAACCACCAAGTTCTCGAAAGTGCAGGACTTGGGCTGCGGGCGTGCTTCTTTGTTGCGCCAGAGAACTGCAGTAGGTTCGCAGGGAGCCTTTTCTGTCTCCGCAGAGACTTTCTTTGAAGATTTAGCCAGAGGGGCTCTGGCTGCACCGGCTTTTCTGATTTCAGAGTTAGACCCGAAGGTCTGTTCGTCGCATTGCGACACTTGATTCTCGGCAGTGGAGAATACAATCCCCAGCTGAGTCGCCATCTTGTTTTCCATTGATTTGCAAAGGGGAAAACTTACAATAAAAAGAGTTTGAGGAGCTAAATTACAAGTATTCTTAAAAAGATTACAAGTAGATCTCCTCAGAGATTCTGGAGAAGTGTGCCGATAGGAGTCTGGTCAGCGCGCGACCACTCTGTCCCTTTGACGATACGAGCGATGAGATTCCCTTCTCGCCTGGTTCGGGGAATCAGAGAACAGAAGGTTGGTGGAACCCCCTTGTTACTTCTCAAAACCGCCTTCAATTTAGGAATTTCTTCTCACCTGGTTTCGGAGATTCCTTGAGAAGAAGGTATTAGGGTATCAGCACCCTGAATAGAGAAGCAATTCTCTAAAGGTTTCTGAATTCAAGAGCGCACGGTGCGTCATGAAGAAGCCTCTGCTTGTGGAGTCCTCTTGTGCGTGTCGTCTGAGAAAGCTCCTTCTCTCCTTGTACCCCTGATGGGCTATTTATAGGGAGAGTAAGGGTATAACCGTCCCTTGAAAATATGGAAACAGATTGAATCAACTCTGTTTAAATCTGGAAAGTAGCCTTGCTGCGAGGCTAGGATCAGCTTTTGCGAAGCTAGAAATGGCAGGTCGGTTGATCTTCTTGATCTGTTTTGATCCTTTCCATATTGTTGGAGGATTTCCCCTGATCTCCTTAATCGTTTTAGAGGAGTCAAGAGATTGTGGCAATCAACTGTCAAATTTGATCTCAGATTTGATCCTGATTGGATTTGATCTTGATCCCAATTAGATTTGATCTCATCTGGAGATTTGATTGGTCAAAGGTTGACCATAGCAAACCCGCAGCGGCACTGCCCGCTTTGAACTCACAGCGGTGTTGGAGGCAGTATCTGGCGAAGTCAGAAGAAAGCTCTTCGGCGGATCTAGATGTCGTCTGTGACGAAGCTACCGCATATCCTTTCTGCACAGTCGCGTGTGGCTTCAGGCGGAGCTGACTTCCTCTGGCAAAGTTACGCTTTAGCAGTTCAGGCGAAGCTATGAGTTAACTTCCTGGCGGAGCTGTGAACGGCTTCAAGGCGAAGTTGGATGATCTTAGCCTCTCAGGCGAGGCTATCCCTTTGGGCTCATGTGATGCTAAGTGCTAGCATCTTTAGACCTGCTGAGGTCTGTTTAGATACAATCCGGGCTTACTGTCTGCTTGCTGGATCAGTGGAGTCCAAGTTGCTTCCCTGTCCCTCGGAGATGGGTGAAAACTGGTCTTCAGCTCGTCTGTCACTTGTCTTTTGTAAATGTCAACAAGTTTAGACATTGTTCGGACCAATAAGAATCTTGTCTTTTTTAAGTGTCAACATTGTTCTATATGAATTATTACATTAAGATTTTTAATTATGCTACAAGTTTAATATGTTGAAATATGTTAATAATTAAATTGTATATTGTGAAATTTAGACCATTACAATGCACACTGCGACCTTGGTCGCAATTATGATTATATTCTTAAATTAACCTTTTACATCAGCAACTCCAGTTGCTGATATTACTTTTTTGTAATTGCGATATTAGTCGCAGTGTATCCTATTTTAATGTAAATTATGATACTTTTGTGATTGAATCACATTATCGTGTTGCTGGGTCAATACATGTTATCTTGATCACAGTCAATCTTAAAATAGTACATCACCGATAGGCCCAAATGCGAGAATACAAAGAGATATACAATTATGAATAGTACAAAAGCCACTCACGAGTTACAAAAAGAAAACTCGAGAGACGACCAGAGGGCCTGGAAGGATAAGGCTTCAGACTGGTCTACTGCTGTCCATGACACTACCGTTGTGTTACTCTGATCAAGAAGAAGTCCACCAAGATCAAAACTCTAAGATCTAAACATGCAGATCCAGAGGAGTCAGAAACTCAAATGAGTAGTGAGATGAGTGCCAAGTGGCATACAGGGACAGGCATACGTGTATCGATAAATTTGAGTCAAAAGCA
Source organism: Agave tequilana (assembly GCA_038442645.1). Classification (NCBI taxonomy): domain Eukaryota; kingdom Viridiplantae; phylum Streptophyta; class Magnoliopsida; order Asparagales; family Asparagaceae; genus Agave; species Agave tequilana. The sequence goes on along the minus strand of JAVJIF010004292.1, from coordinate 233,960 downwards.
TGCATTGAAAATCATGTCATGAGCACAGACCCAGAAGAGTTAAAATGAGGTATCAAGTAAGATAAATGTGGCAAAACTAGTTATACAAGCCCAGATACTGATCAGTGAGATTAGTACGTCGAAAAAATAATCCAAATAAGAAAACCTTCATATATATATATATATATATATATATATATATATATATATATATATATATATCTTATATCTCACATCACCATATCGTGATTTCATATAACCCGAATTATCTCCTAAACTAAGAAACAACATAAAATCGATAAAAATCGATAAAACTGAATACAGGCAAAACCAGTTGTACAAGCTCAGTCTACGGCTTCATGAGACAAGTACGTCAAAGAAATAATCTAAAAAAGTATATATTCTCATGTCACCGTAATCCTAATGTATACGACCCGAATTGCAAAACAAAGACGAAATATTATATTAACACTTTGTTATTATTACTCGTCCGACCCATATATCTAGGTATGTATTACTGGTACACATATATCCATATATGAATAAGTCAAGATTGGTTATTAAAAATTGATGAGAAGCCAATGAATTATATTTATAGTGGGTCCCGTGCATGCTCGGGACCACGACCTATGGTGTTTCGTTGCTGGTGTACGAAACCGGCCGCGGGGCGTATAGGTAGAACTAAAGTTTTAGTTGCACAATATACCTAATACCACTGTAAACATATTCACCAATTGAAGTCCGTCAGTTTCCCCTTTACCCGATGTAAGTTATTCTTTTTATAGTTTATTATGATTACCAGTGTACGGGAATGGGCAGGAGCATGTCAGGAGTATTTAAGAGTACAGGTGTACTGGAATATAGGAGTATATCAGGTTATCAGGTATTATATTCCTATAATGTGATAATCATGAGTCAGGTGTAACATATCAGATGTCAGGTGATAGCATACAGGTGACAGGTGTCAAGTAATAGCATGTTAATTGTTAGCACATCAAGTAAAAGCACGTTAAGCAATAATACAATAGATATTAACTGTCAAATAACACGATGCAGGAAAATAGTACCGATATAGGAGATCGGTACGAACACCGAAAAACATGCAGCTTTTGGAAAGTCGTATAGGTAAGGTTTTCAAATTCTTCACAACCATTAAATGAAGAATTGATTAAACTATTAAGCAAGAAAGCCGGTAAACAAGCAAGCGAACATCCAAGCAGAGCTAAGAAGAGCTGGAGCAAAGCAAACGCACAACACTAGATGCCATCACGTCCGGCGTGGTTATCGCTCGTGGCACGGCTAAACGCACGTGACAGAGTGAGCGTATGAATGTTATACTACTGCGTGTGGCGAAGCCATGCTCATGGTGTAACTATACTCGAACGGAGTTAGCGGCAAAGCGTTGAACGCTAGGTCCACCTACCAGGCATAGTAGCTAAAAGACCTGACGGTCTGAACGCACTCCCTCTTTTGTGCAAGTGGGTAAGAGCTCAAAGGGCTAATAGGGCCATAAGACCGAGTAGGTACCTACAGAGGTGTTAGTACTAACACACGCATGTAAACACAATTGTAGATAACAACTAAGCTATCAGTATAGTGGTGAAGCCCAGAGGCTGAGCAAGGCAGAAATAAAGTCAGCGAGTAGACAAGCGAACAATCAAATGAAGCTTAGAAAGCTGGAGCGAAGTTAGTGCACAACACTAAATGATATCACGCTCGACGTAGTTACCGCTCACGACGAAACCATGATAATGTACAACTATCACTCACAGCGTAACTAAACTTGGCCGGAATTAGCGATAAAGCACTGAGCGCTAGATCCAGCTACCATCCGAAGCTGAGAGACCGCGAACGGTTTAAGCGCACCCTCTTTCAGGAAAGTGCGCATAAGAGAGACCATAAGGTCTAATAGGGCCAAAGGGCCAAGTAGGTACCTGCATAAAATAATGTTAGCACACAGAAGTACACATAAAAACATGATAATAACTAGAGTATCCATGGAGTGGTGAAGCCCGGAGGCTAACGAACATGAAAGGTCGGTCACGCATAATATAAAGCAATAATAGGGCACAACACAGGCAGTGTATATGTACAAGTATTAACTATACTACTACAAAATTCGTCACACCGATTCTGATACATGTCCACAGAATACGTGTACACATTCACACCGATACAAATACACTAGACCGATACATATACACGTGTCCACAAATACAAATACAAATCAATCGATACAAATACATTATAATAATTACGCCCGTCGAAGCGGGGTACCCAGATAAAAAAGGCGAGATCACTCGCCTAAAAATCTACGAAAAAATCTCATGAAATCCCAGAGTCCAAAACACGTGCGCATGCCACCATAATATATATATATATATATATATAATATATATATATATATATATATTATATATATATATATATATATATATATATATATATATATATATATATATATATATATATATATATATATATTGGGGGGGAGAGAATAAGAGAGAAAAGAGAGAGTAGAGAGAAACGAAGAGAGGGAGAGGGAGTTGCTCATGGCCATAGCCGTGAGCCTCACGACCAGTGGCAACACTGGCCACGTGCAGGAGGAGGGGATGGCTGAACCAAAACCAGGGAGGAGAGAGAGGGATCTTAGAGAGAGAAAGGAAAGGGAAAGAGAGAACAGGAGAGAGAGGAGAGAGAGAGAGAAAGAAAGGAAAAAGAGAAAATAGGGGGCAACCCCCTGCTCACGGCCCAGTGGTCCTATGGCCAGGCTGGTCGTGGGCCCAGGCGGCGCCGGCCGCCGGCCAACCAGAGGGGGAAGAGAGTAAGGGGTAGCTTAGAGGTGAGGTTGAAGATGATGATGGAATGATGGGTCGTTGGTGGTAGATGAGGAGAAGGGGAGTGGTAGGAGACAGGTGACTGGACTTGGGTGGTGACGCGATGGATCTAGTAGAGGTGATGGCCAGTTATGGGGAAGGAAGAGAGAGGAAGATGAGAGAAAGAGAGAGATGGTGATGAAGATGATGCTGTAAATGATGATGTATAGGATACAGTGGGGATTGACATCCAGGATGGCCGGAGAAGTCGCCAGAAGCTCGCCAGCCAGATCTGGCCTGGGCTGCGGTGGTGGTGTCGGTTGGAGAGAGAGAGAGATGGAGAGTGGGTAAAATTGAGGAGAGAGGAAGTGAGATTGGAGAGTAGAGAGAGATTCAGTTGAGAGAGTGAGATATTTGAGAAGAGAGTGAGAGAATTTGAGAGGAGAAAGGAGAGCTCAATGTAGAATGTTGGCTGGGGAAGAAGATGGAAAAAGAAAAATGAAAAGAAAAGAAAGGAGAAGAGAAATATAAGGGAGGAGATACATTAAGGGTGGGGTTTGTGTGGAGAAGAAAAAAGGAAAAAAAAAAGAAAAGAAAAGGTTGTAGTGGAGTGAAAAAGAGAAAAAGGAAAAAAGAAAGGAAAAAGAAAGAAAAGAAAGAAGAAACATATCCGGGTATTTACTCTGGACTCGGAAAAATACTGGAAACACTAAAAATGTCAGAAAAATAGAATAACTCAGAAAGGTCTCCAAAAATTCTCAAAAATAGAAAATATTATATTAAAATATGTAGTGAAATCGGATTCAGGAAACCAATCCTGTTTTCAAATTAAAAATTTTAGAATCAACTGGCGATACTGGTCAGCACCAAATCTGATCGAATTTTGATAAATTCAAAAAAATCCTCAAAAATATTTTTTGATAGAAAATAAATTCTAAGAAATAATTTGAAAGCATTTTTAGAAATTCAGCTCCATTTGTAAATTAAAAATTCGAGAAACGATCGACGGCACTGATCGATACCGATTTTGAAGATTTTGCAATTCAATTAAGGAAAATTTCAGAAAATCATGAAAATCTAAAATATTGGAAAACAATATTTAAAAGTGAAATCGGTCAAATCTGACTATCAAAATTTTAAATCAATTAGTTCATTTGGATCGGGTCTCGTTTCATATTGGGGTTGACTCCGAGTCTAGAAATTCGGATCCAATGCAAAAAATCACATAAATAATTATAAAATAAAAATAAATACGAGAAGTAAATCGAAAAATATGATCAAAAAATGAGAACACGTATCTAAGTATGTATCTCAGGAACAGGGTGTTACAATAACTGGGGAAGCATATGAACTTTGGTTGATCCTGATAATGCCAGCTTCTAACATTTTTGATAATCTTCTCAATGGTAGTCTTTTGTTCCCAGGGGTGCCGATAGGGCATAAGGTTCACAGGATCAAATCCTGGCAGCAGATTGATATGGTGATCATGGGATCTTCTAGAAGGTATCCCCAGTTTTTCCTTAAAGAGTTCTGAGAATTCTTGACATAGATCCTTCAATTAAGGATGAGAAAGGGTGTCCCAGCAGGTCTTCACCTCATCATCCTTGTGATAAATATAGAGCACCCATCCTTTAGCATTTTGGAGGACAGATTTATCCATCATGTTAGCTGGGACTAATTCCGTGGCTTTGGCTTCTATTCCCTAGAACTCCCAAGTCTTGTCCACTTTGGTCAGCCTTATCCTCTGATTCTGAAAGACAAGAGTGAGTTCATCAAGAGTCTGTAACCATTTAAGCCCTAAAACCATCTGACAACCACCTATAAGGAGTATGTGAAAGTCAGTGGTGGTGGTCACTCCTTGACGTAGGACTTGCACCTTCTCACATTTTCCTCCACCTTACAAGGTATCACCACCCCCCACATGGTAACCGTAAAAGATGTTTTCGGTCTCACTTGTAACCCAGTTTGAAAATCACCTAGAGGGGTGGGGTGAATAGGTGATAAGGCTAATCTAATGAACTTGATGCGAAATTACAAAACTAATTGCAACTACACTTAGTGCAACCAACGAGTGTAACCGAATTCCCCGTAAAGGGCTCTAGACTAACTCCTCTTGATTCCTCTGAATAAGAGTTGAGGCGCTATATGAAGCTCTCGTGGTTAAGCACAAGTGAGGCACACACACACAAGCCAAGCACATAATATGAATGAGCAATATGAATAGATGCAAGGCACAACACAAGCATATAAGATACACAATCATATAAGATATGACAATATGATGATGCAATACAAAATAAAAGAGAGAGAGGGTTGAGAGTCAATTGATCAAACGCAAACAAGAAAATGTGTTTCGAGGTTCGAGCACCGAGCTCTACATCCCCGCCTTCACCGAGAAGGATTTCCAATCCACTAGGAGTACCGAACTCCTCTCTCAACCAATATAACCTCCACCGAGGCAATAAAATGGTCTACCGAAGATCGGAGTACCGAACTCCACCAATACACCCAAATCCACCTCACAGAGAGGGATACAAGCACAATCCACCTGTACCGAAGAGGGATACAAACACCAACCAACTCCACCTCACCAAGAGGGAGTAAACCACAACCTCAACCTTTACCAAAGAGGGAGCACCCCACAATCCAAATCAACCTCTACCAAAGAGGGATATCCAACAAAGAAGGGGTTTACAACTTGGTGGTATGTCTCAACCACAAACACTTTCCTTTTTCCACAAAACAAGTGATCCTATAGAGAGGATAGAATGATAGCTCAAGTGTGAAAATCAACGTGTTTTGGAAATCAAATAACAAGAAAAATTCTTGGGAAAACACTTGCAATATGATAGAAATGAAGATCTAAAGCAATATCCCAAAAACCTATTTTTCTTTGAATTTTTCAAACCCTTGAAAAACAATTTAAAGATGAAATCTTTAAGCTTTAAAACTCTTTTGAATCTTGTATAAAACACTAGGGAAAACTGAAATTTTTCTCTTGTAAAAACCTTAGAAAAAACCCAAGCAAATGGGGCTTAAATAGCCCACCAAAAGAAACTAGCCGTTGAGCTGATTTGGCAGCTCTGGCGGCTGGCGGTCGACCGGCCGGTCGACCGCCAACGGTCATATTTTTGACCGTTGGAAGAAACCGGTCGACCGCCCAAAACCAGAGAGCAAAGCTCTCTGGCCGGTCGACTGACCCGGTCGACCGTGCCATGAACCTGGCCAACGTGGGTCCCGGTCGACCGGCCGTCGACCGCCAGAGCCTGGCAGCATGGTTCTGGGTCAGAAAACTGGGTTTAAAATTATTCTAAAAATTCCCATAAAACTTCTAAAAATCCACAAAAATAGTTTCTAACATAATATATAATATATAAACATGTGATAAAAAATTCAACACAAATATCAAACATTATGAACCATTTTTGTGTTACGGAAAAATTACCGAAAATCAAAACCTGTATTTTTCCAAACTTGAATTTTCCAAATGAATACCAATTTTTTCAAAACTTATCCAAATACAAAAACATGATATTTAAATACTTTGAAGCATGATGCATATGGATAGAAATCCAATATACAAGAAACATATACATATCATAGTTTTTGACTTTATTTCCAAAAATATGTTTTGTTAAAACACAAAACCTAAAACACATGAATAGGTATATCAAATTAAGTTTGTCTAGGATATGAAGCATACATGTATATAGAACATGTCTAATATACATAAACACATGTAAACTTGTTTTGATACTTATTTATTCATGAAAACCAAGATCGGTTAAACCAATCAAACCGAAAATCAAAATTAAAACATAAAACGTGGGTATATTGTGAACTTGAGCATATCATACTATTCTAATCTTTACAAATGGGTCTAAACACAAAACTAAAGTAGGGTACCGAGATCTTCTTGACGAACTCCGTCTTCAAGTTGACTCGATCCAAACTCCGTGATCCACCGAGCTAGACTCCAACGAGTGCAATGTATGATCTTGATGCTCGGGCTCTGGAATCACCAAGTGAAAGGCTTCAAAACTCCTTTGATGAAGCAACCACTAACTAATATCTTGGTTAATGATCTGAAACTAAACATCACAAGATAATTAGTAAACATAACTACATGAGTTAATCATCATCAAAACTAGAGTGGAAGGCCTCTGGGCCAACAATCTCCCCCTTTTTGATGATGACAAAACTCATGGAGTTATATATGCATGGATTAAAGTTAAGCTTCAAAGAAGCTCCCCCTTAACTCATGCATAGAAGAAAACAACAAATATATGCAATGAATATAAAACATGAGAATGCATAGATATGCATAAAACTATGAAATGCATATAAACAGGCTCTTGATACCAATAGATATGTATAAAACGATAAAATGTATAAAACATGCTCTTGATACCAAATGAAAGGTAAAACAAATTATTTCTTCTTTTTCTTAATTTCATAAACATGTTCTCTTTAAAGAATGCATTTGATACCAAAATTACATAATGTTTTTGATACCAATAAACAAAACTTACATAAACCAAACTTACATAATGAAAGCTCTTGATACCAAACATTACATAATGCTCTTGTTACCAATAATAAAACATGTTCTCAATATCAAACATGAAACAAAGAACATGCATAAATATCAAACATGAAACAAAGATCATGCATAAATCATGCATATAAACTCAAATTCTTCTCCTCCTTTTTGTCAATCATCAACAAAGGGGTAAACGATAAACCAATAAAAATTATTCTTCTCCCCCTTTTTGTTCAAAATAAAGAATCAATAAAGGGGTCAGAACCCTAATTTGTTTGATATCACCCCTTTCAATAATAAGAATATAAATCAAAACATTTTTGATATTTCTTATTTAAACAAAATTTTGAATTTTCTCAATAAAACAAATCAAATTTTTAGATCCCAATTGAAAGTAAATAAGGCATTGATACCAATTTTGAGAAAATAAATAAAATCTTGATACCAATTGTGAACATTTGTCATTTAGAACATATGATACCAAAATAAAATCAATTTTCAACATAAAGCGTGGGAGTAAAAATCAACGGTAAACAAAATACCAATTGAAAGATAAAATACGAATTTTCTCCCCCTTTATGAAATACCAAATAAAACGATGCATAAGCTTGTTTAAGATACCAATTGAAAACTCATTAATAGAAACATGATAATCATTAAACATTCAAGCTTTGCATTATCAAAAATTTGTGCTTAAAGATATAGGGATATAGTAAGCACAAATAAAATATGTATAGGTGTATGAAAAATGAGTACCAATCAAAAGAGATGATACCAAATGAAAGCATACATACACAAAACAATATGAGTATACAAAAATGTCTATATTGATACCAATTGAAAGAATCCAATGATACCAATTGAAAACACAATAATATCAAGTGTATACCTCATATCCTACCAAAACGAAGAATCCCGCAACTAGTTATATGGAAAAACTTGTAAACTAGTGCGAAATCCTTCAAGTAAGGAATAAACAAAAATATTTTTCATGAAACTTGTAAATCACATGATCACTAAAAATACTCAAAATCCATAAACCTCATATCAAACTCATGAAAACACAATCATGAGAAACATTAAAGAGGTGAGTGTACAAGTGTTATGTGAAACACAAAATCATGAAAATAGACAATCAAGCTCGATATTCCTTAAAACACGAAAATCATCAAAACTCGATTTCTTCAAGGCATATGTATGTCAAGTATAAACTAAAGTATACATACATATTCAAAACATAACGAGTCCACAAATGTATATGCATGAAGGCACGTGGCTCAAAGGATATATATGTATAATCAATAGTTTAGACAAGATGGACATATACATGAAGTGAAAACATATAAACATGAAAAACATGAATAAAATAGGAATACAAGTTAAATGCATGAATCATCAAAGGCAGACGATACTAGAACATCTAATGGGTACAAATAAGCATTCAAGCACAAACATATAAAAATTTATTTGTGGTCCACTATATGTACAAGTATATATATCCTACTTTTAATGAAAACTAACATTTAAACATGTAATCAAATCATGAAGCATAAAACAAGACATAAACCAACATGATAAATATAAATATGATCATTATGTAAATCCACATGTTATTAGAGTTATGATATACATAATAGCTAAACATATGTGAGAAAATAAAGAATGATCCATATGAACATGGGTGATCTTAAAAGCTATACATGTATGTCAATGGTCTAATAATCATGGTATTTAACATACTAATCAAAACATAAAGCATCAAAACAAAAAATCATAAACATCCATATGATCATTATGTTTATACACATGCATTAGATCTAGGCCATACATATTAGTTTAAAACAAAGTGAGAACACAATGATATAAGTCCATATTAAACATGGGTGTCTCAAATAACTAACAAGTATATCACTAATCTAATTAACATGGCATAATCATAATAATCAATAAACATCAAAACATGCTATAAATAATGAACATGGAAAGCATGCAAATATAAACGGGAGTTAGAGATCGATACCAAAACCAATGAAGGCACCTCTCTAGTTCTCCAAACCAAGGTGGTCTTCCCACCAAACCTTCCCTTGAAAGTGATGCATCCAAATGGTCATCATGAAGCTCGGAACGCATCCACTCCAAGGTACCGCTACTCTCACGTCATGTGAGAGCCCACACCTGCATCAAATACAATAGGGGTGGTCTTTGGTACCCATACTCTTTTGGGTCCATGGGGGTTAGTCCCTTTCCTAACCCAAACAAAATTATTTGCTAAATTTTCATCATGTATTCTATCATAGCAAAATCTAGCAAGGTGGCCCTTACGTATACAATGTGTACAAGTGTACACATGAGCATACAAAGTGTGATGGATGTGTACATGAGGAGCATGTGTATGCCGTGGAGGGTGTGCATGCAAAGATGGAACTTGTTTCTTTCGAACCAAGGATTCCAAGCGTGTATGATTCAAAGCACATTGGCTCAAAGTGGAGCCCAAACAATCTACACTCTTTTTAAGCATGAATATATCATTTTCAATTAAAGAAGAAGTGTGGCATGCAATAGGTGAACTAGGTGAAACTACCCTAGCATGGCAAACATGTGAATCTATATTATTTTTCAAAGATTCATTTTTCTTTAAACAAACTTCTAAATCATTTGAAATAGAAATTATTTTGTTTTTCAAAGAAACATTCTCTTTTACTACAAAATTAACTTTTGAAGACAATTTTTCATTTTTCTTCAAAATATCATTACAATCATTTTTTATTTTTCAAAAATTCATTTTTTTTAAGGCAAGGTCTAGTTGAGATTTCAATGAATCCCTCTCATTAGAAATCTCCAGCTTTTCCTGTAAAACCAAGTCAAGTCTAGAAAGCAAATCTTTATTTTCATTGTTAAGTCCTAGACTTTTCTTTTTCAAAATATTATATTTTTTCAATAATTTTTCACAAACAATGGATAGTTCTTCATTCAAGGCATTTGCATCCATATAGTCATTTGAAGAAGAACAAGCATCATCAACATCTAGTTGAGTTTTCGAGTTTACCTCAAGGGAGTTATTCCCTTGTACCATGAAGCATTGTGACTCGGATTCTCCACTAGATTCCTCCTCCGGTTGAATTGGCAATTGAAGCTTGGAGGTGGTCAACTTGTTCCACACTGCAAAGGCGGAATCAAAGTTAGAAACAAGCATAAGATAATCTTTGTTTAGCGTGCTTCTAATAGCCTCAAGGGCAAGTGTATTGGCCCCTATATGATTGCGGTTACCAAGATAGCATTTCTTGGTAGCGGCAAGAAAAACATGCAAGCCTAGGGTTTTCAAATACATGGACATCCTAAATTTTCACATGTCAATGTTGGAAACATCAAACATGGGAGGTGACAAGCAATCCATGAGTGTGTGTGTGCAAACAATATAAATGTACAAATGCAAATGATAAATTAGCAAAACCAAGATCTCACTCTTAGGTGGTTAAACTAAATATCAGGAGCGTAGGCTCTGATACCAATTGAAAATCACCTAGAGTGGGGTGAATAGGTGATAAGGCTAATCTAATGAACTTGATGCGGAATTACAAAACTAATTGCAACTACACTTAGTGCAACCAACGAGTGTAGACGAATTCCCCGTGAAGGGCTCTGAACTAACTCCTCTTGATTCCTCTGAATAAGAGTTGAGGCGCTATATGAAGCTCTCGTGGGTAAGCACAAATGAGGCACACACACCAAGCCAAGCATATAATATGAATGAGCAATATGAATAGATGCAAGGCACAACAAAATGAATTAAGATAGTAAATATTATTCTAAGTAAATATGTGAAAGCGGTTTCTCAAAATTTGACTCCATTTTGTAAATTAAAAATCCAAGAATCGGTCAGCGGCACTAGTCGACACCGTTTTGAAGATTTTCATTTTAATTTAGGAAAATTCTAGAAAATCACAGAAAATCTAAAATATTGGAAAATGATGTTTAAAACTGAAATCGGTCAAATCTAAATATCAGAAAGACCAAATCGAGCAATTCACTAGGATCGGGTTCTCGGTTCAGACTAGGGCTGACTCCGAGTCCGTGAATCCGGATCCAAGACAAAACGATCATATAAATAATTCATAATAAAACAAATATAGGAAGTAAATTAAAAAATACGATCGAAAAATCTGAATACGCAACTAAGTACGTATTTTGGGAGCGGGGTGTTACAATCCATCCACCTTACAAAAAATTGTGTCCTCGCAATTTCGATAAGGGTAAATTGAACACAAAGAGGACAAGGACGGGAATTATACCAAGCAAGATATGAAGCACTAAAGGTAAGGCTCTCAAGTCGACTGAACAGTAATCAGAATATAGATATCTTCTGTACTTCTGGCTGTATAAGTCTTTGAACGATACCAAATAATACTGATCTGATGTCGTTCCTTTGTAATAGAATTCTTGTTGTACTGCACTCCGAGCATAAGCCAGAATATTGAAGATAAAGGAAACCCTGATAGTCCTGAGCATAATAAAGAAGACCGATAATTGAGAATTCCGAATACCAGGCATCAATCACTCTGAAAGATATAGCCGAGAATGTAGAATATCCGTAGAGAATTCCGACTACTGACTTCTGAAAGATAACCCGATTAGGATCAATCTTGGGAATACCCGAGCACCATAGAGTTAGCCGAAGAGATCATATAATAGCTTTCTTCAGAACCAGCCACTACCTCTCTAGTCTACTCATATCTTAAGTTGGTATAAGGCTTCGAAAAACCAAAACAGGGAAAAGACGGAAGGGATTAGGAATAAAGGAAAGATGATCAAGAATAGATAACTCTGTACTTGTAGTTGGATTGCATAACCAGGACTCATGCATTCCAGTTGCAAATTTCTTTACCATTAATTTACCGTCTGGACGTACTGAGGATGTAGAACCTAGGCTCTGATACCATCCTGTAACGCCCCGATCCCGGCGGGTACGGAGACGTTACTGCAACGTATATACGCAGGTCAGAAATACCCTCACGTACATACGCTAAGCATCAGTACAGGCAAGAATCAGAGTACGGAAGCAATTGGTGCATTATACATTCCAACACATGAGTACAATTACAAAGTTATCACCAGAGGTGACAAATATTACAATAATATTACATCACCAACATGGCGCAATTGCGAGAATACAAAGGATGTACAAGTATGAACAGTACAAATGGCACTCACGAGTTTACAAAAGGAAAACTCGAGAGGCACACAGGGGGCCTGGAAGGATAGAGCTTCAGATGGTCTGCTGGAGATCCATGCTACCGCTGCGCCACTCTGATCAACAACTGGGGGAATCCACACGCTCCAATCTCCATGACCTGGACATGAGAATCCAGGGGAGTCAGATAGAACTCCCCAAGCGAGTGGTGATACAAAAGCCAGATGGCGTGCTGAGATAAGCCCACGTGTATCGATAAAACCGAATCATAATCATGCATTGAAAACCGTGTTGTGAACAAAAGCATGTAAGCAAGTAGATGTATGACAGGTGATATCAAGTAGGAACTGCTCATGGAATAATATGATAGGAGCAGTAGACTGATAGAATGGAACAGGGTTAAATAACAGGGTGTGAGTAGCTAATATGATAATACTCATAAAGCCGAAAATCCGAAGTAAAATCCAGTACAAGCAAATATGGTAAGGCATATCACAGATTCATAGCTGGCATCTTTATAATTAGAGCCGTCCAAGTTGTAGGCTTCAGTATGCGTCCCATTCCACATACTGCCACTTACAACTTAAAGAGCATGTTATCATCTTGGCACTTTATTATTATTACTCGTCTTACCCTGATATCTAGATATGTGAACTAGCGTCCCAGCACACATATATCCATATCTGAGTAAAGCAAGGTTGTTATTGGAAACCAACGGGGGTATCAACGAACAATGTTTACAGTGGGTCCCGTGCATACCCGGGACCACGGCCCAGGATGTTCCGTTGCTTGGTGACGGAACCTACCGCAAGGCGATTCAGGAGGGTCTTATGGATGCCCTTATCAAGATGGTACCAGGAAGGAGGGAGCCAGCTCTCCCCTCGGTCCCCTGGAGGCCCACAGGTCAGACCGGAAGTTTTAGTTGCACAACATGCCTAATACCACTGTAAACACGAAAATATATTGATAGCCGCAAGTTTCCCCCGACCCGATGTAAGTTGTCTCATTTTACGGTTTATTCGATGATTATCAGATTCCGGGAATGAGCAGGAACAAGTCAGGAATATCAGGAATACATGTGTATCAGGAGTACAGTTTGTACTATCAAGATGTCAGGTTATCATTCCGTTATCGTGATAATCATGAGAGTCAAGTATATCATGCCGGGTGTCAAGGGATAGCATGACAGGAGGATGATATTTGGCAGGTGACCAATCATGTCAAGAGATTAATATTAGTCCAGTGGCAAGTCATGTCATAACAAGGGGTCTTGCCAAGTAGTAGCATGTCTGGTGTCAGGTGATAACACTTCAGTTGTCAGGTGATACGAACAGGTGTTAAATAGTAGCATGTAGTTAACAGGTATGAAATAATGGCATGTCAAGTGTTAACATATCAGGTAAATACATGGCATGTGATAGAGTAGTAGCTGAGCACAACCAAGCGGAGCTGAGCAAGCTGGAGGCACAGTCGGCAAACAGTATTTAACACTAGAGCGTCTGACAAGGTTACCGGGACAACTCGGCTTAAAGTGCGAGTAGAAAATCCGGCAGCATCTCGCCTAGACGAATCTAGTGATAAAGTGCTGAACGCTGATCATGATAACCAGGCGGAGCTGAACAAGCTGGAGACACAGGCAGCGAACAGGGTTTAGACACTAATGCGCTTGGCGAGGTCACCGGGACGACTCGTTTTAGAATACGAGTAGAAAATTCGGAAACAACTTGCCTAGACGAATGTAGTAAATAAAGCGTTGAGCGCTAAGTATGCTCACCAGATGGAGCTGAGAAACCTGACGGTCCCAATCACTTCTCTTTCGCGATAGTGAGAGACCGGAGGCTGAAGGACTGAAAGACCAAGAACGCTCGGGGTTTAAGCGCACTCTCGTGGCTATCAGCCATCCCAGGAGTGGGCAGAAACCCAGAGTTCAACGACCACGAAGGGTCGGCCACGCATAGTATAAAGCAGTAAAATACAGATAAACATGGAATAAAATACATGGCGACCCGACAAAGCGGGGGAACCCAAATGGAGGCGAGAGCGAGGACACTCGCCTAAATCACCGGAATGCCGAAAAGTCTGAAATCCATGGAACTCGCGCACGCGCCATAAAATATGATATAAATATTTAGAGAGAGAAAGTGAAGAGGAGAGAGAAAGAGAGAGAATTCTAGAGAGAGAAGTATATGGGAAGAGAGAGTGCACAGGAAGACGCGGGTTTTGAAAGTGAGACGCGGGGGTTGTAGACGCGGGAATAGCAGACGCGGGAATAGCGTCGCGAGAATAGCAGACACGGAAATCACAGACGCGGGAATAGCAGACGCGGGGTTCGCGTCGCATAGATGCCACAAACGCGAGGTCTGCGTTCAAGTCAGGACGCGAGGAGAACGCGGATGTGGGTTCTGCGTCGCGTTAACACAGGAGGAACACAGACGCGGGCATGGGCTCCGCGTCGTATCAATACAGGGATGCGCGGATTGCGTTAAAGAATTGCCTAGACGCGGGGTGAAGATCCGCGTCAGCAATCAACAGAGAGGAAGAGAGGAAGGGAAACGTGATTTCGGGGTGGTGGTGTTATTTGATGAAGATGAAGAAGGTGATGATGAAAGGTTAAGAAAAGATGGTGGTGGCGATGTTAGTGTTTGTCGTTGCAATTGTCACCGGAATGATTACCGGAATAATCGTGATCGATTACCAGAATAATCATCGGTCGTTGCAATTGTCACCGGAATGATTACCGGAATAATCGTGAACGATTACCGGAATAATCATTGGAGAGTTGCAATTGTCACCGGAATGATTACCGGAATAATCGTGAACGATTACCGGAATAATCATCGGAGAGATTGCCGATGAAGAAGAGCTCGGCCCCAATCCAAAGGATGTGGCCGGCCCTTGATGTAGTGATGGGGTGGTGGTTTTGTGGAGGTTTTGATGGTGGTGGTATTTTTGGAGAAGGTAAAGGAGAAGGTGGAGGCTTTGGTGGAGTTGTTGGAGTTTGTGGTGGTTTACATGGAGATGGAGGAGGAAGAAGATGAAGTAAGGAGTTGGAGAAGTTGTAGTGGTTGTTGTTGTGGTGGAGATGAAGGAGGAGTTGGTGGTGGTTAAGGTGTTGGTGAAGAGAAAAATGAAGTGGAAAGGAGAAGGAAAGGTATATATAGGATTTGGAATTGTGAAGGTGATGTAAAAATATAAAAGAGAGGGGGTTATTTGTAAAATGGCGGGGTGAGGTGGCTCTCTTTGGCCGGCCATGGTGATGGGAGAGGAGTTGGATATTTTGGAGAAGATATTTTTGGTGGAGGAGATATTTTTGGTGGAAAGTTGTAGAAAATAATAGAAGAATGGAGAATGTTGGAGAATTTGGTGGAAGGAAAAGGAAGGAAAGATAAAAGAAAAAGGAAAAGAAAATGAAAAAAGGAATATATTTTCTTAGAAGAAAAGGTGAAAATAATTAGAGTGGCGGATTCCCGTGATTCGGTTGCGGATGCGGAAAACTTTCGGAAAAATACCGAAATCGTCCGAAAATCAAGTATCTCGGAACGACCCGCAAAAATTCTCAAAAATCAAATATTATTCTAAGAATCATGATAAAATCCGTTTTAAGAAATTCTTTATAGTTTTTAATTAAAAATCTTGGAATCGCCGCCAATATCGGTCGACACCAAATCTGGCAGAAATCTGATAAATTCTGAAAATTCCCAAAAAAAATGAATTAAGATAGTAAATATTATTCTAAGTAAATATGTGAAAGCGGTTTCTCAAAATTTGACTCCATTTGTAAATTAAAAATCCAGGAATCGGTCAGCGGCACTAGTCGACACCGGTTTTGAAGATTTTCATTTTAATTTAGGAAAATTCTAGAAAATCACAAAAAATCTAAAATATTGGAAAATGATGTTTAAAACTGAAATCGGTCAAATTTAAATATCAGAAAGACCAAATCGAGCAATTCACTAGGATCGGGTTCTTGGTTCAGACTAGGGCTGACTCCGAGTCCGTGAATCCGGATCCAGACAAAACGATCATATAAATAATTCATAATACAAACAAATATATGAAGTAAATTAAAAAATACGATCAAAAAATCTGAATACGCAACTAAGTACGTATTCTGGGAGCGGGGTGTTACAATCCATCCACCTTACAAAAAATTGCGTCCTCGCAATTTCGATAAGGGGTAAATTGAACACAAAGAGGACAAGGACGGGAATTATACCAAGAAAGATATGAAGCACTAAAGGTAAGGCTCTCAAGTCGACTGAACAGTAATCAGAATATAGATATCTTCTGCACTTCTGGCTGTATAAGTCTTTGAACGATACCAAATAATACTGATCTGATGTCGTTCCTTTGTAATAGAATTCTTGTTGTACTGCACTCCGAGCATAAGCCAGAATATTGAAGATAAAGGAAACCCTGATAGTCCTGAGCATAATAAAGAAGACCGATAATTGAGAATTCCGAATACCAGGCATCAATCACTCTGAAAGATATAGCCGAGAATGTAGAATATCCGTAGAGAATTCCGACTACTGACTTCTGAAAGATAACCCGATTAGGATCAATCTTGGGAATACCCGAGCACCATAGAGTTAGCCGAAGAGATCATATAATAGCTTTCTTCAGAACCAGCCACTACCTCTCTAGTCTACTCATATCTTAAGTTGGTATAAGGCTTCGAAAAACCAAAACAGGGAAAAGACGGAAGGGATTAGGAATCAAAGGAAAGATGATCAAGAATAGATAACTCTGTACTTGTAGTTGGATTGTAACCAGGACTCATGCATTCCAGTTGCAAATTTCTTTACCATTAATTTGCCGTCTGGACGTACTGAGGATGTAGAACCTAGGCTCTGATACCATCCTGTAACGCCCCGATCCCGGCGGGTACGGAGACGTTACTGCAACGTATATACACAGGTCAGAAATACCCTCACGTACATACGCTAAGCATCAGTACAGGAAAGAATCAGAGTACGGAAGCAATTGGTGCATTATACATTCCAACACATGAGTACAATTACAAAGTTATCACCAGAGGTGACAAATATTACAATAATATTACATCACCAACATGGCGCAATTGCGAGAATACAAAGGATGTACAAGTATGAACAGTACAAATGGCACTCACGAGTTTACAAAAGGAAAACTCGAGAGGCACACAGGGGGCCTGGAAGGATAGAGCTTCAGATGGTCTGCTGGAGATCCATGCTACCGCTGCGCCACTCTGATCAACAACTGGGGGAATCCACACGCTCCAATCTCCATGACCTGGACATGAGAATCCAGGGGAGTCAGATAGAACTCCCCAGGCGAGTGGTGATACAAAAGCCAGATGGCGTGCTGAGATAAGCCCACGTGTATCGATAAAACTGAATCATAATCATGCATTGAAAATCGTGTTGTGAACAAAAGCATGTAAGCAAGTAGATGTATGACAGGTGATATCAAGTAGGAACTGCTCATGGAATAATATGATAGGAGCAGTAGACTGATAGAATGGAACAGGGTTAAATAACAGGGTGTGAGTAGCTAATATGATAATACTCATAAAGCCGGAAATCCGAAGTAAAATCCAGTACAAGCAAATATGGTAAGGCATATCACAGATTCATAGCTGGCATCTTTATAATTAGAGCCGTCCAAGTTGCAGGCTTCAGTATGCGTCCCATTCCACATACTGCCACTTTACAACTTAAAGAGCATGTTATCATCTTGGCACTTTAATATTATTATTACTCGTCTTACCCTGATATCTAGATATGTGAACTAGCGTCCCAGCACACATATATCCATATCTGAGTAAAGCAAGGTTGTTATTGGAAACCAACGGGGGTATCAACGAACAATGTTTACAGTGGGTCTCGTGCATACCCGGGACCACGGCCCAGGATGTTCCGTTGCTTGGTGACGGAACCTACCGCAAGGCGATTCAGGAGGGTCTTATGGATGCCCTTATCAAGACGGTACCAGGAAGGAGGGAGCCAGCTCTCCCCTCGGTCCCCTGGAGGCCCACAGGTCAGACCGGAAGTTTTAGTTGCACAACATGCCTAATACCACTGTAAACACGAACATATATTGATAGCCGCAAGTTTCCCCCGACCCGATGTAAGTTGTCTCATTTTATGGTTTATTCGATGATTATCAGATTCCGGGAATGAGCAGGAACAAGTCAGGAATATCAGGAATACATGTGTATCAGGAGTACAGTTTGTACTATCAAGATGTCAGGTTATCATTCCGTTATCGTGATAATCATGAGAGTCAAGTATATCATGCCGGGTGTCAAGGGATAGCATGACAGGAGGATGATATTTGGCAGGTGACCAATCATGTCAAGAGATTAATATTAGTCCAGTGGCAAGTCATGTCATAACAAGGGGTCTTGCCAAGTAGTAGCATGTCTGGTGTCAGGTGATAACACTTCAGTTGTCAGGTGATACGAACAGGTGTTAAATAGTAGCATGTAGTTAACAGGTATGAAATAATGGCATGTCTACATGGCATGTGATAGAGTAGTAGCTGAGCACAACCAAGCGGAGCTGAGCAAGCTGGAGGCACAGTCGGCAAACAGTATTTAACACTAGAGCGTCTGACAAGGTTACCGGGACAACTCGGCTTAAAGTGCGAGTAGAAAATCCGGCAGCATTTCGCCTAGACGAATCTAGTGATAAAGTGCTGAACGCTGATCATGATAACCAGGCGGAGCTGAACAAGCTGGAGACACAGGCAGCGAACAGGGTTTAGACACTAATGCGCTTGGCGAGGTCACCGGGACGACTCGTTTTAGAATACGAGTAGAAAATCCGGAAACAACTTGCCTAGACGAATGTAGTGAATAAAGCGCTGAGCGCTAAGTATGCTCACCAGACGGAGCTGAGAAACCTGACGGTCCCAATCACTTCTCTTTCGCGATAGTGAGAGACCGGAGGCTGAAGGACTGAAAGACCAAGAACGCTCGGGGTTTAAGCGCACTCTCGGTGGCTATCAGCCATCCCAGGAGTGGGCAGAAACCCAGAGTTCAACGACCACGAAGGGTCGGCCACGCATAGTATAAAGCAGTAAAATACAGATAAACATGGAATAAAATACATGGCGACCCGACAAAGCGGGGAACCCAAATGGAGGCGAGAGCGAGGACACTCGCCTAAATCACCGGAATGCCGAAAAGTCTGAAATCCATGGAACTCGCGCACGCGCCATAAAATATGATATAAATATTTAGAGAGAGAAAGTGAAGAGGAGAGAGAAAGAGAGAGAATTCTAGAGAGAGAAGTATATGGGAAGAGAGAGTGCACAGGAAGACGCGGGTTTTGAAAGTGAGACGCGGGGGTTGCAGACGCGGGAATAGCAGACGCGGGAATAGCGTCGCGAGAATAGCAGACACGGAAATCACAGACGCGGGAATAGCAGACGCGGGGTTCGCGCCGCATAGATGCCACAAACGCGAGGTCTGCGTTCAAGTCAGGACGCGAGGAGAACGCGGACGCGGATGTGGGTTCTGCGTCGCGTTAACACAGGAGGAACACAGACGCGGGCATGGGCTCCGCGTCGTATCAATACAGGGATGCGCGGATTGCGTTAAGGAATTGCCTAGACGCGGGGTGAAGATCCACGTCAGCAATCAACAGAGAGGAAGAGAGGAAGGGAAACGTGATTTCGGGGTGGTGGTGTTATTTGATGAAGATAAAGAAGGTGATGATGAAAGGTTAAGAAAAGATGGTGGTGGCGATGTTAGTGTTTGTCGTTGCAATTGTCACCGGAATGATTACCGGAATAATCGTGATCGATTACCAGAATAATCATCGGGTCGTTGCAATTGTCACCGGAATGATTACCGGAATAATCATGAACGATTACCGGAATAATCATTGGAGAGTTGCAATTGTCACCGAATGATTACCGGAATAATCGTGAACGATTACCGGAATAATCATCGGAGATTGCCGAGGAAGAAGAGCTCGGCCCCAATCCAAAGGATGTGGCCGGCCCTTGATGTAGTGATGGGTTGGTGGTTTGTGGAGGTTTTGATGGTGGTGGTATTTTTGGAGAAGGTAAAGGAGAAGGTGGAGGCTTTGGTGGAGTTGTTGGAGTTTGTGGTGGTTTACATGGAGATGGAGGAGGAAGAAGATGAAGGTAAGGAGTTGGAGAAGTTGTAGTGGTTGTTGTTGTGGTGGAGATGAAGGAGGAGTTGGTGGTGGTTAAGGTGTTGGTGAAGAGAAAAATGAAGTGGAAAGGAGAAGGAAAGGTACATATAGGATTTGGAATTGTGAAGGTGATGTAAAAATATAAAGAGAGGGGGTTATTTGTAAAATGGCGGGTGAGGTGGCTCTCTTTGGCCGGCCATGGTGATGGGAGAGGAGTTGGATATTTTGGAGAAGATATTTTTGGTGGAGGAGATATTTTGGTGGAAAGTTGTAGAAAATAATAGAAGAATGGAGAATGTTGGAGAATTTGGTGGAAGGAAAAGGAAGGAAAGAAAAAAAAAGAAAAAGGAAAAGAAAATGAAAAAAGGAAGATATTTTCTTAGAAGAAAAATTGAAAATAATTAGAGTGGCGGATTCCCGTGATTCGGTTGCAGATGCGGAAAACTTTCGGAAAAACCGAAATCGTCCGAAAATCAAGTATCTCGGAACGACCCGCAAAAATTCTCAAAAATCAAAATATTATTCTAAGAATCATGATAAAATCCGTTTAAGAAATTCTTTATAGTTTTTAAATTAAAAATCCTGGAATCGGCCGCCAATATCGGTCGAAACCAAATCTGGCAGAAATCTGATAAATTCTGAAAATCCCAAAAAATGAATTAAGATAGTAAATATTATTCTAAGTAAATATGTGAAAGCGGTTTCTCAAAATTTGACTCCATTTGTAAATTAAAAATCCAGGAATCGGTCAGCGGCACTGGTCGACACCGGTTTTGAAGATTTTCATTTTAATTTAGGAAAATTCTAGAAAATCACAGAAAATTTAAAATATTGGAAAATGATGTTTAAAACTGAAATCGGTCAAATCTAAATATCATAAAGACCAAATCGAGCAATTCACTAGGATCGGGTTCTCGGTTCAGACGAGGGCTGACTCCGAGTCCGTGAATCCGGATCCAAGACAAAACGATCATATAAATAATTCATAATACAAAACAAATACAGGAAGTAAATTAAAAAAATACGATCGATAAATCTGAATACGCAACTAAGTACGTATTCTGGGAGCGGGGTGTTACAAAAACTCCTTTGATGAAGCAATCACCAACTAATATCTTGGTTAATGATCTGAAACTAAACATCATAAGATAATTAGTAAACATAACTACATGAGTTAATCATCATCAAAACTAGAGTGGAAGGCCTCTGGGCCAACACAGTTCTGTGTACAACACCAGGGTTTATAAAATTTGAGTTGATCCTGTGTCTAACAGTATACTTATAGGTTTTCTATTTACAAGACCTAACAATCTAAAGGTCTTGGGTGAGGTGGTGCATTCCATGGCGTGAAGAGGAATCTCTGGGCCTTGTTGATCACCCTTAGGTTCAAACAGAATCTCCTCTTCCCCATCTACTTCTTCAGGGCTTTCTACTTTCATCATTACCATTCTTGCATTGTGTCCAATGGTGTAAGGCTCATCACATTTGAAGCACAAACTCTTTGTTCTGTATTCCTCTAGCTGTGCAGGAGTAAGTCTCCTTAATGGGACTCTGGGTTGTAACTCCTTGTCCCAGGAGTGGGACTATTGGTTGATCTTCCAATATTGCTTGTTGTTTAAGTAGTTGCCTTGTACTCTTTGTAAGGAGTAAACCTTCCAAGCTTCTTCTCCATTAAGGTGATGGCCTCCCTAGCACATGCTGACCTATACGCAGAGACCATGGTGGTTGGTTTATCCAATTTTACCTAGCTCTGAGATCCTCCTTAAGTCCAGCCAAAAATAGAATGATCACATGTTTCTCAGAAACCTCAATCAGATGAGTCACCTTGATGAAGAGCCTATGGTACTCTTGCACAGATTCAGCCTGTTTAGGTTTGCTAGAGCAGCCATAAGATCATCTAATTCATCAGGTCCAAACTGCAATCTCCTCTCATCACGAAACTCAGTCCAAGAGATGTGTCCTCTTTTTTGCCTTTGTAGCCATTTCCACCATATTAATCTTCATCTCGTAGGTAGAATACACAAAACTATACCCTATCTTCTAGGGGGTTGAGTGTATAATGAACAAATGGTCCATTTGATATATCCAACTAAGTACTTCCTCAGTTCCTTTAAACACCAGGTATTTCAACCTTAGGGTTTTAGGAAGAGGGAATTTACCTCCCTGAGTAGCAAATAGTCTCTGATGTCTAGCTGGATAAAGATCACCATGCCCCCCTTCTTGCCCCCCTTCCCATTTGGTGGTTCATGTGATTCTCTCTCCGGCCATTATTCATGGGTCGATTTTAACGAAGAGCTTCTTTAATAACTGCTACTTTCTTGCCCCTGGGTTGGATGTTAGAGTTACGAATTAAACGCCCCACCTTATCCGTCATTCTTTCCATCACATCTTCCATCAGACCCTCCAGATGATTTTCCATCTGCTCCTTCAGATCTCTCATACTGAATTCCATTCTTTCAGCCATCTGATCCTTTGCATGGCATGTAAACAGTGATAACTTCTCTTCCATGGCGTTGAGGCGAAAGTCGAGTTGTCGTCCTTATGAGGAATCCGACCGTCTCCGGTTAGTGCTCGCGAATCCGCGCTCATTTTTTGGTCCAAACCCAGACCGTCAGGAGGACGAGAGGTCGACCCCAATTTCCGACTTCCACCTCAGGATCGTCGCCATCTTCATTGAGCTCATTGGCGTTAGGTGGCTCTGATATCATTGATGCGACCTCCGTCGCAACTGCCGTCGATTGATAATGTTGCCTTCCTTTTTCGGCCATCTCAACCTGCAATCAATCTTGAGACAAGGAGAGCGAACACAAAAAGGGTCGGCAGCAATTAGGGTTTGAGGAATCAGAGTCCTCAATCCCCTTACAACTCTAGTGGAGTAAGAATTTTCTAATTAATTGAATATCAAAAACAAGAAAATCCAGCTATATATAGCTGAGCTGTGTCGTGGGAAACAAGAGGAGGATATCCACTGAGAATCGGTGTGATTCTCTGCAGATACTTCTCCAATCAATCGCCCTGACCCATATCCACAGTATTAACTACCTAAACTGTTTGTTTCCTTATGGGTATGGGGAGGGGCTTAGGGTTGTGGGGTTTCAGGGTTTTGCTTTTGTTCAAAGCCATCGAGGGCTATGATTGAAAATTGAAGTTCAAGACGAAGGATGCAAGGGTTTATCGCGGTTGAGGTTTGAGGGGTTCTAGTGTTTTGCTTTTGTTCAAAGCATCTAGGGTTATATTTATAAGGAAGTCAAGATTATTAGATTCCTATCACTGTCATTCCTAAAATCAGGCTCTTTCCTCTGATGATTTTAGTACTATTTCTAGAAAATAAGAGTCCTGCAAATTGCAGGACTACCCCTTCAATGGGAATTTTGTGGGAGAAAGGATTCCTAAAACTAGAAATTTTATATGTACATGCAAGAAAATCATATAGGTTTCTATTTTGTTTATCAGTTTGAACTCTCATCATATTCACATTCTAATTTGATAGGTTCACAGAATAAATTTAGTTTGATAGGTTTGCTCTTCTAGCAATCTAAATAGATAAATTTCTGATCATTCCTTTTTAATAAAATAGAATCTAGAAGTCATCAAGGGGGTCTCTTTCATATTTTTGAGCAGAAGACAATGTAATGAAAAACATGTATTGCACTAATCAAGCACCAACACAATCCAAAGGTGATACAGTAAGAACACAGTAGCACCACAACTCGCGTAAAAATGCTAATAAGCTTGAATGTGGCATTCCATGAACATATTAGTAATGATGATGATGCCTTATATTCCTACATATTCATAAACATTAGGGCACCGTTATGAGGGCGTCTGACCGTTACTATTTGATAGCAGCAGGGATACCCAAAAACCCACAACAGCAACAATGGAGACGATAGCAATGCATTTCTTTCGCCTTTCAGCTTAATAGCTTTCAGCTCACCACCATCATCATTGTCATCGAAATAAGGGCAAGAAGCCCCATTGGTGCAAGAAGCCTTCGCCTGTGGTCACTTCAACGACCAAAAGAGCGAGCACGGCTAACATGGCCGCTCTGCCATTCCACGTTTCGGCACTCTTGGTCCAGCCCCACTCCCATACAGTCACCGGAGGAGGAAGCTCTCCGCGTTTGGAGTCATATGCCGCCAATAGCTCCTCCACGCTCCCCAACGGAACGAGAGACTGCAACACCACAAAAATTTCTCCAAAACCAAGGCATGTTGTTCGAAAAATAAAAATAAAATAAACTAGCAATATTCTTTTAAATAATCTTCGAGAAGCACAAGAATTAAAGAGAATGATGTAGGGATGAGTTCAAAAATAACTCGTGTCCCAAGGAACGAAGCAATTTCTCGAGAGGATCAACAAAGAAGGATAGAGATATTGAACAGGATATGGGAATTAAAAGTAATTACCTGCCGAGCCTCAAGATTTGAGACTGCCATTGCTCCAACATAAGGAAGACTTTCAATCACTGCATCAGCAAGATCTGAAATAAATGTGGCTCGCATCCTAAAGCGGGAACTCTCCCCCATTTATCAATGCCAGATTTCAAAGCTAGCTCTTTGTACTCCACATCAATCTCTTCGAGGGTTTCAATGTGCTCGCTTACAAAACTGAAAATCAGGGGGCATATGATTAGAAAAAAACGAAATTGATTAACAATCATAGAATAAAATTTCATTAAGATACCTAATTGGGACAGCTAGAAGGCTCTTAACTCCTTTCTGCCCAAGCTCAATAATTGTCTCATCGGTATATGGCCTCAACCATTCAACAGGTCCGACACGGCTCTGTTAATCCAGTCATAAAATTTAATGCAGCTTGAAGAGTTAGTAATCCAAACAATGAAATTTTGGATGAGAGAATTGAGAAACGATTAAGAAAAGTAACAAATGTATCTAAAAGTCAATTTGGTTTTTATGCCAGATGTGGGTGGGTGTTTTTTTTTTTTTTTTTTTTTTTTTTTTGGGTTGGGGTTTGTGGGGGGGGGGGGGGGGTTGGGTTGCTAGAAAAGATGCTTTGAATAACAACTTGAATTACAATAATGCAGTACCTGGTAAGCAAGGGTGTATGCATTAGTGATTCCTCTTTTTCTAATTCTTCCATGATTAAGTTCACACTCTCTTCCATTTCTGCTTTATATGGATCCCCAGCTTCTTCCACATATGCAAGAGGTACCCCATGAGCACTAAAAAATATCATAACCTAAAAACCAGTCACCCTAGTGGGATTATGAAATATAAAAATAACAATCCATATAGTAAAAAGGGAGATCATATGATGTTCTAGAAAAGGAAAATAGAGAAAGAACACTTACTGAGAACAGAGACAACAGTAAAAAGGACTTGGCACGTTTAGACAGAATTTAATTGTGAAGACTCTCAAACGTGAAATTAGTATTACCGACCCCCCTCACAGTCTCCTCGCCATCAGGTTTCTGTCCAGAGCTAACTCACCAAATTTAATTTAATCAGTTCTATATAAGTCCTCACTTCTTTAACCCCCCACTCATTTTATACGAAATATTAAGTTATATTCAAAACCATCTCCCCCCATAATAACGTCTTACCAATGTTTTCCATGAGTGAATCATCCATAATTCTATGTTGCATACCCATCAATGTTACCAACTAATAAACTTTTTCTGATATAATAGTTTCCACTCTCATAAAAGTTTTACATAAAGATGTCCAGTAGAAAATGTTTTAGTTTTTTGAGGAAAGAATAACATGTAGTTAAGTTGTGCTCTTTAACTTCTTCTTATTGACTAGCATCCTGGAACATGCAAAAAGGTTCCATCTTCTCCTTTGCATAGTTAACACACATTTGTTCACATATAATGCACACACTCAGAATCGCTGCATTTTCTTATAGAAATAGATACACATGTACTTTGGCCAGTGGTTTTATAAAACTCTTTAACTAGTTACACCAGCAGCATCTCTTATAACTTCACAGATATTTGGAAATGACAGCATGTAGATTTCCAGGAACCTTTGAAAAGGGATAACCTCCTAATACATCCCCAGTTAGACTCTAATGTATGATTGTGGTGCTAGACAGGCTTTGGCTAAGGATGTCATTTTCCTCAAAATACAGTCACTTATTGCTTAGTAATTCCCTCCATACGCCAATAAATTTCCTCTTCACTTACCAATAGAAGCCAAATTTTCTATATCATATCAATTGCTAGTTACCATTCTTTACATGTTTAAGCATGGAGGGGGAACCAGCTCTGAACAGAGATCAAAGTCTCGGCCGAGTCGGATGGAGACGATACGAGTTCGAGACCCAAATCGCACTTTTGAGCGGAATCGGGCCGACTCGGGGCTGACTCGGCGACGACCCGAGATGACTAGGAACTACTCGGCCGAGCCCCAAGTCGGCCCGATTGTTTACCCGCGATCGAAGCCGGTTAAAAGCAAAAAAAAATTCAGATCGAGATCGAGACCTACCTCTTCCTCTCGTCGTCGCCGCCGCCGCCGTGAGTCCCCACCTCCGCCGCCGCCGCCCCAGTCTCTCTCTCCCTCTCCCCCTCTGATCTATCCCTCTCTGTCCCTCTATCTCTCTCGTCTCTCCATCTCTTTATCTCACTCCCACTCTCTCTGTCTCTCCTCTCCGAGTCCGATCTTTCTCCTCTCTCACTCTCTCTCCTCTCTCCCTCTCTTCCACTCTGGCTCCCTCTCTATCAATCTCTCTTTCTCTCAGTCTCTCTCCCCCTCCTCTTTCCCTCTCTGTCTCTCTCCCCTTAATCCCTCTCCTTTATATTGTATTTTCATTTAATTTAATTATTTTTGTAATTTAGTAATTTTAATGTATTTAGTAATTTGAGATAATAATTTTGTGCATCATCGCAATTCAATGTGGAAATGACTACATTAATAGATATTTATGAATGTGTTCTGTGCAATTTACTATATTATGCATGTATTTTGATATATTTCTGTCGATGACCGGTGTATTTATGTTTCGCTTTATATTTAGTGCGCTAGGTAATATGTTTTGGACATGTGATACATAAATATTGATGTCTATATTTTTTTCAAAATTTATCGTGATTTTTTTAGAATATTTTTAGCTTTCTATGTAGCGTTTTGCGCGTATCGTCAGACCGATCCGAGACGCCGCAGATCTGTCTCAGTGCCCACTGACGCGGCGGCCGAGATCGCGACTTTGAACCATAACTCTAAACCACTGGCATAAAAGAGGCCAAGTGTCGAAAATACATCAACAACCCTTAGCAAGGGCCTCATCAATCAAGGATATATTATCTCATTGATTTTATAGTCCTTCAACATAATAGGAATTTTTATCCTGAAAAAAAAAAAACATATTACAACTTACATTTTCTTTTAAGGAAGCTACGCCAGAACAAGCTTCTGGCTTCTAATATGTCAAATTTACATTACCGGCATAATATGTGTAACATGTATTCTCAGTGAATAACAGTAATTAGTGAAATTAATTAAATAAGTAAGCTACCTCTTCTGGGAATCCAAATTTAAGCAGCTCCTGCTCAATTAAACTTGTCATGGCCTTGATGTATCCTTCACGCTGGTACCATGAAGGTATAACTGTATGCTGCATGTTAACTAAATACTCGTCCTCCCTACAGAACTAAATATCATAAAATTCTTGTTTCCTTTAGAAGCATCACAAACAGCATTACCGAAGTTTGAACTGCACCACCTGAATATACTCTCCAACAAGCGAAGGCTGGAACCACTAGTTGATATTGAGAACTGTGGATAAAGAGGAAGCACAACAAGCTTCGTGATTCCGTCCCGTTTAATCTGCAAGAAAGGTAAGGGATAAAGTTTAAAAGAAAGCATAATAAGAATTATACTAGCTGTTGGATAGTTTAATTAGTGGATCATAATATAGCTGTCTCTGTCATGCTCTACATATTTTTCACGGAAATATAATGATATAGAAAAGATGAGACGCAACACTTTGTTTGTGTAGAAAGTTCAAAATGTTTTTATGATTCAATAGTTGTGTTTCTGTATGATCATAAATTTGTGCAATAACACTAGGTATTGACATTCATAAATAAATACATAAAGCCTAAATCCAGCTATCTGTGATGCAAGTACAATAGGACCAGGAAGTGGAAGCTCGTCAATTTTGAATGTGCCAATGAACTTTGGTTTAGCAAAAATATATATATATATTCTTTTGCTACACCGTTCACTAATTTAAATGATATAAATGCTGCTATTATAAAGAACTGAAATGAGAAACTTATTTGAGTATCTTACCTGTTCAATAGCTTCTTCAGTGAAAGGATGCCAATAACGCATTCCAACATACACTTTTGCTGGGATGTTCTTCTCACACAGGGCCTTCCTCAACTCTTCTGCCTAAACCATGTATGGTAAGCCATGAATATGTAGAGTGAATGACTAGTTGCAAATTCGTCAATTACAAAACTTAACTAGGAGTAAGAACAAAGATGTGGTTTATATTAAATTGTTTTTTCAATATTGGTTTATGTGACAAGGTTCGAAAACTCGGTCATTCCAGTTCTGACTCGACCGAGTCGAACGACGTTCCCCGTTTTGAGACTGGTTCACGAGTCAACCTATTGTATTGTTTTGCTTGGTTCGGGACCGACTTGCCCGAGTCACCCGAGTCGAGGCCGAGTTGCACCCGATTGAGACTGACTCGGCCGACTTAGCTGAGTCAAGGCTGAGTTAGCCCCGAGTCAAGGCCGAGTCAAGCCAAAATTTCATATAATTTAAACTTTTACTAGAAAGGTAAAATTAATATTTACTTTTATGAAAAGAGTAGTTAATTTAAATTTAATTAATTTCACATAATTTACTAAATTGTGCATTTATTTTGATATTTTAATACAGCGACACATGTGTGTATGCATTATCTTCATGTTTAGTGTGCTAGGTGATATGTTTTGAACATGTTATACGTCAATTTTGATGTCTACATTTTTTAAGATTTTTCAGAATTTTTTGTTTCCTCAATGTAGCGTTTCGCGAGTCTCGTCCGAATCGGGGCCGCGACCAACGGTGCCCGCCGAGTCGGCGGCCGAGACCGCGACTTTGAACCATGTTATGTGATGCCTCTTAAAATACACTAAACATGGGAAGTGTAGCATGCAACATTAGTATGGTTCAAACGGGAACATGGAAACGCAGAAAAACCATAATTGTTTGTTTAAGAACAATCAGCAACCTTTTACATTGTGTTAGTTATTACCTTCATCTCCAAGCAAAAAGTGGAACTATCACAATATATCATACTTGGTTAGGAAAATAATTTGATAGTCCTTGCTATTTTGGAAGATAGTGGAGTCATAAGGGCCAGCAACGGCTTGCAACTTGCAATAGACTGCATGAACCCGCTTTACAGAATACTTTGGCAACAACAAGAGAAGAAGGGAAGAAGAAAGATATAAATAATGGATATGGAAGTGACGGAGGGGGCGGAATGAGAAATTTTAATTATAAAAAGCTTTACATTATAAAAGCCAATGACATAGATTATGGTTTTATCTTAATTTTAATCAACCACATGGCTTTACAAATAGTCAAATACTATAATTTATTTTCTCATTTATATATCTATATTATTTGCTAGGAATTTCAGTAACTCCTATTAAAATAGTTAAAGGGAAGAAGTCAAAGATATCTGCCTAGGTGACCCCCCAAGTCTTATAGCGTAGGTCTGGCAAAAAATAGTCTCACTTTGTTGCACAAACTAATTTGAATCCTTCGAGGTAGAAATATCATAATTTTTAACATTTCTAAAACATGTGTGTGCAGATAGGTAAAAGCAAAGTTTCAAGCACAGAACCTATTAAAGTAAACTTATGTGTCAACATTTTCTAATTTAAAGTAGCACATATAGATATATAGATCATTAAAGTAAAATCAAAGTAGGTATATACACTTACAACTGAAAAATGAAGGTTTGTTGTAACTGAAACTCTTAACATTGTGGACACATAGGCATGTGTAGGTCAAGCAAACACACAGATTTACCGATTGAAATACAAGGGTTTTTACAACTAAACAATACTCGAACTATATGCACATATATGTTTTAGGTCTGTTCAGAAATTACAATATAGGCTACTGGAATGATTTTGGCGCACCAAATCAAACTCCAAACAGAGAATGTTTTCATAACTTATTATTAACCATTCATAAAATAGGTGAGATCAATTTCTCCATAGAACAAAAGCAGGATGTTAGACACAGAAAGGTGCTTCTGAGGTAATACTGAACATATGATTCCCAAAAGTTGGACGGAAAGCATTAGAAGACAGATAAACATCAATATGTGCGTATGTGAATGTTGCAACAGATGGACAACATACTGACAAACCTCTTCCTCATGAACTCTATTATAGATGGATTATTCAGTGAATTGTCCAGATGAGGTGTGGATATTGACTCAGAAGGTCCGGGACACTAGATGTGACAGATAAGAATAATCACATCAGGCCAAACTGAAACTCAACCAAATAAGGCAGTTACCTTTAGTGACTGCCATAGTTATGCTTTAAAAGATAAAGGAGAGTGTTGATCGGGTTCCTTCAAAAAAATTCCATGGAATCATAAAGCAAACCAGAAAAAAACCACCTTACGCCTAGACATAAAATCATGAGCTATTACAGTTAATTAACAAAAAAAAATGGAGTATACACGGAGCATACCTGTGCATCTGTTATCTGCCGCAGTGGAGAACCACCACCAATGGAAGCATAGCCTTCTTTGCTCTTGGGTGCTCTGACAACAGATATAAATTGTGCTAAAGGTGTCTGAAGAAAATGGAACATCCTTGGAAGCCGAATAATATCCTGTAATTTGATACAATCAAATGTCACTAAAGCAGGTGAATAAAATCAAACTTCAAACAGAAATTAACACTTTGTTGGGTCTGAAACTATTTCAAAGTAAGGATAAAAGAGAAATAAAATAGCTTTTGTTCTGCTAGAATTGACTGGGGTTCCGCATCTAGACAAATGACTGTAAAGCAATGAATATGAGCCACAAGGTAAAATTACTCAAGCAAATCTAAAAAGAGATGGTAACCTGAAAAAAAGGCATTTCAGCAAACAAAAGTAATCCGAACAATTTTCCCTTGCAAGTGTAACACCATTATGCAATTTCACTCACAACATTATAACAGACAAAAGAACAACCATAAACATAAACCCTGAACCCCTAATATTGATCACAGAATGTCATCTGACATAGACATAGCAGCACCAATTGCATCTGTTTGATTCCTTTCAGGAATGAAAGCATTTGTAAGAATGAATTTCCTTGTCAAACTCCATCATCATAACCACAAGAAAAACACAGTGTGATTTGGAAGATGAACCAATTGACCAACACAATGACAACGAAAACACCAAAGAGGCTTTCTACAAGAATCACCATTTGATCTTCCCATCACCCATGAAGCAGTGATGATGACAATGAATTCACACAGGAACCGCAGGCAAGAAAAGAAATAGGTTTAGACGTATGATGGGGAAAAGCTGAAAGAAAGGTAAAAAGGAGAAAGTTGAAGGGTTGGAGCAAGAAAAGTATATCTTCTTTTCCCAATATAACCGTAACCAAACCATCACGTTTAAAACCCTTCCACAGTTTTAAATCCCAAGAATCAAATATGGTATTAACTAAGCCAGAGGATTGCCCCTCATGGTGACACTTCCTGTCCTGCTTCCCATCAACCGCCTCATGACCAGTCCTAAAATATCACTGCCGCTAGGCAGGCCATGCAACCATGGTTTCTTGGCAGGCACCAACATCCTCCCTTCATTCTCCATATATATCTCCCTTCCCCGAACTACTCAGCACCACAATCTCAATCATAGAAGAGTTTTGTTTTCTGCAACATCCCCACTCCCCCAACAAACACCAGGACTGAGAGTTTTGTTCAGTTTGCCCCAGTTTGTTTTTACGGACATAGGATAAAGGTGCTCTGTAGACACCCGTTAACATTTGGAATTGAAACCAACAGTATAAAAATATATTTCAAGCAACCTTAACAGTTAACAATTTAAGCTTAAATCAACCAACTGTAACACTTAATAAGTTCAATTATTATCCAGATAATCAACCGTTGTATCAAAAAAATGCTTGAACCTGTCAAAATTCTGTGGTTTGAGAAGTCAATGAACCTTCTCTTATCAAGCTGTGGACAAATGGTTTTTCTTTGATACTCAAGACTTCAAAGGATATCAAAGCTAAAAGTTCTAACAATTTTAGATATAATCTTAAAATGACTACAGTGAACGAACTTACTTCTTGTTTCCTTTCAACAATAAGAAAACAGAACTAGCCTTGGAGAATTGAAATTGGATATAAACAAAGGTACTGATGTTAGTACTATGATGTTAGTACTCTAAAATCTGCAGAGCTAATTTCCCAAGATCATGTTCCAAATGTCACCATAAACACAAGAGAAAGACACACCTAGTACAGTGATGCTCCATTAACATTCAGAAAATATTCTCCTATTCCAAAATGAACCACAATAATAAAACTATGAATGAAGATATGAACAAGTTTCTAGTATTACCGGATCAGCAAAAAGATTGAATAAGAAAGGTTGCACATCATCAAGGGTCTCCGGACCTCCAAGATTGAGCAGTAATACTCCGACTTTTTCATTACCAGCAAGGTGTGTGCTCGATATGTCTTCAGTTTTAGAGGTCATCGCTACCTCAGAAGTTGATGAATGCATCTCAAATGCTCGCCTATGACTAGATGGTGTACCATGCCATCCTAAGTAATTGGCAGCTGACGCTTTCTTTAAATGAGATGCTCTATTCCAAGCATCCATGTGCGAACCTGGTGATTGGTTAAGCACCTGAGTTGTAGATGCTTGTCTTGGAATAAACCTGTAATTAAAGATACCAAAATTAAGAAGTCTTTTCATTGGTTTCATCACATCAATGGCTACACAAATTTTATAGTACTCCAGATACCAAAAAGTGAGCTACTTGTGGACTATGCAAGATTGTGTGCAAGGAAGAGCAGGAAAATTGTATGCCAAATACAACTACCAAGAAAAGAAGAATCATGCAAGTTTCAACACAACATAACTACACCAATCTTCACTATAATCAGAAGATACAACATAACTACTAATGCATAGAATTGACCAAGGACAACTGTTAATTTTCCTCAATAAAATGGCAAGTCCTCAAAATTGCTCATATCGCAAACCAACTCTTGTCATGTTAACATTACATATCTGAAAAATTACTGTTAAGTTTAATATCACACATCTAACAGTGACCAAGTTGCTATCAAGTTTAACATTAAACCTCTAACAGTCACTTCCCTCAGGCTTCCATATCAAGGCTGAGACGAGCGATGCTAAGTTTAACATCGCACCTCTAACATCCCGTTCATTGTTATGTTTAACACTACACCTATGACAATGACCTTCCCTCGAGCTTCCGCATCGAAGCCGAGATGACCAATATTAAGTTCAAAATTACACATCTAGCATTACCTCCATTGTTAAGTTCAACACTACACCTATGACAGTGGTATCTTCAGTTTTCCCAACAAAACTGAAATTCCTATGGGACCAAGTTAACATTACACCTCTAGTACACATCCTTGTCAAGTTAATATCACACCTCTGACAAGATTCAATCCAATCCGTTAAATTAATATCACACCTCTGACGGAAAAAGAAATACTCAGATCCCCGAAGGGTCTAGTCTCACTTGTTATTCTCGCTAATAGAATGGCAAGTCGACTTAAAATTATTGTTAGGTTAACATCACACCTTTAACAGTGTTATCTCTAATCCCCAACCGAGTCTTAATTACATTAATACTAAACCTCTGATGATAGACTCAATCGCGATCCCCTGCGAAATGAAAACCTCACTTGTTATTCTCTTCTACAGAATAACAAGTCCAGCAAACTTATTCAATTACAAGTCTAGTTCGTACCATCAAGTTAACATTACACCTCTGGCGGTAATCCCTTCAAAATCCTAAATGGATTTGTCCATACTTGTCATTCTTATCCATAAAATGATAAGTCCATAAAACCTATTCCACTCCTGTCAAGTTAATATCACACCCCTGACAGTAACCTTTTTAAATTCCTTAAATGAAAATTTTCAACTTTGAGTTGCTAAGTTAAAATATCACACCTCTAGCAAATCAAAGGTAAATCTCTTTCACTTGTCTGATTTTCAATCCAAAAAGGAAGTCAAGACAAATAAGAAAGTAGCAAAAATATCATTTTTATTGATATTCAAAAATGTAAAAGTGATACAAAACGCTCTCTTATACAATAAGATTGATTGTTACAATAAAGGAGTACAAAGAAGTCCCTCTTGCTCAGCGAAAGGTTGCACTCACTCCTTAAAACATTGAAAATACACAAAGCTCATCTTCTTGACTGTGGCCAGGAATAGAAGATCAATTTTCTCTTCTCTTGAGAACAAAGGTGTTTCTCGAGGTCGAAATGCAAGGAAGCATTCTGATTCCACCTGACCAACTAGCGTGAAGGTCTTCACAAAGTCGTAATCCTTCGCTTAATGGGAAGCCCCGCCACCATAAAGTCACACAATGAGCATAGGTTTTTCGTCGTGGTCACTTCTTTGAACAAGATTGGTGAAGGAAGGATCTGAAACCTTACTAGTGACGTCCTCTTTCCTGTGACCTTCAAATGCGTCATGCTCATTGTAATCAGGAAGGATCTGAGACCTTACTGGTGCATCATGCTCAATAATGTCTTGATGTGTATCGAGAATTGCGCGGATCTTCCTCGCCCTTGGACAGAAGTTTAACTTCTTAAGTGGTCGCCAATTGAACAAACTGATCGGTTCATGTCTACCTCAATGGACGCGGCAAGGACACTAGAGCCAGCACCATCGAAATGGCCAAGACCTGCAAGAAGAAAAAAATCTAAGGGTTAAATTTCTGCAAAGACAGAAAATATGGATCCAAATTCACAGCCCAACATGAGACTCGCATCTGATGATCGAAACACGAACCATATATTAAGGGCACAAACGCGAGTCTTAAAAATTTTCTAAATCATAAACTCCAGACGCGAGTCTTATACGCCAGACCCGCGTTTAAGACTTCAAGACGCAGAGTTCACCACAATATACAAAGACAGAAAATATGGATCCAAATGCACAGCCCAACATGAGACTCACGCCTGATGATTGAAACACGAAGCATATATTAAGAGCACAGACGCGAGTCTTAAAAAATTTTCTAAGTCATGAACTCCAGACGCGAGTCTTATACGCGAGACCCGCGTTTAAGGCTTCAAGACACAGAATTTGCCACGCTCGCGTCTGAAGATCTCAAAAGATACAGAACTCGGTACTCAGAGATCAACAAGTTCACGTTTCATCAATTAACGTGAAAATCGCGTTTGTAGATCATGGACGCGTGGATCTCAAGTCGACTGTCTAAACTTCAAAAAAAAGTTCTCAGAAGTTTCAGGAAGAGATCAAGAGACAGAGTCTCGTCATAATCAATGATGACAGAGCTTCAAGAAAACAGAGCCTTGTCATGAATGGTAATGGCAAAGGCTATTTCCTACCTAAAGAAAAGTTCTCTGGAGGGCGGACATCGTCCGTCAAGATACGGCCATGCAGGCACCAGAGGAAATGCTTTTCGATTTTGAAATCACTTAACAGTGATAATCTTCAAGAAGATTACAAGAAAGCATTAAAGCTTTGGGTTCTTTTAAGAACTCTGAAATTTCTTCAGGATGCATGCCCGGAGAAGAATACATACTAAGAACTCTAAAAGTTATTCAGAGTACATGCCCGTGAAGGAAAACAGCTAAGATGAATGACTGTTAAGAGGCTCATGGCCTATTTATAGGCTTGTTAATGGCCTTAATTAATGGTATAAAAATCAAAACCGTTCTTAAAGGCCAATTAATAGCCTCAATTTGCAGCGCGAATCTCAAATCCAGTTTGAACAAGACACGTAGATATTTATCTCGGGAAATTCCAACGATGTTGGATTTTCAGTCCGGACACCCGTCCCCAGCCGTTAACGCTGATTCTGCATCGAAAGATCCTGCGAGATTTTTGCACAGAGAGTCGTGTCCTCGGAACCGCGTCTCTACAACTGCAAGTGACGTTTCAAGGCCCGCATTTTGGAGGCAGCGTCCCTTCGACAACTGAGGGATGTGTTCCCTCAACAAATTAAAGAACGCGTCTCATTGATAGCCAAGGGCTGCGTCCCTTCATCGGCTGAGAGCCGCGTCTCCCCTACAACTGAGAGTCGCTTCTCTTCTACAACTCAGAGTCGCGTCTCAACAAATGGTTAAAGACTGCGTCTCAATCGCGCGTCTCCTCACCAAGAGAGACCCGCGTTTTTACAACAAGCATGAGTCGCGTCCTACGCGTCGTCACTTGTTCAACGCAACAACTGCGTCTGTGAGCTGAGTTCTCCCATGCAACAAGGAGTCCGTCTGATTCTTAAACATAAAAGAAGAAATAAAGATGAGACAAAATTTATAACTTTTATTATTTATATCAAAATGATAAAAGTGATACAAACACACTCTTATTTGATAAATGGAGTGTTACAAAAAAGGGAGATACAAAAGGGGGCTAATCTCGCTCAGCGAGAGAATGAATCTAGTCCCGGAGACGCCGAATCTCACGTTGGCGTGTTCTCTCAACTTCTGCCCAAGCTTGAACTATTAATTCTTCCTCTGACAGGAATTTCTTCGTAGCAAGTTATGCTTGAAGAAATTCCAGTTTGAAAGAACGAGCAGTGAGATCTTCTTGAACCTGCTTCTTGACGACCTCTAGCTCCTCCAGTTTTTTCTTCACAGTGGTAAGCTTCTGCTCATTAACCTGAATCAAGGCTTACACCTTGGAAATTGCTGCTTGAGCACTAGCTATGCTTACTCCGCATTCTTCGTGATGACCTCAGATTCCCTGAAATCATCAACCAACCTTTGGTAGTTGGCCTGGAATTCGTTAAAGTTATGGGCCTCCTCAGCCATCTGCTCCTCGATCTCCTTCCGTTTGCGTTCTTGAGCAGCGAAGAGCTTGTTTAGCATCAGTCAGGCCTCATCCACCGGATTAGCACTTTTCAGGGTCCTCAATTCCTTCAAACATATCCGCAGTTGTTTGACTAGCGTCAGATATGCCTTAGCCTGATCCGAACTTCCAGTATGATGAATGTTCTCGATCTGATTTTCAAGGAGCATTTGGGCAAACTCGAAGAAACTTCTCCCGGAAAGAACCAACTCGATACAAGACTTCATGGAAGTGAAGAATTGTTGCACCATCTGATGAGCCAATTCTTCCATGATGTCCATGGCTGGAGCTACCTCTACCGACGCGCTTCCGGACCCCCTTTCTGTAATTGTGCGAGCGGTGTCTGTGGGGTCAGAGTCGTTTCACTTAGCGCAGGGGCAAGGCCAGCGGCAAGTTCCTTCAACGACGAAGTTGTGACCGGCACCTCCAGGATTGTTACTGTAGCAGCCTCTGAGATGACAACCGCAGGAACAGACTTCACGGTACTTGGTTCAGCCGTCGAAGTCTGAAGTGTGCTATCCTCTGCGCCAGTGTTTGTCATGGGCTCTTCCACTTGAGCCACCCCGGTATTCTCTGCAATTATAACAACCATGTTAGCAATGACAATGAGAATGGGAGTATATGGGGAATCTTTATTCTCTTACCAAGCTGAGAATCCGAAGATGGTAGATCCTTCAGTAAACTGCTCCAGGACGAGGTTTCCCCGGTCACAACTACCCTCAGAGATCGTGCCAGTAGCAGGAACTTCAAGACCCCTTGGCTAGACCAGTTCCTTAATCATCTCCTCAATGAGGAAGGAGGTCGCAGCTTCAGCACCGGTAGCAACTCCTGTAGGTGACATTCAAATGAAGCATTAAAACAACGTTTGTCTAAATCAATGGAGTAATGATTAAGGGGGACAGAAGAAATACCCTCGGTGGTGGCGACTTCTCCCGATGGCGGAACCATTGTTGGGACATACACCCGCATTTCTTCCTCGGAAATGTGTGTAAACTTGCTAGTATCAGAAGGAGCAGGTTCAACGCCAAAGTCAAGTTCGTCTCCTGAGAAGTCAACCTGTTCCTCAGATGACGAAGACGACACTTGAACAAAAGAGGCCTCAGTGACTGGAGCTTTACCACTAAAAACCCCAGTGGTAGGACTGGGCTCCGCAATCCGAGAAGTTTGCATCAAGACGCTAGGAGAGCCCAACTGTTCCACCTCTACCCATTCTTCTTGAGCCGAGGTGACTTCCAGCTGAGGTGAAACTCCCGATCGAGATGGGATTTCAACTTCAGCCCTCTCTGTCACTTCTGCGGCCGGTTGTTCTACAACTACAGCCCCTTCGGCGGCGACAGACTGGCCCGCAGGTTCTACTTTCGTGCAGGGCCCCTGCTGCGCAAATCCCGGGGACGAAGAGCTAAGACTGTCTCCTCCTCTTCTTCTTTTTCTTCTTCTTCCTACACCTCTGCACCAAAGGGATTATCTCGGGCACTTGTGTTGAAGCTCCAGCCTCGGATCCTTCTATTGCCTTCTTCTGGCTACGCTCACCTTTGGAAGCAAAGGCCCAGGGGCGCTTAAGCACAGCTTGTCGAGTTCTTCTAGTGGACTGCTCCTCAGCAGCTCCGGACTCCGACTCTGGAGCTGCCCCTGTTCTATTGACCTCCTTCTCGGCCTCCCTCTCAGCCTCCTGATACTCGGTCATCCTTCGCATCCGGCCCTTGAACCCTTCCTTAGCTTTATACGTGGATTTGATGCCTTTTATGCATGAAGTGTTTGTTCCAAACCCAGACACCTTATTTGCAATAAAATACCATGTATAAAAGCCAAGGCTTGTATAAGAATTAGGCGTCTTGTGAGGAAAGGTGAAGATAGCTCCAGTCCCTCCAGCTACGCTGTAGTACCATGCTCGAGCACCTTCAAATAAATTCTCACAGAAGCGAAGATTTGGATTGGGGTTACTGACATACAATTGATCATAATTAAACTGCCTGGCAAATTAACAAGGCATGCAAGGTTCTACCGTGCAAGAATTTCCTTGGTGAAAAACCAAGTATCCGGGCCGGATGTTGATCAACCACCAGAAGACTCCAGAAGGTAATCGGGTGAACCTGTCCGGGCCAGCGAGATCTGAGAACTTGTCCCCGTAGGATGTGTCGTGAATCTCAGGGAAACACCTGTCCAATTGGTAGCTGGCCCCGTTCAAAACGGTCTTCCGGGTGAAGAACTTGTAACTGTGAATCCAGTTAGACTTCTCCAACCGCTACACGAAGGGTGCAAAACCTTCTAATGCAGAGACTGTGATCATTAGTGATGGACAATGTATCACATACTAAGTCATCAGATAAGTGTATAGAAGCTCGACCCTTGAACTGGGAGTCTTAACCAGGGGATGACCAATGGAATCCTTAATTGAGTTGCCCTTTGCGTCCACGATTGCTCCACCTAACAAAAGCTCTTCGTTAGTGCCCGTAACCCGCTCTGAATCTCGGCCACCATTGCTGGGAGGAGGGCAATGGACTTCCCATGAGCAAGCAAAATCGTTGAATACAACACATCAGCGACAATCACTTCGTGGGGAAGTGTTGGAACTACACATCGCTTCAACCAAAGCATAAGAAACTCGCGAGCTCTATCAGATATTGAGGTCTTAGCTTGGTGGTAGAAACTTTCGAAGATCACATCCGGCTTGAAAGTGTCTTCGTTAGATTCTGTGTAGGAACTGGTTGATGCATTGATCCTTTTAGGTATTTCTTCATCAGTGCTAGGAGCTAGCCGAGTCACCGGGTCAACCTTATTCACCCCGGAGAACAGATAATTCGCCCATGAGATCTGTTTAACTCCCCCACTTCTCTATCCCGTCACTTGTCTATAGATGTGAAAGTGGCACAGCACTTCCCAATAAGTTCCGTACACCAGAGGATCGCTCTTCTTCAGTAGATGCAGCTCCTCTGTCGACGGGACGTATTCTTCAGAGGGGACATCTTCAATTACCAGCCTTGAGACTTCGTACATCTCATGAAGGGCAAGCCTCATTTCTTCGATGGGAGTGAAGAACGTACAAGTCTCTGGATTGTACCGCTCTAGGATGGCGTAGAAATGTTGGTTGCTTGCGGAATACCATACTAGACAGCCCTAACAACCCAGTATAGTCCTGCCTGCAGTAAAAGGTCTTCAAACTCTGCACGAGCAAACCCAACCATTCTGCCCCACCACATCTTGTCGGTAGAATGAATCCACCTAATTGCACAGAATTCTGGAGAAAAATCACCCCACACGTTCAGGAATTGTTTGATGAAGGTGGCTGCAAGTTGTGGAGTCTCCCTTTTTGGGTATTCAGCTCTGACCAATCTATGCTGCAACCCCAGCACGTCCCTCCCATGACCGACTGTGAAGACTTCGCGGGCACCTATCTTGCCCAAGGAAACTCCAGAGATCGGCTTAACCAACTCCCAGTCCATCGTCCGACGTACGGACATATGTTGCAGGAATGCTAGGGGATACATCCGTTCCATGTTCGGAAGGAAGAATCTCCTGTTACCGATTTGACGGAGCAACTTGTAATCTTCATCATAAAGAAAAGCTTCATCCTCCTCGATCGAGTCATCAAAGAAGAAGTCATGCTTCCTTAGTAGTGCACGGGAATCTGATTCGAGCCGACCGTCTGAAATGATTTCCATGAGAGTAAGCATACTGGCATTGTTGACCCGGCTCTGTCGCTCTCTTGATTTACCAGCAATCACTAGAGCAGTCCTCTGAAGAACGAAAATCATACTCGGGTCAGCACAACCGATGTGTCCAAAATGACACTTCTTGGACAAAGGATTGGAGGCGATCTACTTTTGTTTAGGAGCCATTTCACAAGTGAAATCTTCGAAGAAGATTGAAATTGGAAGCTTGAGGCTTTGGGTTCTAAATGAAGTTTGAAGAAGCTTACAACTCTAGACACAGAGTTAAAGGAGGAAGAAGAGTCAAATGATGACTCTTGAAGGGACGCTTTATGCCTTTTATAGGAAGACGCGTCGGCCGAGATACGCGGTGTGCATCTCGAGGCCAATCTAGGCTGAACGCGTGTCAACGCACTCAAACGCGAAGCTCGGGTTCCATAAAAGTCACTTCTCCAAACAAGAAGAACGTTGCATTCGTAACGCTCGATAGCTGCGTCTCTATTCCAAGCGAGAGCTGCGTTTCTACTTTGAATCAAGTTCGCGTTTGTAACGCTCAGAACCGCGTTTCGACATGAAGTGAAAGGTGTGTCTTCACTTCAAATGAAACTCGTGCCTTGGCAAAACAACAGAGTTGTGTCTCTCCAACAAAGTAAAGTCTGCGTCGCCACTTTAACAGAGCCGCGTTTCTTCAACAAAGTGAGCGGCGTCTCCACTTCGTTGTTCGCGTCTCTCCAATGAATGAGTTGTGTTTCTACTTCAAACAAAGTCCGCGTCTCCAAGACAACACGACCTTTGTGTCTACAAGACTTGTGTTCAGTTTCTACTTCTACAATCAGTTCAACAATACACTGGAAAAAGCAATTGGCGATTTCCCCCAGTCCAACAGTACACCGACAACCAGCTCAGAGTACCGATAAGGTCTGGACTGCGTATCTAGATACTCACGACGATCATCTCTGGTGACTTTAAGAGTTTAACAGTACACTCATGAAGCCCGAAATCCAGACAAGATTAAGCTCAAGGTATCTCAGAGGATTCCCAGTCCAGCTTTGAGAGCTTACTGCCAAAACAAAAGTCCAAAGTATTTCGAAACCCGTCCCCGTCAACTGCGGAGTTCTGAAAACTTTGGAGGGGTTTTATAGACTGTCTAAAAGCACAGAAGACAAAATCATCAAATGAAGAGACCATACTTCAGACGCAAGGCTGATCAAAACCATTAATGCAAGACGCGAGGCTCGAAACCCGCGTCTCAGCATCACTGCAAAGCTAAGACGCGAGGCTCAAAACCTGCGTCTCAGCATCACTGCAAAGCCAAGACGCAGGGTCGAAACCCACATCTCAGCACCATCTGAGTGCCCAAACGCGAGGTTCGAGACCCGCGTCAAGCATCATCTCAATAGTCGAACGCAGAGCTCAATCCCGCGTTTCAACTACAAATGAGCCCTGTGTCTCAGTTATAACTACCCTCATTACTCGGTCAAGTACTGCCCACGTAATGAGGGAAGTTAACCCCATTATGAAAGATTTTTAGGGGACAGTTATACCCCTAGAACCTCCTATAAATAGCTAGAGTTATTATTGAAAAGGGATCGGATTTTTCAGCTAAGGAATATTGGTTTTACA
Organism: Agave tequilana; assembly: GCA_038442645.1. Classification (NCBI taxonomy): domain Eukaryota; kingdom Viridiplantae; phylum Streptophyta; class Magnoliopsida; order Asparagales; family Asparagaceae; genus Agave; species Agave tequilana. Next base: position 190,983 of record JAVJIF010004292.1, on the reverse strand, counting down.
AAGAGTTTAACTCTTCTACACAAACTTGCTGAGTTCAAGTTTTTCTCAAATCTCTTTGAGATTTCATTTGATAGGAGTTGTGCTACTCCATCAGTGATATAAGAAAAAAAGTTCTGAAGAAGCTTGATGCTCACCCGGTTAACGAAAAACAACATTCACTTTCCACCGCCACGCAAAGAACCCAGCTTAAACAAAGAGGAGATTTGAGCTTGAGTATCTTCTCTCTCTTATAATTGGAATTTGAGTTGTAATCTTTCATTGATTCGAGAAAACTTTGCAATATTTTCAATTTCCTACCCATACAGCCGACCCCTTCTTGCTCCGAGCAAACTTGCCTCCAGTTCATCTAGCATCAAACCAGCAGGTTCTTCTTGTGCAAAACCAATCACTTCTAAGAGAAGAACAGTTAGTGAACTAGCAAAGATTAACCCGTGGACCTAATGCTATAGATGTCAAGGGTTAGAACACTTTGCCAGCAAGTGCCCGAGTAGCTACACATTAGCGCGGCCTGAACAAATCAACGACTGGAGAAGAACTGTCATATTCCAAACTTGTACAAAAATTGAGAACGAGAACTGCAAGATGATAGTGGATAGTGGCAGTTGCATCAACTCGTTGCGTAGAAGTTAATCGCCACCTTAAGGATGAAACTGGTGAAGCAGCCAAATCCTTACAAGGTTACATGGAGCGACGCTACATCCATAAATATACAAAAGAGATGTCAAATTCTCATCCAGTTTGCCACATACACAGATAATGTATGGCGTGACATACTCTCTATAGATGTTGGTGACATCATTTTGGTACGACCATGGTTGTTTGACTTAGATGTGACAATATATGAATGTACCAATCAATGTTCGTCCGTCCATTATGGTAAGAAGGTGAACCTAATATCGAATCAACCCAAACCTCCAACACCAGAAAAGAAGGTTAAAAAAAGCAAAGGAAAAATGAATGCATTAGCTCCTGAAAAGAAGAATGATAAGGGCAAAGGTAAGATGGTGATGAACTTGATCAGCCATGATCAAATTGAAAGGAGCTTGAATGAAGGTTTGACTTGCTATGTACTTGTGGCTCGAGAAGCTGAGCCAGAAACTGAGATACAAATCTCAGGACACATTAAACTCATATTGAAAGAATTTTCCAAAGTCCTCTCAAAAGATCTACCAGGTGAGTTGCCTCCAATGCGGGACATTCAACATGCCATTGACTTAGTCTCAGAAGCAACTCTGCAAAACATGTCCCACTACAGAATGAACCCTGTCGAGCATGCAGAATTACAATGGCAGGTAGAATAGTTACTTGACAAGGGATTCTTCAAAGAAAATTTGAGCCCGTGTGCAGTTCCCGCACTTTTGACGCCAAAAAAGAACGACACATGGTGTATGAGTGTCGATAGTCGCGCAATCAATAAGATAACTGTCAAGTATCATTTTTCCATTCTCCATCTTGATGATATGTTGGATTCGATGTCAGGTGCCACAATTTCTGCAAGATTAATCTAAAGAAGGTATCACCAAATTAGAATTCGACCGGGGGATGAATGGAAAACTATCTTTAAGACCAAAGATGGGCTTTATAAATGGTTGGTTATGCCCTTTGAACTGTCCAATGCTCTTAGCACATTCATGAGAGTGATGATTCAATTGTTTCAGCTATTTATCTGTAAATTCATAGTAGTGTACATTGATGATATACTGATTTATAGTCAAAATCAGGAGCAATACATGGACCATCTGAGGCAAGTCCTTCGCACACTTCAGGCTGAGAAGTTTTATGCAAACCCAAAGAAGTATGCTTTCTGTACAGACATGGTTATCTTCTTAGGATTTGTGGTTTCATCCGAGGGAGTTTCTGCGAACCCTGAGAAAGTGAAACAATCACCGAGTGGCCACAACCCCAAATGATTAGGAAAGTCAAGAGTTTTCACGGGTTAGCCACTTTCTATTGTTGGTTCATAAAGAATTTTAGCGCTATTATGGCACCAATAGCCGATTGCTTGAAGAGTGAAGGATTTCAGTGGACTCCTGTCGCCACCAAGACTTTTACGAAAATTAAGAAGATGATGACTGAAGCCCTTATTATGCATCTCCCTGATTTTTCGAAGGTAATTGAAGTAACATGCAACGCATCAGGGCTAGTGATAAGTGGTGTGTTAAGTCAAGAGAACCACCACGTTGCTTATTTCAACGAGAAATTAAATGATGTCCGACAACGATACTCCACGTATGACAAAGAATTTTATGCGGCTGTGTAGGCTTTGCGCTATTGGAGATATTATCTATTACCGCAGAAGTTTGTACTGTATTTAGGTCATGAAGCGCTGAAGTACCCCAACTCCCAAAAGAGGCTAAATGCGAGACACAGCAAATAAGTGAAATTCCTCCAAGATTACACATTTGTCCTCAAACACAAGACGGGAGTTAAGAACAAGGTCGCTGATGTGCTTAGTCGGGGTGTAATGATTTTGGTAGCTATGAGTGCAGAAGTGACTGAGTTCGAGAGGTTGAAAAAAGAGTATGAATCATGCCCTGACTTTGGAGAAATATGTCACGTTACGGGACGGCTCTGTTCAAGAGATGGATGACTTTCTACTACAACACGGCTATCTATTCAAGTTCTGTAAGCTATGTATTCCCCGTACGTCCCTCAGATGTTCTCTCTTGGGAAATACATGTTAAAGGTCTGACTGGACATTTCGATCAAAACAAAACGATTAAGGTTATTGAGCACAGATTCTATTGGCCGAGCTTGAAGAGAATGTCGCTAAGAGCATTGGCCAGTGTCGCATATGTCAACTGGCCAAACAACAAAAATAGATTGTCAGGCCTTACACTCCTGTCCCTGTGCCCAGTTTCCCCTGACAAGACGTGAGCTTAGATTTCATACTAGGATTGTCAAAAAACGTAAAAAAAGTATGACTCTATCCTAATTGTGGTTGACAGATTCTCCAAAATGGCTCACTTCATCCCGTACTCTAAGACCTCCGATGCATGCCAAGTAGTTGTCATTTTCTTTAATAATATCGTCAAATTGCATAGGTTGCCTAAAACTATAGTGTCTGATATGGACGTTAAGTTTGTTACCTATTTCTAGCAAACACTTTGGCACAATATGGGAACCAAACTGAAATTTTTGACAGTCTTTCATCCACAAACGGATGGTCAAACCGAGGTATTTAATAGAACCTTAGAAAATCTCCTTAGGTGTCTCGTTGGAGAAATTTTGAAAACTTGGGATCTAATTTTGCGTATGGCCGAATTTGCATACAGTGGCTCTATCAATAGGACTACAGGTCTTAGTCTATATGAAATAGTAATTAGCTTTAAACCTAGGCAATCAATTGATTTAGTTCACATGACTCTCCATCATTTTAGGGCATCAGACTCTGCATCGGCATTTGCATCTCATATACGTGCACTACATGAGGAGATCAGAGAGAAGATAATAAACAATAATGCTGATTATAAAGCTTATGTTGATTTACATCATAGATTAAGGACATTTAATGTAGGTGATTATGTGATGGTCCGCATGAGGCCCGAGCGGTTTCCTCTGGGAATCGTAAAGAAATTACACGCACGAAGCGTAGAACCATTCTGAATCCTCAACAAGATCAATTCATGCGGTGGATCTCCCACCGGAATTTGGCATCAGTTGCACTTTTAATGCTGAGGACTTAGCTCCATATAGAGGAACTTTTGATATCCTTTCTGATCCATTCGTGAATGACTATACCCAGGACCTTCTTTCTGAGAAAGCCCCACATTACATCCACTTCCTTCAAAATTATCTTATGCAGCAGAAAATATAGATTCTATATTGGATGATCAGATTGTCTCTACTAGAGATGGGGAACGCAACGTTATCTCATTAAGTGAAAAGGAAAACCTGATTTAGAAAATTCTTCGATTACTGAGGACTTCCGACAGCATACCCTGACTTACTAGAACATTACCACAGCCAGCATCAGCTTCCCACCACACACCATGGTTCAAAGTCGTGATCTCGACCGCCGACTCGAAGGGCACCGTTCCACATCGGTTTCGACGTCGCGAAACGGATTCAGGCGATACACGTAAAACGTTACAAATAAAGCTCAAAAAATTCAGAATAAATTACGATAATCTTAAAAAAAATGTAAACATTAATTTTTTGTATCATATGTTCAAAATAAGTTTGTTTTGAGAGATAATTTAAAAAATATCATGATTCGAGGGGTAAAATTAAAAATAGGATGATTTGAGGGTAAACATGAGAACACCCAAAATATATATAAAAAAACGTGAGGGAGAGAGATCGACCCTCTCTCTTCCTTTCTATTCTCTCTTCCCCTCTCTCCCCCCTCTGCCCCGCCGTTCTCTCTCCCCCTCCCACATCGTTCTCTCTGCCCCTCTCTCCTCTCTCATCTCTCTCCCCCCTCTCGCTTCCCCCCGATCTCTCTCAGTTTTTCTCTCCCTCTCCATCTGATCTCTCTCGCTCCTTTCTCTCTCCCACCGTCTCTCTATCCCCTTCCCCCAGCAGGTGACAACGAGGGCGATCGGGAGCGGCCTCGCAAGCAACGGCGTTGATGGCCTCGCATATCTGGTGAGTTTTTTTCATTCTCGGGCTCAGAGAATCGCTCGACTCGGCCCCGACTCAGACGTCTCGGCCAACTCAGACCGAGTCCCAATCTGACTTGGCCGAGATGCCCGAGTTGGGGCCGAGTTAGCCCCGAGTTGAGTGATTCTCAGAAAACGCTCGACTCATGGCACAGAATCGGACCGGCGCCGGCCGATCCGATTCAGACTTGGCCGAGTCGGAACCGGATCGGTCGAGATTTCGAACCCTACCACACACTCGACAGGGTCGAGTTCTTCCTACCCGGGGGAATTGATGAGAACATTACACCGCTTAGAGGATGATTCGATCAAGTCTATTTCAAATCCAGAAAGTGGCATACTGCGATATTTTGGTTTGTCTTATTTTATTTGACTTTTTTATTTAGATAGTTGCTTTAGTAGGTATTTCTTTATGTGGGCATTTAGTACCACATCGGTTGTTTCCTAGAACTTTTTTTTGTAAAGCTTATAAAAAGGCCCCTAAACTTCTCTTTTGAATTATTGAATGATTAAAAATTTTCTCAAATATTTCAATTAAATTCTTGAGTATTCTTTGCTCTTGAGTTTTGGGTGTGAAGCCCATGTAAGGAGTGAAAACCTGAAATTCTATCTTGTTCCCAATTTTAAATTTTAAACCCCTAGTTTTGATTTGAAGGTGATTGCGATCCACATTTTACATCAAGGAGACACTGAACAAAGAAGTAATCACGCTCTTAGATGTAATAGGTAATAAGTTATAATCATGGTTTGAAATCTCGGTATTGACATATCAGAATCAGCAATATCGGTCAATTATCACTGTTTCTTCTCATCATAATGCAATAACGGATATCATTTTGGTTATATCAGTTATCGACAGCTGGTATCGGGCCAAAACCTCAGTACCGAAAGATATTTCAAACCTTAGTTATAATATAGAGTTATTGAGTTATAAAATAGCATTTGAATCTCTAGAGTCCTAATAATATCAGGAGTGACAAAGGATGTTTCTTCATTGTCGGCGTAAATGCAATAAAGCAAGACTTTTGGCTGACGCATGTTGCACCTTATTAAGTATTTGTCGCCGGATTTAGAGACAGTATATGTTCTTTTTTCATCCTAAGAAAAATTACAATATTCTAATATTACAACATTCTACTTTGTTATGTATTTTGTATGCTCAAAAAAAGAAAGAGAAAACAAAAGGTAAGAAATAGATTATGTTGTACCCAAGACTAGAATCATCTTATTAAGTATTTGTTGCTGGATTTGGAGACACAGTGTTTGTCCTTTTTCATCCTAAGAAAAATACAATATTCTAAAATTATAACATTCTAATTTGTTATGTATTGTATGCTCAAAAAAAAGAAAGAGAAAAAAAGGTAAGAAATAAATTATGTTGTACTCAGGACTTGAACTTGTGACCTCTAATAACTTATTTCTATAAGTTTCCACTTAAGCAAGAGCTCAAGAGTGTATGTTTGCTAGTAAAAATGATCTAAAACAAAGAGACCATATATAACAATATTACAAATTATGTATACTATTCTATATATTTTATAAAATCCATTGTGGGCTCGCCCACACTGGCTTGTATGTGGGTCCGCCCTTGGGAGTGATAGTTTGAGTAAAATGTCATCACGTATGATTTATAGAAGGAGATGATTTCTCATGATTGTATGTAACTATGTTTTGTAATTCTTCTTATAATCAATAAAGATGTAATTCTTTAGAGTAATGAAGATTTTCTTTTATAAATTTCTCATGGTACAGTCCCTCGCTAATTTGCAATTCTTTCTAGTTGTTCAATCGTATGACTGAAAATCAATTTGGCCATGATGGGTGGTTTAGAATCTGATTTCAGTGACTTAGGGATCAAATACTATGTTTTTCAGTGTTCTCGACGCAATGACGGAAGTGGATTTAGCAGATTCCACTGTTTAGAGTAAATTTGCAGTGCAGGAATTGATCCTAGATGCGATTTCAGCACTTTCAACATGAAGTTTTTTCTTGGTATTTTTGTTTTGGGATTTTCTATTTGGACTTTTGTTTGCATCTCCATCACACACTTACTCTTCCTCCAGTGAATTCGCTTAGAAGATTTAGTCTCGTTTTTAGTTCTAGTTTGGACTTTGGTTTGGTTTGAATTTAAGCAATTTGGCAATTCAACAATTTTGTTTGCTCTGCAATTTGTTTTAGACAGTTTCGTCTTCAGCAATTTGCCGTTAATCTTTTTTGCCTTAGTTATTGATTTTCAGAATTTTGTATTCATTCTCACCATCCTGAGATTTAGAGGGAATATTGCATGTAATAGGTAATTAGTTATAATATAGAGTTATTTAGTTATAGAATAGTATTTGGAATCTTAAATTTCTACTGAATTTCTGGAGTCATAATTTGAGTAGGATTTATTCTTGTATGGACGATTTCTCATAATTTTATGTAATTATATTTTATAGATCTTTTGATAATCAATAAAGATGTAACTTTCTAAAGTAATAAAGATTTACTTTCATAAATCTATCACAACTATCTTGCATAATTTCCAACAGTATTGGTTGTAAAAAAACGAAAGTTGATATTAAAATCTCAAAATATATGTAAATCAATAGCTAATTTTCTTAGTGGAAGAGCAAACATGTCAAACTCAATTAAGTCAAGAATATAAGTTAATAAAAGCATCAATTATTTCAATATTCTTAGGGTTTGGGAAACACCCCCATAAAAGTCATCTATAAAGGCAGCAATCCAAGACTGTAATCGATCAAATCTTTTAAGTTTAACAGATCACAATAATGCTTAGTGATATGAAGAATACAGAAAACCTTATCGACCATAAATGTTTTTACGAGCAAATGACTTCCACTATAACAAAATAAACTTATACACAATGATGACTGGCAAATGTTAATACAACAAGCTGAGTGCATTAGCAAGCTGTACAAATGCTGAATGGCAAAGGATTACATCACAAAACAGGAACTGATATCAATTGAAGCAGTAATGCACCCATTCTTCCAAAGGTAATCAAAATAACATTCTTCACAAATAAACACAACTCTCTACTTTAGAAGGCCAATTTCACCACTCAACCTCATCCACCAACTGTACCTACTATTCCAATTACTATAGAGTCTCCTGAATATATTGTACTATTCGATGTTTCCTATTCCTGTGGCGCCTTACTGTATAACTAGAGAAAAAATAGAATTAATCCATATTGTAACCAAATAGCAAAGAACATACTGCATATGCAAGAAAAGGAGGCTGAAAGTTTGATTACATTTGATTTGAGTGATGAATCGTCAACCTTATTTTATTCGAAGACAATATCAAAACACTTGCTCTTGATTAATTCTGGTATCCAATATCCCAAAATATAAGCTATAGGGGTTAGCTACCACATTATTGGGAGAAATAAGTAAATAAATAAATAATTACCTCGCAGATAAAGAAGCTGAGTGAGTGAAATTAGAAGACCCAAGCTCCAAAATACCCATCTCTAATACACCCCGTGTGCTTGCCTGATGAGATGATGACAATCTCTCCCCTATAATTTATTGAGAACCCAAGTGAATACAAATATTAAAACCCATAAATTAAAATCTGGGTCATTATAATTTCTACAATACTTGCACAGGTTGTAAACAAAATCAAAATTTTATCTAAATGGGTCAAAAGGGTCCTTGTAATTCCCCCAGTTCAAGTAATTGTAGTGTGAGAGAGAGAGTGAAGGAATCTTACAGTGAGAAGCTGGAGAAGGGAGGGAGAGGCCCAAGACTTCTATCCCCATTTGGATGAAGAGAAGAAAATTAGAGCTCCAGATAAAAGGATGGTCGGACTCAAGTAATACAATTAATAATATAATATAAATACTAGATTTTTTTTTTTTTTTTTTTTTGGGAGAATAGAGAAAGTGGCGGATATTTTCAGAGCGCTCGCTCGCTCTCCCTCTCTCCCTCGCTCCCCACGTGTGTGTTACCCTGCAGGACAATAATTACGAAAGGATTTGGGGAAATAATCTCAAACGATTGGTCCGACGTTTCTCAGCGTGCACTCATCTTCAGCCGTCCATTCACCTGACCCCGCTTCCGGACAGCTCCAGATCCGTCTTCTCAAGCCCCACGTCCGCTAAGGGCCTACTTGGCTGCCGGAAAGAAAATGAAAAAGAAATACTGATTTTAATTTTCAAGAGGGAAAAGATTTTTTCCATTCTACTCAGGGTGTCAAATGGGCCAACCCGGTCCGTCAACCCACCCGAGCACGGCCAGGGTAGCTCAGGCACAACACGGCCTGGCCCGCAAAAGGACACGTGCCAGTCTCGGCCCGGATCTAGGGAACGTTCGGGTCGGCCCTGGGTCCGCCTAAGGCGGCCCACAGGGGTGGGCCGTGCCAGCGCCCGGGCCGGGCCTTGCACGTGCACGTGCCCGGCTCGGGCCTGGGCGCTGGCCCTGCCCGCCTGGGCCGGCCCGGCCTAAAAAAGCTGCTCGCGTCTTTGGGTGGGGCGGCGGGGGTGTTTCTGTAAATTTTTTTACAAAAACCCCCCTCCTCAATCCCAACGACTATTGTAGCTGTTGGGGGGTATCTGCAAATTTCTTTTTGCAAATACCCCCAAACAATTATATGCTTGTTTTTTTGTTGTGAAAAAATACTCCACTTCTCCTCTATAAATACCTCAACTTCCCCAATCCATTTCATCACAACAAAAGCTACTCCTCTTCATCTCCTCAAGCTCGCTTTCTCTATACAAGCTCTCTCTCTCTACAAGCTCTTCGAGCTCTCTCTACATGCTCTACAAGCTGATATTTATATTTATGTAAAATTAAAAACTAGTAAAAAATGGATGTCAATTCTAGTCAAGCTTCTGGTTCTAAATTTCATGGTTATTTTATTATTAGTAATGATACGTGGGAAGCCCTGAATTTGCCACTAGACGACACTCCACAAATTTTATGCACACAACTTGCACCATACACAGATTTTAATACTTCTTTTGGTATAACTAGCACTGTTTCTCATATACCTATTAATTCTCCCGATCAACTACCTCCATAACTCTTAAATATAGAGTTTAGAAATATTTTGATAAAATAATTGTTAATGGAGTTAGGAGGACTCAATGCAAGTTGTGTCAAGATGTTTCATATTATTTTCCCAAGAATACGGGAAATGGCCCACTTGCCCGACATATTAAGAGCTCGCTAAGGATTACGTTCGTTAACTGAAATAAGTGAAATATTTTCTGAATGTAAAAATATTGATTCTGTTCAAGATATTATTGCTCTCATGGAGAAAAAATTTAATAAATTTTTTAAAGAATTTTCTTTATCTTTATTTTGCTGCTATTATGGATCCTGGGATTAAATTGAATGGATGTAAATTTTTAATTGAAATTTTTTATGAAATGATGAACTTTGAAGATAGTTCTGCCCTAATGGGGGCAGATATTGAATAAGCAGTTTTTTGAATTTTTTCATTTCACACCTTATAATTTTCTTTGCTAATTTTATCACAACTTGAATAAGTATTTTTTTTGAAATTTTTTAACTTTTTTAGAATTTATAGGAATTTTTAGATTTTTTTAAAGTTTTTTTAAGTTTTTTTAAGGTTTTTTAATCGGCGGGCCGGAACTGGCCGACCCAGGTCCGGGCCACCCAGGCCTTGGGCCATGCCCGGGTTCTACAATTGGAACTCGAGTCCGGGGCTGGGCCGCCTGTCTGTTGGCCAAGCAGTCCGGGCTCGGTCCGGCCCGGCTCCTGGCCCGCCGTGCCCGGGCCGGGTTTGGCCCGGCATGACCCACATGACACCCCTACAATCTACCTCTTTTTCTTGTTTGTTAGGAGGGAAAATGGAGTGAGAGGTTATGATTCAGATAGTTTTCATCATCACTTTATTTGATTGGGAAGGAAAAGGAAAACAAACATGGGCCCCACAAATGAAATATGTATTAGTCCCTCCAGTAAGATATGGTCACCCATTCTTAAAAAGTGGTGAGCTTACCACCAATAAAACAAGTTGGAGAGAAAGAGAGAGCAACTGTTTTCAGATCCGAAAATTGAAAGCACATCAAGAAGCAGAAATTGAAAACAAAGCCAACAAATCATTGAAGCAATAAATAAACCAACAGAAGGCAACAATAGCCAACAAAAGGCTACAAACCAACAGCTAACCCAGGTGCAGTTGGTAAATTCTTAAGGAATCAATCCAAGCACTAAAATAATAGAGAGAGTTGTTAAATCAAAATCACAGCAAACACAAACACACAGAACTTACGTGAAAATCTGAAACGGAGAAAACCACGAAGAGGGGAGAATCCACTATCACAATGGTGATTATAGGTGGGCTTCTCTAGTGCTGCTGGGGTTTCTGGATTTCGATTGTGATCCACCTTCTCGTTAGAAGGGATCTCTTATTTATACAAATTATGTCAAACAAATAAGGTTAAGGAGTCATGTTCAGTTTGAATACTTAAAATCCTTATTTTGATGGCGGTTAAGCTGACTATCCTGGTTTGAATTGAGATATGGGAGAATCCAACTCTATTTGGTAGTTTGTACCTTGCTGTAGATAAGGACGAGTTGCTCCTGAGAAGTAACTGTCCTGTTTAAATGAGGATTGGGCTTTTAGAGGTGGAGTGACCGAATTTACCTCTTCTTCTGATTACCCGGCCGTTTAGAGTTCAAATTAGATAAAGACTCTAGATTAGATATTCTGGAGGTAGCCATGCGTCGCACATCCCTTGGGGTCGGATAGACATGTGTCACTATCTCAGGCGGGTCAGAAAGTGGCCATTATAAATGTCCCCTATGCTCTCCTCTTTTTGGAGGAAGTCGGGAACTTTCCCTCGGGGCTATAAGTTCTCAGGGACTTTAAGGAGAGGGGGGAACAGAAAGTGATGCAAAGCCTGAAGTTAACTTGGGTCGATTTGTCATCGCTTCATTCTTGTCTTGTTGTGGCGCGTGTAGCTCTAAGGCTGGCGGAGCCTTAAATACACATCACATCTATAGCGGCATGGATAAAGTAACTGTCACTTATGAATGCGAGCGATTTTTGAAGAAGGTATAGTGTATCTGGTGCGACGGTTGGAGTCCCTTCTTCTTTGACATGCGTAGAGTTTCAAGTCGAGCAACGCTTTGTCTTTCTTTGGGATTCGGAGCCTGAGTGGTTGACGCTTGGGCTTCTTCTCCTAATAAATAGAGCGGAACCCTTCAGAAGAGATCTGAACTCTTCCTGAAAGTTACTTAATGTTAAAGTCTTTCTCTATTTTGCGAGTGGTGATGTCTCCTTCGTTCTTCATTCGGTGGAGGAAGGAGAGGGGAAAAAGGGGTGACGTCTATTTCACTCTTGATGTTCGGGAGTCAGTTTGTCAAGAAGTTTCAGCTCTTGTGATGGGCTCGTCAAAAGGTTTCAGCTCTTGCAACGAGGCTTAGTTGCGGGGATGGACAGGGAATGACCTAGTTTCTACTTGGTCTGGTTGTCTGGCCTTTGGTCGGAGCAGACTGGGGGAAAGTTTGGGTTTGACCCCCTTTTCTTTTCTTGTAGCGAGCATGGAGCAAGGAGCATAAGGACATTCGAAGTCAGCTCTGATATTAGGGGTCGATCATCGGTGCTCTTATGGGGTGCCACTCCTTAACCATCTCTACTCCGGAGTTACGGTCTTGACATCAGTATCCTCCTTTGCCTGTAGGCTTCAGTCTGCAACTTGGTCGTGGTTCTCCTTACTGGTGGTCTACCTGAGAGTTCTCGCTATTGTCGCTCATTTGGCCCTGGTGGATTTTTTGCTCAAGAGTCATCACCACGATGCATCTGGGGACGTGACAATGAGCGCCTCCGCTTTTTCCCTCAAGAAGAACACATTCATGCAAAACCAAAACTTGTACTTGTATCACACTTGTTAGATGTATCCACACTTTGTACTTGGATGGATGTAATAAAAAAAAACTATAATAAAGTAGGAAACTTTTAACACATGTATTGTTTAGATCTTGCCTTGTTTGAGATTAGACTTGTTGCGTCTGTTCGGAATGCTATTTGGCTCCAGAGCGTTTGGAATGACTTGGAATATGGTTACCAGTTGGGATTTGTTCCCCAATGGCACCTACGAATGTTTATCTGAATGGGGAAGCTTTCAGCTTCGAAGCTGTGTTGCAGATGTTGGTCCAAGGTTGACTGTTCCTCGCTCCCGGGGGGGTCATCGGGGTAGGTCCCATTGTCGGCTAACTACGAAGGTTAATGCAGGTGAGCTTCCGTCTTTCAAGACATTATCGAGAAGTAGCTGTAGGAGCTATTTTGTAGCCGTCAGGGTAGGGCCCATATAGGCAGTGGATCCGCAGGGTAGCCAGCCGGGCATATCCCATTATAGGGTGGCTCTGAGGGATCAACGCGGGCGAGCTTCCATCTTTCAGAAGACCTCCGAAAGGGTCACCGTCAGGGGAAAATCTATAACACCTCGTTCCCGAAATGCGTACTTTGATACGTATTCTGATTTTTTTAATCACATTCTTTTATTTTTTTTCTTGTATATAATTTGTTTTATAATTATTTATATCATCGTTTGGTATTTGGATCCGGATTCCTGATTTCAGAATCAACCCGAGTCTGAACCAGGGACCCGATCCTAAAATATTATCATTTGGTCTTTTCGATAGTCAGATTTGACCAATTTCAATTTCATACATTATTTTCTAATATTTTAGATTTTCATGATTTTCTGAAATTTTCCTGAATTAATTACAAATCTTCAAAACGGTATCGACCAGTGCCGCTGATTGATTCTCAGATTTTTAATTTACAATTGGAGTTGAATTTCTAAAAAGCGCTTTCATATTATTTCTTAAAATTATATTTTCTATCTAAATGCATTTTTTGGAGATTTTTCTAAATTTATCAAAATTTCACCAAATTTGGTGTCGAACGGTATTGCCGGTAGATTCCAAGATTTTTATTTTGAAAATAGGATTGAATTTTTGAAATCTGATTTCACCGTGTGTCTTAATATAATATTTATTATTTTTGAGAATTATTGGGGATCATTCCGATTTACTTCATTTTCCAGGGTTTTTTCAAAGTGTCGGTGTTTCCAAGATTCTGGGATTTTATCCTGATATTTTCCTTTTATTTTCTATTTTTTTGATTTTCCTCAACCACTCATAATTTCCTCTCTTTTTCCTTTTTCCTTTCTTTTCCCTTAAATTTTTCTTAAAATTTCTCCACCACATAATAAATATCTCAACACCCTTTCTCTCTCCTCTTTTATGGCGAGTCTCGCGTCTGAACTCAGCTGAGGCAAGCGCGGACCTGAGCCTTACATCTGAGCTTAACTCAATTAGATGCGGGTCCAGTTTTTGAAGCACAGAGATTCTCTTTCTCTCTATTGCATTTATTTCCCTTCAAATCAACTCTAATTAATCATCACTTTCTCTCTCCTCTACAAATGCAATACTTGCGTTTTCATCTGATGCGGACCTCACCGCCGTGTCTAGCCTAACTAAGTCAGACGCGGGTTTGGGTTGTAGGAGACGCGGGTCTCAATTTGAGACGCGAGTCTTATTTTTTTACCTTCCCCACTCATATATATACCTCCTCTCTCTCCCCCCCTTTCTCATTTTTTGCTTCATCTTTTCCTTCTTTCTTCTTCAAACGACAGAGCCACCCGCATCCTATCTTGGTTGGCCACCACTCCGGTGTCCCCCTAGCCGGAGAGCCAACCCACTTCTTCCTCATTCTCCTCCTCCACTCTCTTCACTAAAACCCTACAATCACAATCACCTCCTTCTTCTGCACCCAAAACCTATCTCCACCATTATCTTCTTAATCATCTCCACCACCGCGTAGTCCACCACGTCCACCACTAACCTCACTAATCTCCTCCTTCTAGTGAGCTCTATCATTCAAGCTATTCATCATTTTCTGAAACGTCATTTCATTAACCTCCAAAATCACCCTCCAACCTACACTTGCACCACTTTTCTTCTCTTCCTCCCTTACCTGAGGGCCGCCGGTCCTCTGGCCACTGCCATCGCCGACTGACAAGGCCAGACGGGCATCCCCCTTCCTCTTTCCTCTTCTTTTCTTTTCTTCCCTTCTTTCCTTCTTCCTTCCTTCCTTTCTTCTTTCTTTCCTTTCTCCATTTTCCTCTATTTTTTCCCCTACACTTCTCTCTCCCTCACTCCCGCATCCCTCTCTCCCTCACTCTCGTGTCTCTCTCTAGCTTATGCTCTCCATAGCTCTCAGGCTCTCGCCCTCTCTCTAATTATCTCTATCTTAGTCTCTCTCTCACCTCGCCCCCTCTCTTTATCTATCTTCTTCTCCCACACTCTCTATGTCTCTCTCACTCTCTCTCCCCTTTGACATTCTCTCTCTCCTCCCCACCTTCACATTACTGGATGCGGAGCTCACCCCTGCATCCAGGCATGTCCTTTATTTAACGTGATATACGTGTTTTAGCTTCATGACGTGATTCCCGCGTTTACGACCTCCGCGTCCGCGACCCCGCGACCGCGACCCCCGCATCCCTCTTTTGAATCTTTTCTCTCTCCTCTCCAAATAATATAATATTTTATTATATATTTGAACTTGCACGCGCGTTATTAATCTGGAGCTTTCGGACTTTAGCGAATTTCTCACATTCTATATTTTAGGCAAGTGTTCTCACTTTGTTTCTTGGTTTCCCCGCTTCAACGGGAGATTTGTATTATTCGTGTAAATTTTGGGCTGTATATTTATATTGGTGGGTATGTATCTTGAAAAATACCAAGAGGGGGGGTGAATAGGTGTTAATGCTAATCTAATGATCTTTTTAAACAAGTATGTATGTATGATGCAACCGGTCACTTAAAACAAGAAATTGAAGCCGAATTCCCCGTGAAGGGCTCTAGAACTTCTCCTCTTTGATTCCTCTAGATTATGAGTTGAGGCGCGTAATTGCTTTCTTGTTGAGATGAGTAAAAACCGAAAAATGCAAGTGAATGAAATGGGAGCAATGAAGTGCAAGCAAGAGGTATCACAAGATAAAATGTAAAGCAATGAAAAACAATAAGGAAACGAATCGCAAACACAAGTAATTTATTTCGTGGTTCGAGCCACCGCTCCACGTCCTCGCCTCCACCACCGTGAAGGATTTCCACTAAATCCGCAAAGGGAATTACAAGAGGTCTACACAAGACCGGAGTATCGAACTCCCACCAATCCAACCTCTACACAAGGAGGATCTCAACACAAAGAAAAATACAAGTAACAAGGTGATCAAAAAGACCACAAACTTCTCTCTTACAACTCCTTATAGAATGGGAATGATTTTTGGCTCAAGAAGTGAAGTGAGAAAATTCAGTTGTAAAGAAGTAAGAAAAGAGCTTGAAAACCACTGAAAAACTTAAACCAAGAATGCACTTTAGAAAGTGAGAGCTTTGAAAACTTTTCTTTCTTTTGGAAACTTAAAACAATGAGAATTTTTCTTGAATTTAACAAGGGACCAATGCCATCTATTTATAGGGATTAGAAGAGATCTAATCATCATTTAAACTAGGTTAATAGGTCAGGAAATAGCCTCAAGAAATTCAGAAATAGCTGAAAGATATATCAACATCAAATCCAGAAAACAGTTTTCAATAAACTAGCCGTTGGGGGCTGCTGGCGGCTGTCGGTCGATCGGCCCGGTCGACCGGCAGTCTATCTGGCAAACTAGCCCTTGGACTCGGACGACCGGTCGGTTGACCGGAGGCTAAACAAAAAAACACAAGTTTGTTCTGTCGGTCGACTGGCCCGGTCGACCGACAAAACCCGAGAGCAAGGGTCAGTTAGTCGGTCGACCGGTCCGGTCGACCGCAGACGTGCACAAACGTGCACGCCAAAGCCACAAGGCCCGGTCGACCGGTGCGGTCGACCGATCAGGCCTGAAATAGATTCGGTCGACCGCCCGGTCGACCGTTGGGCCTGGAACAGTATTTTTATGGGAAAATTTTTGAACTTAGAAGAATTTTTAAAATATCTTTAAATGGCTAGATGATTAAGTAGCATGCTATAAGGGTTGGTATACATGATATAAACAAGATGTAAAAATATAAAATATTTAGAGACATGTATATCAACCAAGACATGTACCTAATCCAACTATCCAAAACAAAAACCGTATTTTAAAAAAAATGAAAGTGTGTGTGTTTTTTGAGCCAACTTATCATAACCTCATTCTTTAACAAACTAATTCTTACAATGGTTCCAGGTGACTACAAGATCTTCAAATTAGGGCTTCTCTATATGCAATGTTGAATAGCTTGAATCCTTGAACCCGAATTGAGTCAACTTGAGTCAAAAATACCTTCTTTTAGGGAAGAACATATCTTGAATCCTTAAAACCCTGAAACACACTTAAACACTAAAATATGATTAGTACAAATAACTAAATATGTTTTGTAATCATCAAAACTCAAAAACCGGGTGATTGTAACCTTGGGCCAACAATCTCCCCCTTTTTGATGATGACAAAACATATGAGTTATTTAACAAAAAAAAATGAGAAAAATGGGAAAAGAGCTTGGAAGCTCCCCCTCAAAACATGCTATATATATGAATGGCTATATACATGAATAAATAGTAAAAATAAGAACTTGGCATAAAAAGAATATAAGAGTTCAAAACATATAGCTCAACAAACAATAACTCAAAACATAAAGCACATAACTCAAAACTCAAACTAAAAAAACTCATAACTCATAACTCAAAATAATAAACTAACTTTTTCTCCCCCTTTTTGTCATACATCAAAAAGGGTAAACATTTTTAAAAAATGTTTAAGATTCCATAACACAAACATTCAATTCTCCACAAATAAAAGAAAATCTAGTATAGTCTAGTGGTTTTGTAAAAATATCGGCAAGTTGAAAATCGGTAGAAACATATTCAACGTCAATATCACCTTTCTCATAATGATCTCTAAGAAAGTGATACCGAATGTCAATGTGTTTAGTCTTACTATGTTGATTTGCATTTTTAGTCATATGAATAGTACTAGTATTATCACAAAATATTTTAATATGGTCAAAATGCAAATCATAGTCAAGGAGAGTATGTTTCATCCAAAGGACTTGTGCACAACAAGCCCCTGCCGCAACATACTCCGCCTCGGCGGTTGAGAGGGTTACCAAATTTTGTTTCTTGGGAGACCATGAAACAAGACAATTACCGAGAAATTTACATGTTCCACTTGTACTCTTCCTATCCTCTACAACCCGCATAGTCGGTATCCGAAAAACTCGTCATGAAAAATTGTTCGGTCAGAATTAGTGGTGAAATGTGAGTCCATCAGATTTTGGGATTTGTGTTTGGACTCACACATACTCATTTCCAAAATTGATAGTTTTCTATTTTGGACTGGTGGAACTGAGTATGAATCTTGGAAATATTGTGGACAAGGTGGAGAAGGAGGACAAGTGGTTGAAAATTGGGCTTGGGGGAGGTGAATCCCCACTGACTCTGTGAAGAGTTGAAATCATTATGGAAATTATAGTTATTGGTATGGGTTATATTGATTCGGATAAGACCAATCCGGCACACTAGGTTGGTTAAAGTTATGATATGCCGGGTTGGTAATATCTGAAAATGAAGTCGGTGTGTAATATGGATTATTATTGAAGTTGGAAAAATTGTTATTATAAGCCATATCACACAATAGAATACAAACAAAAGAAAACAAACAAATAAGCAAACAAATAAAAGGAAAAAATTCTAATTAAGTTAGGGTAGACCTATGACCTAGACGACTCCTAACTGATTAGACTGTCCACGGGAGCTCTAATGCAGACTTTGACCACAAGCTAATCAGCCAGGTCAGGGCAAGGTTGGTGGGAGGTTTTCCGTCAAAGACGTTCCTTAATTAAATAACCACCAACCTTCGGGCTTTCGGCCCTTAATCCCTTTCCTAGACACTGATTTTGCAGGAGTCAAATTCCAACACTTTTCCCCCTTAGGATAATCTCCTAATTGAGTCCGAGATGTCCCTAGGGCCAACGTCTACTCATTTTTATTAGGCTTGGGTTAGTGAGTGCTTGGAATCTGATTTTTGGGCCAAGGAAGGGTGATTAAATCCCCACCTTATCTTGTTATGGGTTAGTGCCCTTAAGATAAGTTTGTGCAAGTGTACATGATATGTAAATAAGAGTCACTCAAAGTAATAAAAATCAACCAAGAGGTGAGTCCTATTCTACATGTAATGCGAACGTACCTTGCTCCAGCACTCTTCAACAGTAAAATAAAAGAATTGAAAAGACACGTGCCTAAAATGCAAACGTCTAATCAATTTTTTTATCTTTTTCAACAAGTATTTTACTGTTGATTTATTAGCAGGCTTTCGGTGATGGCATATAAGAAAAAACAAATTGCAGAAAACTAGAATTTTGCAAGTCAAGCAGCCCTGCAAAAAACAACGTTAGTAGTCAACTCCTTTTTGCCGCGTATCCGCGGCTTGGGCCGCGAAAACGCGGCAAAGCAGAGGGTAATTGGTCTCTGCTTTCTAGAGCAGAGACCCAATACCACTTATATGTTACTGCAATCTTAATTTCCTGCTTTGCTTGCCCTATAACCTGCAACAGAGAAGAAAATTCATTTTAGTTCTAAAAAAATTTCAATAAAAATCAGATTTCAATAAAAACGTTACCCTCCCCGGCAACGGCGCCAAAATTTGATTGAAGCTTTACCTGCACATAAAAATAAAGAATTTCAGATTTAGAATGAAGATGTGCAAGTGCTCAATTCTTACCGCTATAGCAAGTGGCTATGCGGGTCGTGATCCACAAGGAGGGTTTGCGATGGAAGCGTTCAAAGTTTTTGTTGAAATCTTTGTGAAGATAAAACGAGAGTTCTTCTTTGTTTTTAAGAAAGAAAAATAAAAAAACGAGTTATGTTAAAGTTAGAAAGAAAACGGTAGAATGAGAAAGTGGAGAGAATCATAAAGCGACTATGTACAAATGAGTTGAAAAAGAATGATTTGGAAGAGGTAGTGTTGGTGATTTAATTTACAGAAATAAAAGAAAAGAAATAAAAACAATTACTTACCTTCTTTTCACCAAAAGCTTACCTTGAGTCTTTAGCGACGATGTTACCTTGAAGTGGAGGCAATCAGCGCATAGCCCATAAGAGTTGAGTATTGGTCTCTTCCACATTACATCATCAAGACAACTCAAGCATGAAATGATACAGAGAGAGACTCAATTCCATCGTCATGAGCTATCGGTGGCACTCGCAAAGGCAAGGCTCTTTCGATGCTTTTAGACTCACTTGGAAGACAATTGTACCAAAAAGAAAAGTGAAGTAGAAAAGAAGAAGAAGAAGAAGAAGAAAAAGAAGTACATACAAAGAAAGAACATAGATTCGATTTCATAACGATCAAAGAAATGAAAGAAACCTTACACCGGTGTCACTCTCAGCTCAAGCTTCATTCTTGTTCTTCGATGAAAGTCTGATCTCCTCTGAATTACATAAATTAAAACTAAAATTACATGAAAAAGAGAAACAAAAACCTAAACTAAAAAATGAAAAACTAGTCTAAATCCTATCTCTGCATGGTCGTCCCCTTTTCAGTGAAAATACAGGCTTTTTATGGCTAAAAACCCAACCTACAGGATCCCGGGGAGATCGGGGGGAGCAAACGCTCCCCCTAACTCCCCAACCAAGCCACAGAAACGCAGCTTTGGCCGCGTTTCCGCGGCCAGGGTGTGGCCACCTGGCCACACCCTGTTGGTGGGTCGCCCTGGTTTTACCTTCTGACTTTATCTGTAGTTGGATTTTCAGTTTGAGTCCGGGAGTGTGGCGAAATGGCCTTTGATTCTTGGCTTTAACCGATCGATTCTGAGAGGATTCTTCTCAACTGGTTTTCAACCTCTTGATTTTGCCCTGAATCTCTGAGCTCGAATTAACTCTGATTTAATTCAGAATTTTGGTGGGCTTTGGGCTCATTTCTCTTCATCTCCTTAAAGAATGGGCCTGCAAATAAATCAAACAATTAATTAGGACAATGCAAAGTTTTATTCTATAACAAGTATGGAAATATGATACTAAATATGCAACATTAGCGACCAATCAGTAATCTTTGTGAAGGTTCACCTAGAGGGGGGTGAATAGGTGATGGCTAATCTAAAGGTCACTTAAAGCCAAATGATTCAAATAATGCGGAAGCTAAAAACAATTAGGACCTAATTAAAACTTTTACACTAAACACTATGTATAACATAAGAGTGTTGCCGAATTCCCCGTGAAGGGCTCTGGACAAACTCCTCTAGATTCCCCTTGAATGGGTTGAGGTGCCGCGTTGGCTCTCTTGGTTGAATACAAGTGTTAGCAAACAAACCCAAGCAAGTATATCAATTAAGCACAATATGAATATCAAGCATGTAAGAATAAGAACAATTGAAGCATGCAAAATATAAAAGAGACAAAGAGAGAGAGAGTGAGCAATCGCAAACACAAGGGTATGTTTCGAGGTTCGAGCACACTTGCTCTACATCCCCGCCTTCGACACACGAAGGATTTCCACTATGCAAGATCCCAATGGATCTCTCCTCGGTGCCGCAACACCTACAAGCCCTCGGACTCTCTAGTCCCGTACACACCGCAAGCTCACTAGCTCGCCGAGGCCGCACCTCGAAACAACCGAGTCCGCACCCGAACTCAAAACAACACGGACACACACGTCCGCCTCCTCAAAGGAACAAAGATGAACTTTGGTGATCACAACCCTTGATCACCTAAAATCCTCTCACAACAAAACCCTATAGGTAGATATAAAAATGGAAAGCTCAAGTGTTTGTGTGAGAAAACAAGGATTGAGATGGTGGAGGAAAGCTCAAAGAAAATCTCTTTTAACACACTCTAAATAAAAATCTTCCCTTTTGATTGGAAGTATTTGCACTCAAATATGTGGAGAAAACTCTTTTAAAAGGATGGGAAAAACTGGCTCAAAGCTCTCCTAAAATCTTGTGTAAAACAGTCCACAAACCCCCAAATATATAAGCTGTCAAAAACTAGCCGTTGGGGCTTTGTCAGAACTGCCGGTCGACCCGTGCGGTCGACCGCCAACGGTCGGATTTCTGACCGTTGGAGTCACGGTCGACCGCCTAGGTCGACCGACCCACTGGAGCTGAGAGTCTAACTCTCTGTCGGTCGACCCGTGCGGTCGGCCGAACTTTCAGAGAGCTCTGCTCTCTGGAGCGGTCGACCGTCACGGTCGGCCGTCCTCCAGTACACAAAGGCGTGCACGTTTGTGCACGTCGGTCGACCGGTCCGGTCGGCCGACTCCAGGATTAGTCGACTTATAAAGGCTACTAGTCGACTTATCCGAAGCCTGAAACAGTTTTCTGGGATAAAAAAGTTAGTCTTTTTGGCTCAAATAAAATCCCATAAAATACATAAAAATCTACAAAAATAGTTTAACTAATATACTTTGATAATCAAACATGCTTGCACAAAATCAAGGCATGTTATAAAAGATTGGACTATTTTTGTAAGTTGAAAATATTTGGCTCATGATAAAAACTGTATTTCCAAAATAATATTTTTCAAAAACATATTTTTCCAAATCTTCATCAAATACAAAAACAAGATATACTTTTAAGGCATAGTGTGTATGGATATGATCCACTACACAATCATAATGAAATATCTATGTTTTTGGCATTAAGCTCTAAATATGGTTTTGGTTAAAAGATAAGTATATGAGAAACACCAAAAGCCAAACTTATATTTTTCCAAAATGAAAAATCTTTTGTAAAACAAAACTATCAAGAGTGGTGTGTGTGATATATACTTGAGTAATCCACCACTATTCTATCCTTTATATTTTACTCTAAAACAAAAACAAAATCTTATACCTAGACACAAGTCTTTATCTTCTTGAAGTCTTCTCTTGAAGGCTTCTCATCTTCTTGACTTGGTCCAAGCTTGATCCAAAAGCTCCTTGGATCACACCGTGCTAGCTCCAAATCTTGACATTTTATCCTTTGTTGAGCTATGCACCTACTAAGATCTTGATAATGAATCTGTCACTATTTAAACACAAGATCATTAGTAAACATAACTTCATGAGTTGATCATCATCAAAACTAGGGTGATAGGCCTTTGGGCCAACAATCTCCCCCTTTTTGATGATGACAAAACACATGAAGTTATATATGCATGGATTAAAGTAAAGCTTCAAAGAAGCTCCCCCTTAACTCATGCATAACACAAAATAATAAATATATGCAATGAAGCTCATAAACATGTATGCAAATGAATGACATGTATGCAAATACAACATGTCAAATAATCATAAAACTCATCAAGTTCTTATATCCATACATTTGCAAAACAAAACATATATGCATATAAACATAAATTCTACTAACATGCATATAAACTCATATAAACTCAAAATCTTTCTCCCCCCTTTTGTCAATCATCAACAAAGGGTTCAAAGTAAAATCAAATCAAAACAAATTTTTCTCCCCCTTTTTGTCAAAAACAAAGAGATCAAGAAGGGGTAAACACAAATCAATCAATAAAGATTTATATACGATATACATTCATGAAGAGGAAGACGCTAAGTTAGCTTCCCTACACATATACATTACATGAAAGAGGGATGACAAGCCCTAATTCACATAACGCATATTATGTAATGCATAAGAGGATATGTGAAGCTCCCCCTACACACGTATATCATATAAAGAAGAGTTGTCAAGCTCCTCAATTTATAATATACTCAACATGAATCTATATGTAGAAGAGATGTTAAGCTCTCCTTGCATATAAGAAATACAAATCAATAAAATGTTTTTTTTTAAATTTTCTTAAACAAAATTTTTAAAGGTATCAGAGCTCTTGTAAAACAATCAAATTTTTAAGATACCAAATCGAAAATAATCATTATTGTAAAACATATTGATACCAATTGAAATTTAACAAATATGAAGTTGAAGCATTTTGATATCAATGGTAAACATAATGATCAAAATTTTATTTTTCATCATAAACTTTGTGCTTTTTAAAAATGTGAGCCAATTGAAAGTTAAGCACATGAAAATCATATATATGTATGAGAAATGAGCATACCAAGTGAAATTGATACATACATATATAAGAAACAAAATATGAGTATATACAAAATAAGTTCATATTGATACCAATTGAAACGATTCAATGATACCAATTGACATAACAATGAGATCAAGTATATAACTCATAACCTACCACCCTTCATATGCTCAAGATAGAAGATTTTCAATGAAGCATACAAGGCATAATCGCCCATCCATCCTCCCATAGATGGTAGGGTTTTCAAAGATAGATTTGAAAAATAAGGTTTGTTTGAAAAACTCTACCAAATGAAGAACAATTAACTAGTTAAAATAATTTTTGAAAAAACTAGTTAAAGATCCTTCAAAACATGAAATCAAAGCATATATATTTCATGAATCATACTATATACATAAAAGTTCAAGCACTCATAGTCCATAAAGCTCAAAATTGTCTTGAAAAGTAAAAGATGAGTGTTCAAAGGTTATGTAAATAGCATTTTCATGAAAATAGACATTGAAGCTCAAAAAGATCATAAGTCACAAAAAAACATGAAAAATTATTTTTCATTAAAACAAAGCACACTTCTAGGTATATGTATGATTTATCTAATCCTAACAATACACATACATATCCCAAACATAAAAGAGTCTATCAAATGTATTTGCATGAAGGCAAGAGACTCACGGGTATACATGTATATTTATTAGATTTGAATTAAAAAATACATATACATGAAGTAAAGCATAAAAATTGGCAAAACATGTATAAATGGAAGAATTATCAAAACTAGGCTATACATGTGCATATAGTGAGTACAAGTGAACAATGAAGTGCAAACGTATATGAATCAAATGTGGCTCACTACTTGTACATGTATAAATCTAAGTTTTGACAAATACTACATCTAAACAAGATTTTACCACATGGAGCACACAAAAATATGAATATGCTATATGATATATGAAATTAAAAGCATGTTCATAAAAAATAGGAGTTTAGAGATTGTTACCAACTCCAAAGCTCCAAGCTTGGTGGTCTTTCCCACCAAAACCTCCTTGATAGCAGTGCTCCAAATATGTGTCCTTTTAGTTCAAGTGCACCCACCATCAAGGCACCAAATCTCTCACGTCTTGAGAGATCCTTCACCTACATCAAAAACATGGGGTGGGGGTTTTGGTACCCACATTTTCTTGGGTCCTTGGGGGTTAGTCTTGTTGTAAGGCACCCAAACATTTTTATTAGCAAAATTAAAATGATGCAACTTGTCAAAACAAAATTTTGCTAAATGGCCTTTGCGGCCACAATGTGTACACTTGTACACCTTAGAATGCTTATGTGAATGTTTGTGATCGTGTTGTGCAACATAAGCAAATGCATGATGTGAGTGTGCATGAACATGGGGAACTTGTTTCTTTTGAAACAAGGATTCCAATCTAGTATGGTTAAATGCACAAGAGTTCAAAGTTGAACTCAAACAATCCATTTTATTTTTCAAAACTTTTATCTCATTAGTGGTGGCATGTAAAGCATGATGAGATAAAGAATCATTTTTCTTCTTTTTAAAAACTTTTTCTTTTTTCCTTTTCTTTTTCAAAAATTTTCTTTTTCAAAGAGTTGTTTTCTTGAAAAACAATTTCCTTTTGAGTTTCCACCAAAATAATTTTATCTTTCAAAATAGTGTTTCCTTCACATAAATCATTTAACTTAGACATGAGGGAAACATTTTCATTTTTCAAATCTTTTTTTCTTTTTCTAAGCATGCAATCTTGTTTCTAAATGAATCTTGTTCTATATGCATGCAATCAAATTTATTTTTCAAATTTTTATTATCCTTTTTAATCATGTCATATTTCTCAAGCAATAATTGACAAAGTGTAGAAAGCTCTTCATATGACATGTTATTATCCTCATCCTCAGATTCGGTAGTTACCTCAAGGGGGTTATCCCCTTGGACCATATAGCACTTGTTGGAGGTGTCGCTTCCAACATCCGAATCACTCCCCGCATAGTATTGATCTTTTTCGCCGAGGGAGATGAGGGTATTCCATACTACAAAAGCCGAATCAAAGTTAGAAACTCTAGATAAATAAACATCATCTAGGGTAGACTTTAAAGCATTAAGGGCTTTTGCATTAGCCTCAATATTCTTACCATATAAACAATAATCATTATTAGTGATGGCAAGATAAACATGATAACCTAGGGCTTTGAGGTACAAGGACATCTTCACCTTCGATATATGGATGTTAACAATGTCAAACATGGGTGGTGACATGAAGTCCATGGTGTGTGTACAAACATATTGTGATTAGCCTAAAAATGAGGATCTTTAACTCTAGGTTGTTAGACCAAATCAGAGTACCAAGCTCTGATACCAATTGAAGGTTCACCTAGAGGGGGGTGAATAGGTGATGGCTAATCTAAAGGTCACTTAAAGCCAAATGATTCAAATAATGCGGAAGCTAAAAACAATTAGGACCTAATTAAAACTTTTACACTAAACACTATGTATAACACAAGAGTGTTGCCAAATTCCCCGTGAAGGGCTTTGGACAAACTCCTCTAGATTCCCCTTGAATGGGTTGAGGTGCCGCGTTGGCTCTCTTGGTTGAATACAAGTGTTAGCAAACAAACCCAAGCAAGTATATCAATTAAGCACAATATGAATATCAAGCATGTAAGAATAAGCACAATTGAAGCATGCAAAATATAAAAGAGACAAAGAGAGAGAGAGAGAGTGAGCAATCGCAAACACAAGGGTATGTTTCGAGGTTCGAGCACACTTGCTCTACATCCCCGCATTCGACACACGAAGGATTTCCACTATGCAAGATCCCAATGGATCTCTCCTCGGTGCCGCAACACCTACAAGCTCTCGGACTCTCTAGTCCCGTACACACCGCAAGCTCACTAGCTCGCCGAGGCCGCACCTCGAAACAACCGAGTCCGCACCCGAACTCAAAACAACACGGACACACACGTCCGCCTCCTCAAAGGAACAAAGATGAACTTTGGTGATCACAACCCTTGATCACCTAAAATCCTCTCACAACAAAACCCTATAGGTAGATATAGCAATGGAAAGCTCAAGTGTTTGTGTGAGAAAACAAGGATTGAGATGGTGGAGGAAAGCTCAAAGAAAATCTCTTTTAACACACTCTAAATAAAAATCTTCCCTTTTGATTGGAAGTATTTGCACTCAAATATGTGGAGAAAACTCTTTTAAAAGGATGGGAAAAACTGGCTCAAAGCTCTCCTAAAATCTTGTGTAAAACAGTCCACAAACCCCCAAATATATAAGCTGTCAAAAACTAGCCGTTGGGGCTTTGTAAGAACTGCCGGTCGACCCGTGCGGTCGACCGCCAACGGTCGAATTTCTGACCATTGGAGCCACGGTCGACCGCCTGGGTCGACCGACCCACTGGAGTTGAGAGTCTAACTCTCTGTCGGTCGACCCGTGCGGTCGGCTGAACTTTCCAGAGAGCTCTGCTCTCTGGAGCGGTTGACCGTCACGGTCGGCCGTCCTCCAGTACACAAAGGCGTGCACGTTTGTGCACGTCGGTCGACCGGTCCGGTCGGCCGACTCCAGGATTAGTCGACTTATAAAGGCTACTAGTCGACTTATCCGAAGCCTGAAACAGTTTTCTAGGATAAAAAAGTTAGTCTTTTTGGCTCAAATAAAATCCCATAAAATACATAAAAATCTACAAAAATAGTTTAACCAATATACTTTGATAATCAAACATGCTTGCACAAAATCAAGGCATGTTATAAAAGATTGGACTATTTTTGTAAGTTGGAAATATTTGGCTCATGATAAAAACTGTATTTCCAAAATAATATTTTTCAAAAACATATTTTTCCAAATCTTCATCAAATACAAAAACAAGATATACTTTTAAGGCATAGTGTGTATGGATATGATCCACTACACAATCATAAAGAAATATCTATGTTTTTGGCATTAAGCTCTAAATATGGTTTTGGTTAAAAGATAAGTATATGAGAAACACCAAAAGCCAAACTTGTATTTTTCCAAAATGAAAAATCTTTTGTAAAACAAAACTATCAAGAGTGTGTGTGTGTGTGATATATACTTGAGCAATCCACCACTATTCTATCCTTTACATTTTACTCTAAAACAAAAACAAAAATCTTATACCTAGACACAAGTCTTCATCTTCTTGAAGTCTTCTCTTGAAGGCTTCTCATCTTCTTGACTTGGTCCAAGCTTGATCCAAAAGCTCCTTGGATCACACCGTGCTAGCTCCAAATCTTGACATTTTATCCTTTGTTGAGCTATGCACCTACTAAGATCTTGATAATGAATCTGTCACTATTTAAACACAAGATCATTAGTAAACATAACTTCATGAGTTGATCATCATCAAAACTAGGGTGATAGGCCTTTGGGTCAACACTTTGTAAACTTAGTAACCATATCATCTATGGTTTCATTCTCTTGCATAGAAAAGTTTTCATATTGGGAACGAAGAAGGTCGATTTTTGCCCTCTTTACTTGTGAGGTTCCCTCATGAGTGACAAGTAAGTGGTCCAAATTTCATGTGCGAATTTATAATGAATGACTCTAGAAATATCATCGTCATTAAGAGCTTGAAGCAATGCATAGTGTGCCCTAGCATTAGCGTCAAACTCTTTCGTGGCAATATCGGACTAAGTGTCCTCATCACCAAGGGGTGCACTAAAAGGTTTGGTCACCGCCTTTGCAGCCCGGCTCCCTAAGGATTGCAAAAACACGGTCATCTTAACCTTCCATATGGGAAAGTTAAGGCCATCAAACTTGGGTGGGGTCTTAATTCCTTCGGCCATTTTTACTAAGTGTATGAGGATGAAAAATGAATAGAGTGATTAGCAATATAGGATCTCTCTAAGGTTGTTAAGCCAAGAGCCTAGAGACCAAAGCTCTGATACCAATTAAAAAACACCTAGAGGGGGGTGAATAGGTGTTAATGCTAATCTAATAATCTTTTTAAACAAGTATGTATGTATGATACAACCGGTCACTCAAAATAAGAAATTGAAGCCAAATTCCCCGTGAAGGGCTTCAAAACTTCTCCTCTTTGATTCCTCTAAATTATGAGTTGAGGCGCGTAATGCTTTCTTGTTGAGATGAGTAAAGATCGAAAAATACAAGTGAATGAAATGGGAGCAATGAAGTGCAAGCAAGAGGTATCACAAGATAAAAATGTAAAGTAATGAAAAAAAATAAGGAAACGAATCGCAAACACAAGTAATTTGTTTCGAGGTTCGAGCCACCGCTCTACTTTCCCGCCTTCACCACCGTGAAGGATTTCCACTGAATCCGCAAAGAGAATTACAAGAGGTCTACACAAGACCGGAGTACCGAACTCCCACCAATCCAACCTCTACACAAGAGGGATCTCAACGCAAAGAAAAATACAAGTAACAAGGTGATCAAAAAGACCACAAACTTCTCTCTTACAACTCCTTATAGAATGGGAATGATTTTTGGCTCAAGAAGTGAAGTGAGAAAATTCAGTTGTGAAGAAGTAAGAAAAGAGCTTGAAAACCACTGAAAAACTTAAACCAAGCATGCACTTTAGAGAGTGAGAGCTTTGAAAACTTTTCTTTCTTTTGGAAACTTAAAACAATGGGGATTTTTCTTGAATTTAACAAGGGACCAATGCCATCTATTTATAGGGATTAGAAGAGATCTAATCATCATTTAAACTAGATGAATAGGTCAGGAAATAGCCTCAGGAAATTCAGAAATAGCTGAAAGATATATCAACATCAAATCCAGAAAACAGTTTTCAATAAACTAGCCGTTCGGGGCTGCTGGCGGCTGTCGGTCGACCGGCCCGGTCGACCGGCAGTCTATCTGGCAAACTAGCCGTTGGACTCGGTCAACCGGTCGGTCGACCGGAGGCTAAACAAAAAAACACAAGTTTGTTCTGTCGGTCGACTGGCCCGGTCGACCGACAAAACCCGAGAGCAAGGGTCAGTCAGTCGATCGACCGGTCTGGTTGACCGGCAGACGTGCACAAACGTGCACGCCAAAGCCACAAGGCCCGATCGACCAGTGCGGTCGACCGATCAGGCCTGAAATAGATCCGGTCGACTGCCCGGTCGACCGTTGGGCCTGAAACAGTATTTTTATGTGAAAAATTTTGAACTTAGAAGAATTTTTAAAATATTTTTAAATGGTTAGATGATTAAGTAGCATGCTATAAGGGTTGGTATACATGATATAAACAAGATGTAAAAATATAAAATATTTAGAGATATGTATATCAACCAAGACATGTACCTAATCCAACTATCCAAAACAAAAACCGTATTTAAAAAGAAAAATGAAAGTGTGTGTGTGTGTTTTCTTGAGCCAACTTATCATAACCTCATTCTTTAACAAACTAATTCTTACAATGATTCTAGGTGACTACAAGATCTTCAAATTAGGGCTTCTCCATATGCAATGTTGAATAGCTTGAATCCTTGAACCCGAATTGAGTCAACTTGAGTCAAAAATACCTTCCTTTAGGGAAGAACATATCTTGAATCCTTAGAACCCTGAAACACACTTAAACACTAAAAATATGATTAATACAAATAACTACATATGTTTTGTAATCATCAAAACTCAAAAACCGGGTGATTGTAACCTTGGGCCAACATATCTGTATTGTGAAAGTACATATAGAGGGGGTGAATAGGTGTATGGCTAATCTAACAACAAATGATGCGGAATTAAAACTAAATTGCAACACACTTAGTGTAACCAAAGAGTGCAGTCGAATTCTCGGTGAAGGGCTCTGGACTGTCTCCTCTAAATTTCTCTAAATAAGAGTTAAGGTGCTATGTAAAGCTCTCTTGGTTCAACACTAATGAGGCACACAAACAATACCAAGCATATATATAATATGAATATGATGCAATGCAAGATATAAAAGAAAGAGAGTTTAGAGATAGTAGATCAATCGCAAACACCAAGATATGTTTCGAGGTTCGAGCCACAGCTCTACATCCCCGCCTTCACACAGAAGGATTTCCACTAAAGCGTCCACAGGACTTCCCACACAGGGAACCTCCATTGAGAATTTGTGTAATACAAACTTGGAGTACACAACTCCTCTCTGAAATAACAACCTCTACACAAGAGGCAAGATACCACAACAATCGCCTCTACATTTAGAGGGATGGGCATTTAGCCAAACAACAATCTCCTCACACTAAAGGGATAAGGCTCAAAGCCAAACAACAACCTCAATTACCTCTACACTTAGAGGGATACCAACACAACCTCCACAATCTCCTCTACACAAGAGGGATAACAGCAAAGAAAAGAAGGTTACAACTCTTGGTGATCTCAAAGACCACAAACCAGTTTTCTCACAAAAATAAGATCTTATAGATAGGATAGATAGATAGCTTAAGTGTGAGAATACAAGGTGTTTGGAAAACAAATCACAAAGAAAAATACTTGGGAAAACAAGTAAAATAAGATAGAAATGAAGATCAAAACCAATATCCCAAATACTCTATTTTTCTTTGATTTTTCCAACCCTTGAAAACAAATAAAGATAAATTCTTTTTAACCCAAAAACTCTTTTAAAACTTGTTACTAAAACACTTAAGAAGATGGAAATTTTTGCTCTTGAAATTCTTGATAAAAACGGCCCAAGGGATGGGTATTTATAACGCATCAAAAATCTAGCCGTTGGGCCAAGACAGCACAAAATTTTTTGCTGTCGGTCGACCGGCTAACGGTCGGATTTCCGACCGTTGTGCCATCGGTCGATCACCTGATCGACCGAGACCTGATACAGAGAGCAGAGCTCTCTGCCGGTCGATCGCCCGGTCGACCGGGGCCAGATCCAGAGAGTAGAGCTCTCTGGCAGTCGATCGGGTCGGTCAACCGGCCCTCCAGCCTAAACGGCATATGCACATTTGTGCACATCGTTCGACCGGACCTGTCGACCAACTTCTGCCTCGATCGACCGTCCGGTCGACCGGCAAGGGGCAAGGTCAAACAGTATAAATGATTAAAACTTGGTCTTTTTAATTTCAATTAAATCCCATAAAATAACATAAATTCCACAAAAATAAGTTCTTATAAGATCTTTGAATACCAAACATATGTGACTAAAAATCAACACATATTACAAACTA
The DNA here is from genome assembly GCA_038442645.1 of Agave tequilana. Lineage (NCBI taxonomy): Eukaryota > Viridiplantae > Streptophyta > Magnoliopsida > Asparagales > Asparagaceae > Agave > Agave tequilana. The sequence continues at coordinate 159,205 of JAVJIF010004292.1, read as the reverse complement.
TTTAAACTATTTTTGTGATATTGAAATTTGGCTTTAAATAAAAATCAGTATTTTTCAAAACTTGAATTTTTGAAATGGAAAACTGTTTCCTCCAAAACTCATGTAAATACAAAACATGATATTGAAACAACTTTGAAGCATATTTATATATGGATAGAATCCATTATACATATAAGATATATATATATATATCTATGTTTTTGATATGAAATCCAAAACCGGTTAAACCGAAAACCAAAACCAATAAACTTTAAACTTGTGTGTGTATGTGAACTTGAGCATATCAATACTATCTAATCTTTATAATTATCTAAACATACTAAACACAAACCGAGGTCTTCTTGTAGAACTCCTTCTCCAAGTCGACTCGATCCAAACGCGATCCAACGAGTTAGACTCCAACTGAGTACTAGATGCGATCTTGACACTCGAGCTCTTGAATCAACATGTGAAAAGTACCAAAACTCCTTTGTTGAAGTTAAACACCTACTAATATCTTGTTCAATCACTGAAACTATTTAAACACAAGATTATTAGTAAACTATAACTATATGAGTTAATCATCATCAAAACTAGAGTGATGGGCCTCCGGGCCAACAATCTCCCCCTTTTTGATGATGACAAAACTCATGGAGTTATATATGTATGGATTAAAGTTAAGCTTAATAGAAACTCCCCCTTAACTCATGCATAAAAATATACATAAAGATATTCAATGAAATGCATAAATTAAACAATACAAACATGCATAAATGAGGAAATAAACATAAATAAACATTCCAAATACTTCTCCCCTTTTTGCATAAACAAAAACATATATGCATATATAAAACTCAAAATTCTTCTCCCCCTTTTGTATAAAACAAGGAAATGAAATAAACATGCATAAACATGCATATATAAAACTCCAAAATTTCTCTCCCCCTTTTTGTCAAATCAAACAAGAAGGATGTATATGAGATATACATTCATGAAGAGGAGAGATGTAAAGCTACCTCCCCCTGCATACAGTTCATTACATAAAAAAGAGATGACTAAATCCTAATCACATAACGCATAGTATACAATGTATAACAGGAGATGTGAAGCTCCCCCTACACACGTGTAAGACATAGAGAAGAGAGGTCAAGCTCCTCAATATGAGATACACTCAACATAAATCTATATAAATAGAGAAGATGTTAAGCTTCCCTTGCATATAAGCAATACATATCAAAACACTATGATACCAATTGAAAATTTTATCAATTTATGATAAAGGTATACATCAAAACATTATGATACCAATTGAAAATAAACAAAATATTTTTAAGATACCAATTGAAAGTAAACAAAATTTTAAGATGCTAAAAGATACCAATTGAAAATATCTTGATACCAATTTAAAATGTCTTGTAAATTTTTTGATACCAATAAAAAATGACACATTGTACGTTTTTGATACCAATTGAAATATATATTATAGATATTGATACCAATTGAAAGTAAAAACCAATTGAAAATAGAAACGATATTTTTTTAGACACACTCATTTTACAATAAAGATACTAAATTGAGAATAATACCAATTTAATATTATTGATACCAATATTGAAAATGTTAGCATATACTAAAATAAAATATTTTTCATCTTAAAGAATGGGAGTAAGATACCAATTGAAAATAAAATCGATTCAAAGATAAAACACGAATTTTTCTCTCCCTTTATGAAACACTAATAAAAATAATGTATAAGCTTGTATAAGATACCAATTGAAAAATAATTATCATTAAGGAGTAAATCAAGCTTAGCATAATCATAATTTGTACTTTAAGATGTAAAAATATTGTAAGCACAATCAAATCGTATATATATGTGTGAAAGTGTAAATACCAATCAAAATTGATACTATTTGAAGTTTGAAGTATACATATATAGAAAACACAAATATGAGTATACAAAAATGAAAATATCAATTGTGATACCAATTAAAAATATAATGAGGATCAAGTGTATAACTCATACTTCCTCCCTTTCATGCACCTGTTTAAATAGATTTTCAATTGGAGCATACAAGATATGGTCGCCCATCCAGCCGCCCTTTGAAGGAAGGGTTTTCAAAAATAGGATTTGAAAATAATTTTAACAAGTTTGAAAACTCTTCCAAAATGAAGAAATACGCAATTAGTTTTATGATAATCTTGAAAAATTAGTACGAAGTCCTTCAAGTAAGGAATAAAACCATGAATGAATCCATGAAAATCATATAGTCTTATGAAACAAAAATTCATGAGTAAACATCAAATATAAAAGACATGTAATTAACAAAATCATGGAATAAGACATTTACGCTCAATGAAGTTCCTTTGTAAAAAAAACAAAAAAAATTAATTTTCATCAAAATAATACTAACTTCAAGACATATGTATGTTTTGTCTAAACTAGAAGTATACATACATATCCCAAACACAATTGAGTCTATAATAGAATTTGCATGAAGGCAAGTGGCTCAAGGGTATACATGTATATCCAATAGTTTTAACAAAATTACCATATACATGAAACTAAATACATTTTTATTTAAAACATGTCCAAAAATAGGGACTACAAGTTGAAATGCGAGAATCATCAAAACTAGGCTATACTAGTACATCTAATGGGTACAAATGAGCAATTAGGCACAAACATACAATAATCAAATGTGGCTCACTAGTTGTACGAGTATATGCACAAGTTTTAATGAAAATTATATCTAAACATGTAATCAAAACCATGAAGTGCTAAATCATAAACAAACATGATCATTATGTAAATGCACATGTCTTAGAGTTATGATATACACAATAGTTAGACTATAGTGAGAACACAAAATGTGAATCCATATGAACATAGGTGTATCTCAATTACTATAGATGTATGTCATAAGTCTAAATAATATGGCATTTAAACATAATGAGCATTAAAATAGAACATGCTAAAAATCAATTATCTAAAAGCATGTAAACAAATAAGGAGTTAGAAATAGTTACCAAAACCAATAGGGCTAATCTCTAGATCTCCAAACTATGGTGGTCCTCCCACCAAACTTCCTTGAAGGTGATGCATCCAAAGTATTGTCCATCAAGTACAAAAGCATCCACCATCAAGGCACCAATGCCTCTCACATCATGTGAGGGCCCACACCTACATCAAATACAATAGGGGTAGATTTTGGTACCCATACCTTATTGGGTCCATGGGGGTTAGCACCTTTTCTAACCCAAACAAACTTATTTATAAAATTTACATTATGTATTCTATCATAACAAAACTTTGCAAGGTGATCCTTACGTCCACAATGTGTACATGTGTACACATGAGCATACATGGTGTCATGTGTGTGAGCATGAGAAGCATGTGTATGCGATGTATGGTGTGCATGAACATGAGGTGCATGTTTCTTGCGAAACATGGATTCCAATTTCTTATGATTCATAGCACATTGGCTCAAAGTAGAGCCCAAACAATCAACACTCTTCATTAACATACATATATCATTTTCAATGCTAGAAGAAGAAGTGGAGCAAGCAATTGAAACACTAGATGGTGAAGCAATATTAGCATGGCAAACATGTGAAGACAAATTTTTTTCAAAAATTTATTTTCATTAGAAATCATATCCAATTCTTTTGAAATAGAAGCAATTTTATTTTTCAAAGATTCATTCTCTTTTAAAGCAAAATCGAGCTTTGAAGATAAAGCCTCATTTTTATTCAAAATCTCATCACAATTATTTTTACCTTTTAAAATTTTGTTTTCAATTAGAGCAAGATCAAGTTGGGATTTCAATGAGTCACTTTCAATTGAAATCTCATTCCTTTCTTGCAAAATAATATCAAGTTTTGAAAACAAATCCTTATTTTCTTCTTTCATTTTAAAAGTTTTCTTTTTCAAAAGTTGGTATTTTTCTAGCAAGTTTTCACAAACTAAAAATATTTCTTCATTTAATGCATCAGCATCAACATAATCATCACTTGAAGAAGTAGCACAATCATCTAGATGGGTATCCGAGTTTACCTCAAGGAAGTCATTTCCTGGGACCATGTAGCAAGGTTGGTCGGACTCATCTCTACTAGATTCCTTTTCCACATATTTTGTCGTTTATAGCGCGGGAAAGGTCAAAGTGTTCCACACTGTAAAAGCAGAATCACAATGAGAAATCATATAAAGATAATCTTTGCTAAGTGCGTTTCTAAGTGCCATTAGGGCTTGTATATTGGTCTCTATATGCTTGCTATTACCAAGATAGGATTTCTTGGTAGCGGCAAGGTAAACATGCAAACCTAGGATTTTTAAGTAAGCACTCATTCTTAGCTTCCACATATCGATGTTAGAAATATCAAATATGGGAGGGCCAAGGTAATCCATGAGTGTGTGTAAACAAGTATGTGTGCAAATGCAAATCAAGATTAGCTAACCAAGATCTTACTCCTAGGTGGTTAAACCTAATATCAGGAGCATTGGCTCTGATACCAATTGAAAGTACACCTAGAGGGGGGTGAATAGGTGTATGGATAATCTAATGATAAATAATGCGGAATTAAAACTAAATTGCAACACACTTAGTGTAACCAAAGAGTGTAACCGAATTCCCGATAAAGGGCTCTGGACTATCTCCTCTAAATTCCTCTAAATAAGAGTTGTGGTGCTATGTAAAGCTCTCTTGGTTCAACACTAGTGAGGCACACAAACAATACCAAAAATATATATAATATGAATGTGATACAATGCAAGATATAAAAGAGAGAGTTTAGAGATAGTGGATCAATCGCAAACACCAAGATATGTTTCGTGGTTCGAGCCACAGCTCTACGTCCCCGCCTTCACACAGAAGGATTTCCACTAAAGTGTCAACACAGGACTTCCCACACAGGGAACCTCCACTGAGGATTTGTATAATACAAACTTGAAGTGCACAACTTCTCTCTGAAATAACAACCTCTATACAAGAGGTAAGACACAATAACAATCACCTCTACACTTAGAGGGATGGACAATTAGCCAAACAACAATCACCTCACACTAGAGGGATAAGGCTCAAAGCCAAACAACAACCTCAATCATCTCTACACTTAGAGGGATACCAACACAACCTCCACAATCACCTCTACACAAGAGGGATAACAACAAAGAAAAGAAGGTTACAACTCTTGGTGATCGCAAAGACCACAAACCAATTTTCTCACAAAAATAAGATCCTATAGATGGATAGATAGATAGCTCAAGTGTGAGAATACAAGGTGTTTGGAAAACAAATCACAAAGAAAAATACTTAAAAAAACAACTAGAATAAGATAGAAATGAAGATCAGAACCAATATCCCAAATACTTTATTTTTCTTTGATTTTTTCAACCCTTGAAAACAAATAAAGATAAATTCTTTTTAACCCAAAAACTCTTTTAAAACTTGTTGCTAAAACCCTAAAAAGATGGAAATTTTTTGCTCTTGAAATTCTTGATAAAAACGGCCCAAAGGGATAGGTATTTATAACCCATCAAAAATCTAGCCGTTGACAGCAGAAAAATTCTGCTGCCGGTCGACCGCCCGGTCGACCGGCCAACGGTCGGATTTCGGACCGTTGTGCCATCAGTTGACCGCTTGGTCGACCGAGGCCTGGATACAGAGAGCATAGCTCTCTGCTGGTCGACCGGGGCCAGATCCAAAGAGCAGAGCTCTTTGGCGGTCGACCGGGTCGGTCGACCGGCCCTCCAGCCTAAACGGCCTGTGCACGTTTGTGCACATCGGTCGACCAGACCGGTCAACCGGCAGAAGGCCAGGTCAAACAGTATAAGGGATTAAAACTTGGTCTTTTTAATTTCAATTAAATCCCATAAAATCATATAAATTTCACAAAAATAAGTTCTTGTAAGATCTTTGAATACCAAATATGTGTGACTAAAAATCAACACATATTATAAACTATTTGAACTATTTTTGTGATATTGAATTTGGCTTTAAATAAAAATCGGTATTTTCCAAAACTTGAATTTTTGAAATGGAAAACCGTTTTCTCCAAAACTCATGTAAATACAAAAACATGATATTGAAACAACTTTGAAGCATATTTGTATATGGATAGAATCCATTATACATATAAGATATATATATCTATGTTTTTGATATGAAATCCAAATCCTATTAAACTAAAAACCAAAACCAATAAACTTTAAACTTGTGTGTGTATGTGAACTTGAGCATATAAATATTAACTAATCTTTACAATGATCTAAACATACTAAACGCAAACTTAGGTCTTCTTGTAGAACTCCTTCTCCAAGTCGACTCGATCCAAACGCGATCCAACGAGCAAGACTTCAACCGAGTACTAGATGCGATCTTGACGCTCGAGTTCTTGAATCAACATGTGAAAAGCTCCAAAACTCCTTTGTTGAAGCTAAACACCTATTAATATCTTGGTCAATCACTGAAACTATTTAAACATAAGATTATTAGTAAACTATAACTACATGAGTTAATCATCATCAAAACTAGGGTGATGGGCCTCTGGGCCAACAATTGATGCGATGATTATTTATAATAGGGTAGTTTAATACTCGTTCTTATGTGTTGTTTAGTACTAACATCTCCTGTAGGTACTTATACATCCTCTGGGCTTAACTACTTCGTGATTTTATACCATAACCTCCGGTTTAACCTCACTGAGGTTTTAAAAGTCCTCTGGACTTTCTATATGCTACGCTTGGTAGGCGGACCTAGCGTCAGCACTAGATTGCTAACTCCATTCGAGCGCAATTGCCCCGGAAGCACGGCTATGCCATGAGCGGTAGTATGGCGTTCATACGCATGCTGCGACACATGAGTTTAGCTATACAGTGAGTGGTAACCATACCGAGCGTGATAGCATCTAGTGTTGTACATTCGCTTCGCTCTGGCTCGTCTAGCTTCGCTTGAATGTTCGCTTGCTTGCTTACTCATTTGCCTACTCGAATAACTCTTTTATGAATGATTGTGAAGAGTTTGAAACCCTTACTTATCCTGTTTTTCCAAGACTGTATCATTTTTTGATATTTACATTGATCTCTTATATCGGCAGTTCTTTCCTGTATTATGTTTTTCTGTATTGATTGATGTGCTAACACTTGCCATGCGATCACTTGACACTTGATACCTGCATGCTATCACCGTCATGATATTACCTGACATCTAGCATATGATCACCTGTCATGCCTTATACTTGACTTTGATAATTATCATAATACGGAATGATGACCTGACATCTTGATTATATCTTAACATATTCCAGTACAGGCCGTACTCCTGATACATCATGTACTTAAGATACACCGACATGCTCTTGCTCATTCCCGTACACTAATAATCAACTAATAAATTATAAAAAGGATAACTTACATCAAGATGGGAGGAACTGATGGATACCGATGTGACATTATATTTATAGTGGTCACTGAACTGATGATTCGTGTTGGGTGTCTTAATCCCAAAATCAGGCAACACCTGTACGGGTGTAATATAATTCTCGAGGAGAAAGAGTAGTAGCGGGCCGTTGTCCCTAGCAGACGCGGGACCCACTATAAATATGGTCCATCAATCTTCATCAGTTTCTAATAACCATTCGCCTAGCTCATATATGGATGTATGTGTGTTGAGATGTACACCAAGACATATACCTAGATGTATGGCTCGGACGAGTAATAATAATAAGATGTTAATCAATAATTCGTTGTTCATTTTGCAATTCGGGTTGTGTGAACTCAGGCTACAGTGACATGAGACATACGGTAACATGAGACACAGGGTATATAGATGAGAATTTCCTTGTTTTGATTAGTCCTTCGATGTACTAGTCTCATGAAGCCTTAATCTGAGCTTGTACAACTGGTTTTGCCTGTATTCGGTATTATCAATTTCATCAGCTTTCTATCGATTTTATGATGTTTTTGTAGTTTAGGAGTCAACTCTGCTTATATGAACTCAGGATACGAAGATGTGGGGTATATGGTATATATATGAGGGTTTACTTGTTTGAATTATTCCTTCAATGTACTTGTGACGCCCCGATTCGGCGGGTACGGAGATGTCACTGCGACGTATATACGCAGGTTGGAAATACCCTCACGTATATACACTAAGCATCACTACAGGCAAGAATCAGAGTGCGAAAGCACAGTGATAATGTACATTCTAACAGAAATAACACAAGTACACGGTTATCACAGAGAGCGATACAATATTACAGGAATATTACATCACCAGAAAAATACAAAAGTACATCATATGAAGAGATATACAAAAGCTGAGAGGTGCTCATGAGCAGCAAGAGGGGTCTCGAGAACCAAACAGGAGAGGAACTGAGAGGAAGAGCTGCGGCGATAATCCAAGCTTCTGCTGCACTCCAATCGTCACGGAAGGATCCGCTGCGCACTCTGATCTGCTACAGTAAGGCCACCAAGGTCTGGTCTCTAGGATCTTGACATGAGAATTCAGGTTATCAGACGCAACCCTGCGAGTACATATAATAAAGCCAAATGGCGTGCATAACAAGTACACGTGTGCATGATCAAGTGATGTGGTCCAAGTATGCAGGTACAAGTAATAACAAATAACATAATGGAAATTAAAGGAACGACAGTAAATCATATATATCGATGAATCTGAAACTGAAAACATGCATAGAAGGCAGTATAAAGAGCATATGTACATATAAACATGCGGTAAATAAGTTAAACATGCGATAAATATAAGTATCAACAAAACTAGTTGTACAAGCTCATTATGGATTCACGGGACAGATACGTCAAGGGGATAATCCAAATAAGAAAACACTCATCTATATACCACATATCTCATGTCGCCATCGTCTGAGTTTATACAACTTAAGTTGCCCTAAGAATAACAGAACTATAGTGTATCTAGAGTAATCATCATGTGTCATAAAGTAAGGTGTCAACTCAGGGAATAACATTATAACTGGAATATAAAGGTGTTGCATTTTAATTTATCCAATAATAATAATCAGTATCGTTTGATATTTCAATCGCCTCCCTACTAGCGTCTCACATCACCGATAGTCCATACTAGAGTTCGCACTCTATAGAACTTACTCGATCTGATATGTGAGTACCAGGACCCGAACAAAGGAGAGACCAAATACCACACGTTCCTAACCTTATTAATGTTTGGTTGTTTTATGTTATTCATCCGATTCATATGCTTTTGTATGTGCTACAGGCACACATATATCTACTTATGAATAAGACGAGTTATTATTTGGAAACTGATAAATCTGATGGCTCATATTTAAGTGGGTCCCGTCTTTGCCCGGGACTAGCTCAGGAGTACAAACTACTGCTTCCGGGGACTTATCATTACGCGCCCCACACGACACTTCAGATTCAGGCTACTGCTTCTTGGGACTTATCATTACGCGCCCCACACGATACTTCAGAAATATCACCATTATAAATTTGACATTATACCGGTTTCCATCAGTTTCCCCCAACCTAGTGTAAGTTCAGTATTTTTATTATACATATATGAATTGCCCAAAGATAATATCCACAAGTGCATACAACATAACCATGATTATCCAACTACGGGAATTAACAGGAGTATAATATCAGGAGTATAATATCAGGAGTCACCCTTTTTCAGGGGTTCAGGAATACAAGAGTTCAGGAGTACCAAATATCTGGTAACAGTATAATAATCATGCCAAGTCCCCGTAAAAGTAATAGTCATAAATATGCAATATAATACAGGTACCATAATATCAGGTCAAGTGTACCAGTACCGGGTGATAGCATGTCAAGTGCCAAGTGTTATTATATCAGGTGTTAGGTAGCAGGCGATAAGTATAGCATGGTATGTACCGGTGTCAGAATCAAGTAATAAGTATAGCAAGGCAAGTACCGGTATCAGATATCAAGTAATAAGCACAGCATGGCAAGTACCGATATCAGATATCAAGTAATAAGCATAGCATGGCAAGTACCGGTATCAAATATCAAATAATAAGTATAGCATGGCAAGTACCGGTGTATACATATTAGGGTCAGGTAACTAATATATCGGTGAGAGTCGCAACATCAAATACTAGGTATCAACTGGTCACGTAACATGGTACATGAGAACGTCATAAACATATCAAACTCTTCACAACATTATTTCTAACAATAATAAATTTATCTATTTATTAGCCATGCGAAGCCGAGTGAAGCGGGAGCAGATTTAGGCATACTTGGTATAATATCGGTTCGACAAGGTATAATAACGGCCGGCAGCTATTTATAAAACATGATAATTTTAGAAATCATTTATATAACATATACCAACTTGCATAAAGAGACATCATATATTAAAAGCAAGATAATAATTATTAAATATGAAACGATGGTAATAAAGCAAGAAATGTTAAAGAAATGTACTCGCCTAATACCAGAACGAAATACCGGGAAAAGTCCGAGAAATTCGCTAACACGTGCAAGCAAGCTACTAGCCCATAAAATATATAAATATATAAATATAAATATTTATATAATTATAAGAGAGGGAATGAGAGAGGAGAGAGAGAGGAGAGAGAGATTTGTAGGAAGGAGAGAGGGAGGAAATAGGGAATTTTTAGAAAGGACTTAGGAATTTAAAAGGGGAGGGGTATGGTTGTAAATATGGGGAAGTAATTTTGTGGTTGAGGTAGAGGGTATTTTAGGGATGTGGAAAAGTAGGTTTATTTAGGGAAAGGAAAGAGAAAAGAAATGAAAAGAAAGAAAGAAAGAATTAAAGAAGGAAAGAAGAAAGAAAGAAAGAAAGTAAAATGGAGGGGAGGGGGAGGTGGCCGGCGGCCGGTCTACCGGCGGCGGCCTGGCGGCGGCGCCGCCGCCGTCGGGGGGGGCCACGCGCGCGCGGATAGCCCTGGGGAGGAGAGGAGGGGTGGAGTTGTTTTGTTGTTGTTGTTTGTGTTGTTGAAGGAGGTGGTGGGTAGTGGTTGAAGGTGGTGGTTGGTGGTGATTGGTGGTTGGGGAGTTGGAGGAGGAGGAGGAGGTGTTGTTGGGGAGGTGGGAGTGGTGGATTTGATGGAGGTGGTGGTGAATTTTGGAGGAGGAAGGGAGGTGGTGGTGATGGGTTTTGGTGAAATTGGAGATGGTGGGTGGTTGATGGAGGTTGAAGGAGGTGGTGGAGTGGAGAGGGGGTGTGGGAGAGTGGATGGCCAGCCTAGGGGCGGCGGCGGCTCCGGTGGTGGAGGCAGTGGTGGGATGTTGGAGAAGATGAGTTTGATTTTGAAGGAGATAGAATTTATTTGAATTTTGAAATGAAAAGGAAAAAGGAAGAAGGAAGGTTAAATAGAGAAGGAGAAGGAAAAGAAATGACGAATGGGGAAGGGGAGAGGGGCTGCAGGCGGCGGGTGGCTGTGGCAGGGGAGCAGGCGGCGGGAGCAGGGCAGCTGTGGCAGGGGATGGGGAAAGTCAAAGGGGAAGAAAAGGAAAGAAAGAAAAAGAAAGAAAATAAAGGAAAAGAAAAAAATAAGGAAAAAGAAAGAAAAATAGTATAAAAATTTTATTATTAAATAATTAATTTATTAAAATATCAGGGAGTACAAGGTAGGGGAGTAGAGAAGGAAAAAGCAAAAAATGAAATTGTCGGTAAATAATATTATTATTTTAATAGGGCAAAAATTTAACTATTTCAGAAACATTCCAAAAAATTTTCAAAAATAAAAAATTTTATTTTAAGATGCTTGGTTAAATCAGATTTAAGAAATTCAATATAGTTTTCAAATTAAAAATCCTAGAATATTCCGGCGATACCGGCCGACACTAGAATCGGTCAAATTTTGATAAATTTAGAAAAATTCCAAAAAATGTATTTAGGTAGAAAATGAAATTCTAAGAAGTAATGTGGAAGCTGTTTTTGAAAATTCAATCCTGTTTGAAAACTAAAAATCCAGAAATCATTCAGTGATGCTGACCGACACCAGTTTTGGAGATTTTGCAGAAAAATTCTGAAAAATTCCAAAAAATCATGAAAAATCTAAAATATTGAAAAATAGTATCTAAAACTGAAATCAGTCAAATCGAACTACCAGAAAGGTCAAATTGGGTTACAGGCTGGTATCGGATTCCCAGTCCAAGTCAGGGCTTACTCTAGATCTGAGAATCCAGATCCGATACCAAAAATATGAGAAATCAAAATTTAAAATTTAATACTCGAAGAAAATTGCAATAATACGGTCAAAAAAGTTGGGACACGTATCTGGGTACGTATCCCGGGAACAAGGTGCTACAATACTAATTTCATTGATCTGTAATTTGGGCTCATATTATAGACTGTCTAAAAATCACTGAAGACAAGTCGTCGAATGCAGAGCCCATACTTGAGACGTAAGGCTGATAAAAATCATTGACACAATGTCAAGACGTGAGGCTCGAAACCCGCATCTCAGCATCACTGCAAAACCAAGATGCTGGGCTCAAAGCCCACGTTTCAGCATCACTGCAAAGCCAAGACATGGGGCTCAATTCTCGCGTCTCCGCAGAGCTCGACGTCCGCGTCTCAATACCACAGCAATGCCAAAACGCAGGGCTCGAGGCCCGCGTCTCAGCATCATTGCAAAGCTAAGACGCGGGGCTCAAATCCCGCGTCTCAGCAGAGCTCGATGTCTGCGTCTCATTCCACAGCAACGCCAAAACGGAGGGCTTGAGGCCCGTGTCTCAGCATCACTGCAAAGCGTAGACGCGAGCCTCAAAGCCCGCGTCTCAGCAGAGCTCAATGTCCGCGTCTCAATACCACAGCAATGCCAAAATATAGGGCTCGAAGCCTGTGTCCAGTATCATCTCAATGGCTAAACGCAGGGCTCAAGCCCGCGTTCTAACTGTAGAGGAGCCCTGCATCTCAGTTATAACTACCCCCATTGCTGGGTCAAGTACTGCCCACGTAATGAGGGGAGTTAACCCCATTATGGAGGGTTTTTAGGGGACAGTTTTACCCCTAAAACCTCTATAAATAGCTCGGTTTGCTATTGAAAAGGGGTCGGAATTTTCAGTTGAGGAATATTGATAAAGAGTTAAACTTTTCTACCAACTTGTTGAGTTTAAGTTTTTGCTTAAGTCTCTCTGAGATTTCATTGGATAGGAGTTGTGCTACTCCATCTGTGATCCAAGGAGAAGACTTCCAGAAAAGCTTGACGTTCACCTGGTCAACAGAAAACAAGAATCACTTTCCACCGCTATGCGAAGAACCCAGCCTTAAACAAAAAGAAGATCTGATCTTGAATGTCTTCTCTCTCTTATAGTTGGGATTTGAGTGGCTGTAACTTTTCATTGATTCAAGAAAAATTTGCAATAAACTTTCAACATTCCTTCCCGTATAAGAGATGGCGATACCACTGGGGACTACTTTCTCCATTGATGAGCAAGTTGTGGCACAAGGTGACGTCAGTTTCATCGGAAAAACAGTCGAATCACTCGTTGTCGAATTCGACCAGGCAAAGTATGAAGAGTTTCTCTCTTCTGGCTCCAAGAGCCCCAGGGTGACACGACAGTACTGCAGGGTCTCCTCGGAGATCTGCTCTCAAGTCCCTTCGGAGACTTCCCCAATGCCTGCGCAAATAGCGCCATTTCTGGGCACGTTGCGCGTGTGATCCGCGTCATCGTCTCCCACGAGACCCGTGAGGCCAACGTCATTGAAGGTTAATCTTGCCACGCCCCTTCTCTTCCTGAGCTCCAGGTTACCAGGGGTCCCCAACAATCCGTGAAGCGTAACAGGAATGCTGAACATCAACAAAGTCATCGCGCATGTCGACAACAAATGGAAGAAGGTAGAAAAGCCATATGTCCAATAGATATAGGATGCGAGGTTCAACCCTGCATCTCTTCTGAACGGCATCAGACGCGTGAAGTCTGCGTCTGGATACCAAAGCACAGAGCTCATGAGGCTCGCGTTTCTGAGGCCCTACCTTGCACACGCGATGTTCAGCAATGCGAGGTCTGCGTCTTTTCTCAGAGATACGAGACCCGTGTCTCTATGTCAAAACGCGAGGCTCACAAAGTCCGCATCTCTCAAATGTCACCAGGAAAACGTGACAATTAGCAATGCGAGATCCACATCTCTTCTCAGTAGAGGCACAGATCCGCATCTCAAAGCCAAAATGCGAGAGCCGCGTCTGTTCTACAGAATGTAAACTTCGCGTTTGTGAACTTTGCATCACTGAAACTTGCAAAGTTAACATTCGCTCTCTGACGGCTAGGCTCAGAAGGGAGCTAAAAAATCCTCGTCCTCAAAGAATCGAGGCTGGTCTCTTCAATCCCCCTCCGACGGATCTAAGGGATTACTTGACAAAGAAGAGGAGTGTTCATCAAATCACTCCACTATGCTGCTGTGAATGGCTCATCACAACAGTGCTATCTGAATGCCACTGCAAACAGTTGGTGTTTAAATAGTTATCATCTACGTCAGTCTCTCGCTTGGCCAAAAGGCATCATTCCCGCACAAGGAGAACTTTCTCTGATACGGAGTACCCTGAAGTTATTGTAAATGTGGTAGATCCGAGCACTACTGATGGGGAGATTCTGTCTCCTCATTTTAATTTACCGCAAGTGCACGGTCGTTCATTTGCAGCACTTGAGGATCGGTTCACAGGAAAGGTGTTTTAAATGATCCTAACACAAATTAGGCAAATTGGTTGGAAGGCGAATTGGTTGGAAAGATTGAGAAGTTGTATGAACTAAATTGTCAAAGAGAAGGATCATGCACCTAGGGTAGAATCCCCTAGACTACTGTTCATGTGGTGGTATTTATCTCTCAACTAAATGATTTACACAATAATAAATTCCTGTTTCAAATGGAACTGTGGTCCCAAGCATAAGATATTAAATTTAATGGCATATTCCATCAAGTACTAAAATAAAATTAAAGCAACCAATAAGAAAAATACTGAGCATGGAATATCAATTATTTAAACATATCTTGTCGAATTTTCAAATATCCAGTAATAAATCCCATTGATTAAAAATCAATTAATGTGTTTTTCATATCTTATCTGAGAGACTTAAATGTCCACCATAATCTAGTAGCCTAGGTTTATCCCCTAGGCACATGAAATTTTATTTAGTTACACATATTAATTTTAACCATCATGCAGTTTAACAACTGAATTATTAATTAGTTAAAACTAAATTATTAATTAAATCAATGATCTAAATAATTACCCTAAACAAATATATCTAAAACTAAATTAAATAATTAAAGTACTAACCTGAATTTGGTACATAGAACAAGGCTGATGCAAACTGGGATATGGAAGTCTTTTTTGAGCGTTCGGATCTAGGCGCGTCAGCAGCGCCTTGTAGACATGACAACACCTTGGAGAGCGCACGTCAGCACCGCTGGTTGGGCGCCTGTGCAAGCACTGGCAACAGCACCTTGGAAGGCGCTTAGATGGGTGCCTTTTATGAGGTGCCTGTGAAGGAGGATGTGGTGCCCTCCAATTGGGCACTGTGGTGCCCCTAATTAGGTGCTGAATTGCGCCTTTAATTAGGCGCTGTGACGCGTCTTTGTTGGTAGAGCACTGTCGTGCTCTGTCCTTTGCAGTAGAGCGCTGTGGCGCTCTATTCAAGGGCGCTACAGCGCCTCTTTTCTCTTCTTTTTTTTGAGAGAAAATAAAAACACTCACAGCGCCTGCCTTGGTTGCTTCGCCCAGAGGAAGAAAGGTAAAGTCGAGCTTTTTAATGGCAGAAGCATAAAAAAGTGAGAAGAAATATTCAGAGAACGAAAATGTGCGGCTGTCAAAAAAACATTTAGAAAATTTAGATTACAGAAAAATAATCAGCCTCCTCCCAAACCCTAACCTTACATGGCTATTTATAGACTTAGGGTTTGGTTATTTTGCACAAATGTTCACAACAATTATTTAATTACTCAGAAAAGCTATTTCATGTCAAATTATATTTAAGCTCCTGGATCCTATAAAAATTACGTTTTCGCCCCCAGCAGGCTTCAAACTTCACCAATTGACTGTAAATTTATTTGGTGTCCGTTTTGAGCGTGATAGAGCAATATCGGTAGTGTCAAGCATCCTATCTCGCCTTCCATCTCTTGTTGCATGCTTTACTGTCTCCAAAGTATACTTCTGTGGTCCAATCTTCTTCTGATAGCTTAATCTGTAAAACACCACTAAAAATACCTGAGTAGCATTATTTATAGACAAATAATAGATGAATATGGGCATGAAAAATGTGACAAAATCGTGCTCAACAAATACCCCCACACCTATCTTTTGCAAGTCCTCAAGCAAAACTAATAAAAAGAAAAACTAAAAACAAACAAATAGAAATATTATCCTATCTCGCTTTCATAGGAATTACGGTTGCACTTAGCACGTACAATAAGCTGTTAAACCCCTAGATTACCCCTAGAGGATGAGTTTTGTCTCGTGGGGATTTTTAGTGGATTACCCCCACAAAATCCATAAAAGAATGAGATTAAGGAGTAAACAAAAGTAAAATAAGGATAAACAAAAATCAAGAAAAAAAATCAAAATTTTTTTATCTACTCAAGTTAACCAGTTAGAAAGATCACAAGCTTTCAAGAGTTTCATTTTCAAGTACGACCTTGATTTAAGAAATTATATCGGCTATAAAATAAAGTCTCAAATCTAAAATTTTACACCATATGCTCTAAGTCTCAGATCTTATGCACCCCGTGATCATGATATAGTTCTCAAGCTTGGAAATATTTAACTACAACTTTCGTACCCTTTTTTTGATATATATATATATATATATATATATATATATATATATATATGTATATGTATATTTGGACTTTTTAACTATCCTTCGCGTAGATACCGAGGCTTTCTGGGGCTAAGGCACCTACCTAATTGATAATCAAAGTTATTATATTTTATGTTGTCTTATCCTATTAGGCTTTCTCAGCTACCCATGTAGCAAGCTTTGGGCCATTGCTCCCAAATCAGACGGTTTTAGGACAATAAGTGTAAAAACACTCCTACGGACTTAATTACTCAAGCAACTGAGGCTACAAGACAAGACTTATTAATAATATTTTACTATATAATAAATCCTTTTTATTTTAGTATTCTAGTTGCAATCAATATCCCAAACCTATGAACTTAACAGTATAAGTGGTATTGGGTACATAATCACTTAAATTAAGTTTAAATGGTATGTCCGTTATAGATTTTAATCTCTATTTTAAGATTTTAAGATTCTTCCATCTTGATCTTACTTCTAAAATCTACTCATGGGTACTAAATCACTTATATACTAGCTAACCATCTGTAGAAAATTTTCATTTTCAATTTTTTTATGGGTCTTAGAAGAAAATAAAAATAAAGTAAAGAAAGATAATAAATAAAACCAAAATACTAAAACCAAAACGACTCTTAAAAGAACAGAAACATGTGAATCTCCCCCCGTCCCCACATTTAAAATGTGTCATGTCCTTATGCATGCAAATAAATATAGAGATAAAAGATGCACCTTAAATTATGCACATGATCATAATAATCAGACAACCCACGCATACAGGAAAAATGATTAATAACTCACAGTGCACCAAGAGAAATATCATCGTAGAATCAATCAAAAGACTGCTCGCTGTGTGTGCATTCCTGTTTATCCTGTAACACTTATAGAAAACTTAACACCAAAGTTAGAGAAATAGATAAATACAAAACTCCAAACACTACACTGACTCCCTAAGGTTATGAAAAATCCTAAAATAAGTGGATGAAGATGAAACAGGCTATAATGAAAATATACATACCTTCACCTGAGCTACCTTGATTAGCAATTGGAGGTTCCTGGTCGGGTTCACCGTTTGAGATTAGTAGCAGGAATCTCAATGCTCTTTCTAACTCATCTCTTCTTTCCGTATGTGATGGCAGTGCAAGGTTTTGCAACCCCATAAATTTCTCATGCATTGGCACATATGGATAGAGCTTGTGTTGCCAATTATGAATACCCAGAAGAAATTCGGTGTCGATAACAATTGGTTGCATAATTCGATTAACACATTCATTCACCGACTCTCGTTTGTCAAAACTAAATTCCAAAAATAGCGAGTTGTACTCTAGAAAACCATTCTCGTCGTCTCATAGTCCGTGGTCTAAATCTGGGTTTGCCATACTCTTAATTCTCCTACTTGTTTTGTTAGTGTCTAAGACATAGAATCAGTATGTTAGTTTTTTAAATAATATACACATATACAGATATAATACTTGAACTGCTCATCCAGCGTATTGGGGGTCATGAAGACTCATGACCTTCTCATTATCGCTCACATGCATTTCCAAAAACGGCTTTAAACGTTGTCTATTAATTTTGAACATTGCACCATTTTTGGATCTTCTATCTCCACTGCTCCATAAGGAAACACCACACGCACCACGAATGGTCCCGTCCATCTGGATCTCAACTTACCAGGAAACAAGTGCAATCTAGAATCATAAAATAGGACTTTCTGACTTGGTGTAAATGACTTTCACAAAATTGCTTTGTCATGGAATACCTTTATCTTTTCTTTATAGATTCTAGCGTTCTCGTATGCTTCATTCCTTATTTCTTCCAACTCATTGAGTTGAAGATTTCTATGTGTTGGTCCCGAGATGATGCCAATTGTTGAACTTTCTCTGTTGGCACTTATGGATCTAAAATACGAAGTCAACACAAATACTAAACAAAGAAGGATTAAAGTTAAACAAATAAATAAACTTGCAATAAAGGAAATCAAATCTCAGAAAAGTTTAGACAAACGCAAACACGAGAGATTTATCCTGGTTCGGTCCTCGTGACCTACATCCAGTCCCCAAGCCACCCGCTTGAGATTTTCCTTTATCCTTGATTTTGTACACCCAAAATCACAACCATGCACACCACTTGACAAATCCCCTTTGCCAAATGTGTACACCTTCTCTTACAACCAAGAGAACAATCACCACCTTGTACAACTTGCTTCTACACCAAGAAGACCCTCTTGTACAATGATATCTTTGAGAATTACAACACTTCCTATAAGCCTTGGTACAATATGTGAACGTGGACAAGGGCTAGTATAGGAGAAACTTCAGAGAACTTCACTATAGAGTTGGAATTTGGTGAAGAACTGAAGTGGGAACAGTTTTCAGGATTGGCAGAATTTTTGATTAGAAAACTGAAGATTAGGATTGGTATTTTTGCCTTAGATTAACAACCCTATTTATAGATACACTCTAGGTTAAGTTAGGGTAGTTAACAGGTGCCTTTTGAATGTTCAAACGTTGAAGAACGTTGCAAAAAATACCAGAATACAGAAACTGTCCAACAGTCAGAAACTACTTATAGTCTACTTGCCTTTTTAGTTAGTCGACTAGTCTAGGCAAATTTCTAAAGATTAGTCGACTAGTATTGAGTATAAGTCATCTAGGTCAAGATAAGCTCAAGTGACAGGTTTCTGGATAACTGAACCAAGTCGACTGCAACTACTTTATAAGTCGACTAGGCCAGGGATTAGTCGACCAGGGGAATAGGGTTAGTCGACTACATTGATCTATTAGTCGACTAGGTCTTCTGTCAAGTCGACTAACAGACAAACAGAGAGTTGGGTATCAAATGAGACACAGGATTAGTCGACTAGGATTTGGTCAAGTCACTACACTATGGGTTAGTCGACTATAATGGGATATAAGTCGACTATAAGTCTAAGATATGTGTGTGTGCATCAAGGCTTTTGACATGCTATTTCATAATTACAAAACACATCATATCAACTCTCTTTGGGAAGTCTTGATCATGTAGAACTCTTGATATAGTCGTGTGATAGATCTCCAAATGAAATGCTTCACAAATGTCGTCATCGAAATATGTTCCAACACTATGTTCTCCTGCCATGTCAAGGTAAAAATTAAGCTGTTTTATGGCCCACATGGCTCTGTGCTCCAATTCTACCAGTAGATGACATGCTTTCCCAAAAATAAGTTGATACAGAGACATTCCAAGATTAGTTTTAAACGCAGTTTGGTATGCCCATAAGGCATCTACTAATTTTAATGACTAATCTTTGCGGTTCAAATTTACTGTTTTCTCTAGAATCTATTTGATTTGCCTGTTGCTCACTTCCACTTGACCGCTTGTTTATGGATGATAAGGAATTGATAGTTTTTGGGTAATCGAGTATTTTCTCATTAGAACATCAAAAGAACGGTTACAGAAGTGGGTGCAATTGTCGCTGATAATTGCACGTGGTGCATCAAATCGAGAAAAAATATTCTCCTATAAGAATTTGAAAACAATCTTATTGTCGTTGGTCCTACTTGTCACAGCTTCTACACATTTGGACATATAATCAACGACAAGTAAAATATAGAGATTTCCAAATGAGTTTGGGAATGGTCCCATGAAGTCAATGCCCCATACATTAAATATTTCGACTGTTAATATTAGGTGTAACAGCATCATGTTCCTCCTTGTGATCCTACCCACATGTTGATAATGAGTGCAGCATTTGTAGAACTCGTGAGCGTCTTTAAAGAGGGTAGGCCAATAAAAATCACACTGCAGGACCTTCTCTACAGTCTTCTTTGCTCTGAAGTGTCCCCCACAAGCTTGGTCATGACAAAATTCTTCTTCAGGGACACACCTCCTAAAGATCTGATCAGGACAGTACTTCCACATATATGAATCATCTTAATAGAAGTACTTCAAATGAGAGTGAAACTTATATTTGTATTGTCTTGATCATTCTTCGGTATTTCCTGGTCATAAGAAAGTTGACAATATCAGCGAATCGTGGCTCTCTTATTTCGGCGAACAGTTATTCGTCGGCAAAAGTGTTCATTTATGGGTACATTAGACGATGGAGCGTTTGGTAGACGGGACATGTGATCAGCCACCAGATTATCGGTCCCCTTTTTGTCCGTGATTTGAAGGTCAAATTTCTGAATTAATAATACCCATCTTATCAGTCTTGCCTTCGCATCCTTCTTTGTCAACAAATACTTTAGAGTAGTGTGGTCAGTATAAACAATTATTTGTGAGCCTATCATGTAAGATCTAAACTTTTCAAGCGCAAAGACCACAACTAAGAATACTTTCTCTATTGTGGAGTAGTTGAGTTGCGCATCATTCAGTGTCCTACTAGCGTAATAGATCTCATGAGGCTGCTTGTCAATCCGCTGCCCTAGGACTGCACCGATCGCATAATCAGACGCGTTACACATTAGTTCGAAGGGTTGGCTCTAATCCGGTGCATAAATTATAGGGGCTGAGATTAGCTCCTTCTTTAAGATCTCAAATGCCTAAGGAATTCTGGGGTAAATACAAATGGGATGTCCTTGGCGAGAAGACTAGTTAATGGGCTAGAAATCTTGGTAAAGTTTTGTATGAACCACCAATAAAAACCAGCATGCCCCATAAATGATCTGATATCCTTAACTGATCTAAGAGGTGAGAGATGAGCTATCAAATCCACTTTACTTTGTTTGCCTCAATTACTTTCTTGGAGATTACATGACCCAAAACAATGCCTTGTTAGACCATAAAATGGCACTTTTCCCAATTCAAAGTCAGATTCTTTTCTTTGCATCGGGCGAGAACCAGACTGAGATGGTGAAGGCATTCTAAGAAGGAATCTCCAAAGATGGAAAAATCATCTATGAACACCTCGAGCAATCTTTCCACCATGTCAGAAAAAATACTGAGCATACATCGTTGGAATGTTACAGGTGCATTGCACAACCCAAAGGGCATGCGTCTGTTTGCAAATATTCCAAGCGGACATGTGAATGTGGTTTTCTCCTGATTATAGCTGGAGTATCCATCAAGGAAGCTATAATATTCATATTCGGCTACGCGTTCCAACATCTGGTCAATGAACGACAAAGGAAAATGGTCCTTTCTCATTTCTACATTGAGCTTCTTGTAATCGATACACACTTGCCATCTTGTCTGAATTCGCGTAGGTATAAGCTTATCATCATCGTTCTTGACCACAGTGATTCCCGACTTTTTCGGCACCATTTGCACATGACTCACCCACGAACTGTCAGAGATTGGATAAATGATTCCATTGTCGAGACATTTCAAAATGTCTTTTCTTACTGCCTACTTCATTATAAGATTCATTCTGCGTTGAGGGTCTCCATGGTTTGGCATTTTCAGTTAGGTGGATCTGATGCTGGACGATTATTGGACTTATCCCTTTTATATCAGCCATTGTCCACCCTATAGCTTTCTTGTTCCTTTCAATACCGACATGAGGGATTCTTCTTGGTTCTTACTCAGATTGGAAGCTATCACGACCGGAAGCTTTTCATCCTTACCTATATAGGCATACTTTAATGTTTCAAGGAGAGATTTTAGCTCTAATTTAGGTGGCTTCTCCACAGTTGGTCGAAGTGGTGCTCGAATTCTCTCATCGAGTAACTCATAGAGAGACTCCCAGTGAGTTGTAAGCACCTAATCAGCTTGTTCGAACACTTCATCAAACCCTTGTTCCACTTCGTCAGGCTCTGACTCTTGGTCAAGATACTCGATGTCTGATCCTTCATCTTCAAAATGTTTGCTTGATAACCCTTGGATAATGTTAATATCAAAAGGTTGGTCAGAGTGATCGCTTGGCTGCTTTCCAAGATTGAAAATATTGAGATCGATAGTCATGTTCCCAAAGGTGAGTTTCATCAACCCACTATGACAATTAATCAAAGCATTTGATGTTGCTAAGAAAGGTCGGCCAAGAATCACAGGAATCTACCCTCCTGGGTTCTCCACCGCTGCAGTTTCAAGTACAACAAAATCAACTGGGAATATGAATTCTCCAACCTTGATCAGCACGTCTTCTACCTCACCTTTTGGAATTTTCACCGATCATCAGCCAATTGCAAGATAATTCTTGTGAGTTTTAACTCATCTACTCCTAACTGCTTGTAAACTGAATATGGAAGCAAATTAACACTGGCCCCCAAATCTAGTAAGGCCTTGTCAATCACCATGGTTCCAATACAAAATAGAGTCGGACATCCAGGATCCTTGTATTTCACTGGCACCGTGCTCTTTATGATCTCATTGATATTTGCAGTAAGGAAGACCTTCTTAGGAGTCTGATGAGTTCGTTTCTTTATGCACAGGTCCTTCAAAAACTTTGTATATGACGGAACCTGTTCAACAGCTTCAAGGAGAGGAATATTCACTTTGACTTGCTTGAAAATTTCTAGAATCTTCTCCATCTGCGTTGTGTTCTTCTTGGATCAGAGCCTATTTGGAAAGGGAGATGGTGGATCATATGTAGGATCAATAACTTCCTCAGTTTTTTTGTCATTTGCTTTTCTAGAGCCTGAGAATGATGGGTCCGGCACCAGATCAACTGATTTTGTAGGACTGGGGACTTCCACCTGATTGTCTACCTCTTTACCTGATCGTAATACGTTGACTGCATTCAGTTGAGCCGAATTTGAAGTATTAATGTTAGCTCTGGTATCCCTAGGATTAATCTTAGGTTGGCTGGGAAAAGTTTCTCCTTTTCTTTTACTCATTTGAGAAGACATCTTACTCATTTGCAATGTGAGTTGTTGTATGGCTTGTTGATTGGACTGCAAACAACTGATTTGTCGACTGTATAAATGAGTTGAAGTTCTTCTCCAAGGTGTTCAACTTTTGTTCGCTCCCAAATCCGGGTCGTGACAGTGATGGATTTGCATATGTTAGAGTGGATTGTGGTGTCACAAAGGTCGATTATTGTTGTTGATAAGGGAATGCGTTTGGCCTAGCATACTGTGAACCACTTAGTTGGGTTGCACTTGTTGCCCTTCCTTGATATCCTCCTCCTTGATTACACGAAAGGTTAGGGTGATTCTTCCACCCTGGATTGTATGTTGGTGCATATGGATCATTCCTTTATCGCTGATAGGTGGCGTTTAACTGTTGTCCTTGACTGTTCATCAGTGGGTTTGGAAGGAACGGGCAATCTTCCATGACATGAGTTGGAGATTGACAGTTAAACCAACTTGGTACAGAGGTCTGATTTGCTTGATCGAACTGTTGAGGAGTCCCCTTTGCTTTCCAACATTTCAATCCTTCTCATTAGTGCTGCCATCTTTGCTTCAGCTGCAATGGAGTTTTCAATCGAATGTACTCCACTCCTTGATGTGGTAGTTGAGTTTGTGGTTGGTGGCTTCTCATTAAACCCTTCCCACTGCATGATTTTTTTCTGCCATTTCTTCAAGAAATTTTCATGAAGCATCATCTGTCATCCTCATGAAGTCAACGTGACTCATGATTCAAGAAGGGTCTTCGAACTGTAATCGACATCCTCATAGACTATCTGAGAGACGTCACTTTTCTATGTCATAGTGGGGACATTGAGCTAGAAGGTCTTTAAATATTTCTAAATATCTCCAAAATGATTCTTTGTCTCGTTGTTTGAATTGATTAATTTCAGACCGGATTCTTGTAGTCTTGTGCGTTGGGAAATACTTTTTTCAGAAATACTGCAATAAACTCTGCCCATATAGTGATTGAGTTTGTTGTGATACTGTATAGCCACTTTTTAGCATTGTCCCTGAGTGAGAAAGGGATGAACCTTAGTTTGACTCCATCATCATTCAGCTACCTGATCCTCATCATTGCGCAAATCTCCTCGAACTCGTTGATGAACATATAGGCATCTTCAAATTCCAGCCCGGAGAATATGGGAAGCATCCTTATGTATTGTGGCTTCAGCTCGTAGTTGTTCTCGGTGGCTTCCGACAATCTGATGCATGATGGGTGTGATGATCGAGGCAAGTAACATCGGTCCATGAGGACCATAGGTGGAACAGGGTCAGTCATCTTAGTCTCGTTCGGTTCTAGCTGACTAGACGTCCTGTTGAATCGCGTACCCAAACTTACATATATCAGCGTAGGTATCGAGTTGAAAAGTGTGATGTGTGGATTACACGAATTTATTTATTTATTTATTTTTGTGATTTTTTAAGTACTAAGACTAAAGAAAACACCGTTCCCCGGCATCGGTGCCAAAAACTTGATGGGGAGATTCTGTCTCCTCATTTTAATTTACCACAAATGTACGGTTGTTCGTTTGCAGTACTTGAGGGTCGGTCCACAGGGAAGGTATCTCTAAATGATCCTAACACAAATTAGGTGAATTGGTTGAAAAGATTGAGAAGTTGGTGTGAACTAAGTTGTCAAAGAGAAGGATCATGCGCTTAGGGTAGAATTCCCTAGACTATTGTTCATGTGGGTGATATTTATTTCTCAGCTAAATGATTTACGCAATAATAAATTCTTGTTTCAAATGGTATAAAATCCTAGAACTGTGGGCCTAAGCACAAGATATTAAATTTAATCGCATATTCCATCAAAGTACTAAAATAAAATTAAAGTAACCAGTAAGAAAAAACACTAAGCATGGAATATCGAATATTTAAACATATCTTGTCAATTTTTCAAATATCCAACAATAAATCCCATTGATTAAAAATCAATTAATGTGTTTTTCATATCTTATCTGAGAGATTTAAATGTCCACCACAATCTAGTAGCATAGGTTTATCACCTAGGCACATGAAATTTTATTTAGTTACACATTAATTTTAACTATCATGTAACAACTGAATTATTAATTAATTAAAAACTAAATTATTAATTAAATCAATGATCTAAATAATTACCTTAAACAAATATATTTAAAGCTAAATTAAAAATTAAAGTACTAACTTGAATTTGGTACATAGAATAAGGCTGATGCAAACAGGTATATGGAAGCCTTTTTTGAGCGTTGGGATCTAGACGTGTTAGCAACGCCCTGTAGACAGGACAACACCTTGGAGAGCGCACGTCAGCACCACTGGTTGGGCGCCTGTGCAGGCACTGGAAGCAGCGCCTTGGAAGGCGCTTAAATGGGCCCTTTTATGAGGAGCCTGTGAAGGAGGATGTTGCGCCCTCCTATTGGGCACTGTGGCGCCCCTAATTAGGCGCTGAATTGCGCCTTTGTTGGCAGAGCGCTGTGGCGCTCTGTTCAAGGGCGCTGCAGCGCCTCTTTTCTCTTCTCTTTTTTTTGAAAAGAAAAAACATTCACAACGCTTGCCTTGGTTGGCTCGCCTAAAGGAAGAAAGGTAAAGTCGAGCTTTTTAATGGCAGAAGCACAAAAAAGAGAGAAGAAATATTCAAAGAACGAAAATGTGCAGCTACCCAAAAAAAATATTAAGAAAATTTAGATTACAGAAAAAAATCAGCCTCCTCCCAAACCCTCGCCTTACATGGCTTTTTATAGACTTAGGGTTTGGCTATTTTGCACAAACGTCCACAATAATTATTTAATTACTCTGAAAAGCTATTTCATATCAAATTACATTTAAGCTCCTGGATTCTCTAAAATTACGTTTTTACCCCAACTGGCTTCAAACTTCACCGAATTGACTGTAGATTTATTTGACGTCCTTTTTGAGCGTGGAAGAGCAATACCGACAGTGCCAAGTATCCTATCTCGCCTTCCATCCCCTGTTCCATGCTTTACAGTCTCCAAAGTATACTTTTGAGGTCCAATCTTCTTCTGATAGCTTAATCGACAAAACACCACTATAAATACCTGAGTAGCATTATTTATAGACAAATAATAGATGAATATGGGCATGAAAAAATGTGTCAAAATCATGCTCAACAACTACGCCAAGCAAAACTAAGGGGAAGCAGCCAATAGTCAACTCTGACGAGTCTTACACCGAGCCGGCAGGAGTGTACCGGCATACCCGCATTCGAACTAGCGTAATAGCCCCAGTAGACTATAGTGCCCTAACCCGGGGCATCGAAGTAAGCGAGTCACATTCTGCCATCGCAGAATCACATGCATCGAACTTTCTGTAGAGAAAGAAGCCTTTGCATAATGGCAAGTACTCCTGAAGAAATGGCCAGACGCTTTGAGCAGCAAACCCAGACCCAGAAGGAACAACTCGATATAATTTGTGCTCAACAAAAATCTATCGACAGCATCAAGCAGATGCTTTTGCAATTGTTTGAGGACAAAAAGAAGAAGCCTAAGGCCAAGACCCTTCCAAGAAGTCCAAAGGCAAACGAAAGGAAGGGGAAAGCTTGTCTTCTACACATACTGAGGAGGAGGAGCATTCCAACTCTGAGTTGTCCAAACCTCCATCCAAAGAGGAAGGCAACTCAGAGAATATGAGCACTCATTCCAAAAGAATGAGTAAACTGAAAGAGCGTCTTGAAGCCCTTGCCAGTCGGAAAGGTATATAAGAAGCAGGAGTGGTTTGGCCATACCCGACTGAGTGGGATCTTATCCTGTACCCTCCTAAGTTCAAAGCTTCGACCCTGCAGACCTTCGACGACAAGGGGTCACCAAACCAGTATATATACTACTTTAAGTCTCAGACAAGGAATGTAGTATCAAATTATGCCATCCTGGCACGTTTATTCGTCGGCACCCTGAAGGGGATCGCTTTTGAATAATTCATGAGGCTTCCAGAAGGTTTTATCAAGAACTGGAGTGATCTAGAGAAGCTTCTCCTTACATGCTTCTTCGAAGATGACTCAGAAATTACCATGTCAACTCTCTTGGCGATGAGGCAATGAAAAGGAGAGTCAGTTAAAGCATATGTGGAGAGATTTTAAAATATGGCCCTCCGATGTCCTAGCGGTATGACCCAGGCCACCCTGGTGAAAACATGCCGTCACTATTTACAAATCTCACTCCTAGCACAGATAGGAGTAGCTGAAACCTGTATATAGAAGCACTTAGTCTAGCAAGGTGAACAGGCAGAAGAGATTATCACCAGAGTTAAGGCAGAAAAAAATAAGCTCACACCCGAAAGTCAATGAGGCGCGCGCCATAAGCATCTTTCCAAGCTAAAAGGATGGATACACTGGCGACAGAGATAGAGTCTTCCTTTAAGCCCCAACCGGCTAAAGGGGTAGCTCTTCAACCCAGTCATGCACCAAAAAGCAGTACTCCTTCAAGGACGAGCATGTAGATTCATTGTTCAAGTTACTTAACAAGAGCAACTGACTGAAACTTTCTGAAGCTGGACGTCCTGAGGAGGTTGGCAAGACCGACAACCCCAATTATTGCTTGTACCACAGGATACTGGGGCACCCTACCAAGAGCTGTTACGTCTTCAAAGACATTCTCCAAGCTTTGATTGATGCGGAGGTGCTCAAGCTTCACCTGGAGCAGAAGAAAGTGACAGCTAATATGACATTATTCCTTCAGTTCGGGGTACAGTCTCCAACATCGGCCGGAGTAGTTCCTATCCCGAAAGGGGAACTAAGGGTGATCAATATAGATCCACACCACCACCAAGAGAAGGGTCTCTACCTGTTCCTACTCCTTAGGGAGAAATCATGTGGGTTCCTCTCGACCTCGTGGAAGGCCAACAGTGTACTATTATTACCAACAGGAAGTCCAGGGGCAAAGCAAAAGCTTTGCCTTGCAATGTGGTGTGTGCTTCCTCCGGGGAAGCAAGAACCTATATCCTCTCGCTAACTGATTTGGAGGAGGAGACAATCGTCTTTGCAGCAGAACCGAATGCGCCGTTTGTAGCAGGGACCCGCTCGGGTCAGTCGTACTTGAAGAAATACGATGAAATGGTGGAAAATCCGCTTAAACCCACTCCAGAGCTAACCAAGCAATCCACAAAGTAACCCGTGGAGAAGCAAAAGGAGCTTCGACATGCCAAGGACCTTCCAAAGGTCAAAGCGGAAGGACCTTCAGCACCTTACCGCTTTAATGTCTTGGCTCAACTAGCCAATATCCTGCCCAGGATTACCTTTTACGAGCTCCTGAGACTGTCCAAGTCAACAAGGGAAGCTCTGAGAGAAGCTTTAGCAAATGCTGAGGCTTTCATGGCCCGGATTCCGACTGAAACCGGAAGATGGAGATGAAAAAATGATCCAGTCAGATACAAATCTTTGGATCAAACACCTAAATACTCTCTGAGACATTCGCTTTGAACAAACCAAACCACCCACAGAGATAAGGTAAACTAGATTAATCTGGGAGATGAGGCTAATCCCAAGCCCATCTTTATAGATGAAAGCTTATCACCCCTGAGAAGAAAAATCTAATATCTCTTGTGCGAGATTATATAGATGTTTTCGCTTAAAACTACAAGGATATGCCTGGGCTCGTCCCTCAGGAGACTATGCATCGCCTCAACATCAATCCGAATGCGAAGCCCATTCAGTAATAACAACGATGGCTCTGCCTGGAGATAATGAAAGTGATTCAGTCGAAAGTCAAGAAGCTTATAGACTCCAGTTTCATTAGAGAAGAACAACATCCTGATTGGGTGGCCAATATCGTCCCCGTCACTAAGAAGAATGGGAAGATCCGGGTTTGCATCAATTTTCATGATCTAAATGAGGCGTGTCCTAAAGATGAGTTCCCCCTTCCAATCATGGATGTCATGATCGACAACACATGTGGGTTTGAACGGAAGTCATTCATGGACGGATTCTCTGGATACAATCAAATTAAGATATACCCTGACGTTGAGAAGCATACATTCTTTAGGACACCACTAGGGGTGTACTGCTATACTGTGATGCCCTTCGAATTTAAAAATGTAAGGTCAACATACCAGAGGGCTATGAATACAATTTTTCACGAGCATATATGTAAAATAGTGGAATGCTACGTAGACAATATTGCAGTAAAAAGTCGTGCCAAAGGCGATCACATAGTAGATCTGAAGACGGTATTTGATATCATGCGGGCGCCTCAATTTAAGATGAATCCCACCAAATCCTTCCTAGGGGTAGCCAGCGGTAAATTCCTTGGGTTTGTCGTAACATCTAAAGGAATCTATCTCGACCCAGAGATAATTCACGCCATCCAGGAGATACAACCTCCAAGGATCTTGATATCTTAGAAGATTGCAAGGGCGAGTAGCATATATCCGAAGCTTTATCTCAAATCTCTCAGGACGATGCCAACTCTTTACCAAATTGATGAAGAAGGGTATTTCATTCATCTGGGATGAAGCTTGCCAACAAGCGTTCGAGAAAATCAAGCGGTACCTCATGCATCCACCTGTCCTTACAACTCCGGTGTTAGGAAAACCTTTCCTAATATACTTTTGAGCTATAGATCATTCTCTAGGGGCTTTACTAGATGATTAGGGATGCGAGCAAGCAATCTACTACCTGAGTAGAATTATGATCGGAGCTGAACATCAATACAAACCGATCGAAAAAGAATGCTTGGCGTTGGTATCGTTGTCCAGAAGACGCGACACTACTTGGTGGGCCAAACCATCATATCAAAAGTCAATCCTATAAGATTGCTTATGACGAAGCCATCATCACTGAATGGTCGATTGACAAACTGGGCCATGTTGCTATCTGAATATGAGATGTAATTCCTACCCAAAAAGCTGTGAAGGGACAGGCAGTGGCAGACTTCTTGGCTAAGCATCCAGATCCAAGGGCGATCAAATTTTATGAAGATCTCCCAGACGAGGTCGCTAAAGTTTGCTTGACCCAGACGTCTTTGAAAGGGCAGGTGTGGCAACTCTTCTTCGACAGCACATCAAGAACGGGTCCTCGAGGAAATATCATAGCAGGAGTGGGGGTAGTACTTATCTCCCCACAAAACTACGTAATCCCTTGTGCATCTCATTAACTGAGTAGTGTTCCAACAATGTAGCGAAATACAATGCTCTCTTGATCAGGATGCAAATCGTCGATAAGATTGGCATTAAAAATCTCGAAGCATACGGATTCAAAGATCATCGTTAACAGGTTCGCGGAGAGTACGAAGTCAGATAAGAAGACTTGGTACCCTATCACAATGCAACTATCCATGTGGCAGAGAGGTTCAGAAACTTCAACACGACCATATACGTCGCCAGCAAAATGCGCATGCAGATGCACTGGCATCTCTCGCTGCTTCCTTGGCTTCCAGCTGGAGCGGCAGAGAAAGTACTCGTCTATAGCCATGACTTGTACTATCCAAAACTCGCCCTCGAAAATGATTTGATTCCAGCAGGGAACCTTCAAGTCAAAGAAACTCTAGAGACTTTGGCTGGTCCAGAGCTCAGGAATTGGCTATTCTCGTATATTGACTACACATTGTACGACATTTTGCCTGATGACCCTACTGAGGCGGCTGCCATTAAAAGGAAAGCCTCTAAATTCTACTACAATGCGATCACAAGAACACTGTATCACCGATCGCATGATGGAATCCTCCTCTGCTGCTTGTCACATAAAGAGACACAGGAAACACTCAAAGAGGCTCATGACGGTATATGTGGAACTTACCAACCTGGTCCAAAATTTGGAGATCGACTCCAAAAACTTAGATATTATTGGCCAAAAATGATCCCTGACGCCATCGTTTACGTTAAGCGATGCCACACCTGTCAGATCCATGGTGACTTTATTCACCAGGACATTTTCACCCTAGAACTTCTTCTTGGCTATTCAAAATGTGGGGAATGGACCCACCTTCGTCCAAACGACACCGATTTATCTTAGCTATAACTGATTACTTCGCCAAACGGGCCGAAGCTATCCCCTTGAGGGAGGTAAAGACATCTGACGCGATCAAGTTCATTAAATATCATGTGGTATACCACTTTCACGTGCCACGATGGATCGTCCATGATAATGGGCCTCAGTTCGTTAGCCAAGCATTTCAAAGATTCTGTAACAAGTTCAGGATTCAGAGTGTGTCTTCAACGGTATACTATCCAGCCGCTAACGGCCTTGCAGAAGCTTTCAATATGACCATTAGGAAACTTCTCAAGAAATTCATCTCGAAGAGCCAACACGACTGGGATGAGAAGTTAGGTGAATGCTTATGGGCTTATCGCATAACAATGAGAACCCCGACGAAAGCTACACCAATCTCTTTGGTATACGGGTGTGAAGCCCTACTCCCACTAGAAATCTAGATCCCATCTCTAAGCGTTACCACGATAACGGAGATGACAAATAAGTTAAGGCATAGACTGCGACTCCAGGAGCTGGAAGCTTTGGATGATAAATGCCTACAAGCTTAACGACAAATCGAGCTTTATCAAGCCCGAATTTTCAGAGCCTTCAACAAGAAAGTCAAAGAGCGGACTTTCAAGAAAGATGACCTTGTCTTAGCTGTCAGAAGACCCATGGTGATGACACATAAGACAAAAGAAAAATTTCAGCCCAAATGGGAAGGACCAATTGTGGTAGAGTCAGTCTACTCGAATGAAGCATATCACCTCATAACCCCAGATGGTGATACGCTCATAATGCCTATCAACGACAGATTCTTGAAGAAGTACTATCCTTAGCAGGATTCTTCTCATGATCAGGTTAATATTACATCTCTGATCAAAACTTTCAAATCCAAGATGTTTGGAAGAGCGCTAAAGAAAAGCTTCTTCCTTCAACGGATCACATTACAGTCGATCATTGTCGAGCAGACCGAACACTGATTACATCATAATTCATAATGTAAACATCAAAGGAAATACAAAGTGTGAAACTTCAATTTTATCCTTGTTACTCTTCTCTACTTTATCTATCAAAATCTAACACCTTTGAAGGCTAAGGATAGAGGAAAATGTTGGCCTTTAAGTCTAACATAAGTCCTCGACAACTCATCATGCTGAGGGGAATAGCATGGCTAGACCAACTCAAACGGTAGTTGGTAAAGGCATACCAAATCTATTGATAGCTGAGAATTTGCTAAAAATCCTAAGGTACTTGCTCCCGTCTTCCCCTCCAAAATCTCTTACCAATTCTCTCTCGCAGAATGGAAGAACCACAAAAATACATGTAGCTATTTCCCCAGTGAAATGAGCACAGACTTGTTATGTTAACAGTAAACCTCTAGCAAGTCATTTTTCTTAATCCCCAGTGGGGTTCGTGGTCGTTAAGTTAATATTACACCTCTGACAGTTTATTCTATTTCTCTACTAAAGTCCCTTACCAATTTCCTCCCATGGAGTGGTAGGTCCACAAGCTCAATCACTGCTATGTTAACACTACACCTTTAATAGTGTAAAAGTTTCAATACTCTCCAGTTAGTTCGAACTTTCACTTGTCGCTCTCTTACATAGAGTCACAAGTCTTCAAAATTGTCAAGTTAATACTACACCTCTAACATTTCAAACTTCACTTGTCAATTCTCCTCAATAGAATGGCAAGTCCTCAAATTGCTCATATTACAAATCAACTCTTGTCATGTTAGTATCACACCTCTAATAATTACTGTTAAGTTTAATTTCACACCTCTAACAGTTATCAAGTTGCTACCAAGTTCTGAAAAACACCTAGAGGGGGTGAATAGGTGTAATTGCTAATCTAACAATCTTTTTAAAACTAAGATGGATGAATGATGCAACGATCTCTCAAAACAAGACTAAGAGCCGAATACCTCGTGAGAGGTTCTAAACTCCTTCCTCCCAATTCCCCTTGAATGGGTTAGAGGTGCGCAATGCAACCTTATTGTATGAGAATTGATCGAACAAGTAATGAATAAAATGCAATGATGAAATGCACACAAGATATATCACAAGTATCACAAGCAATACCACAAGGAAAGAAAAACTAGATCTCAAGCAAGTAATTAAAAGCAATAGAGAGCAAGAGAAATTTAAAGCAAAATGACACAAGGGCAATCGCAAACACAAGATATTTGTTTCGAGGTTCGAGCCACCGCTCTACTCCCCGCCTTCACCTCTGTGAAGGGTTTCCACTATTCACCGAGGACGATTACAACGGTCTACCGAAGACCCGAGCACCGAGCTCCACCAAGTACAATAACCTCTACCGAAGAGGTGTCTCCACAAGAATAAGAAGATCACAAGAACAAGAGTGATCACAACAAGATCACCAAACTCTTTTACAACACTCTCACTCTTTTTACAACTTCACTATAGAATGAGTAAGGGATTTTTGGCTCTATGAAGTGTAGTGAGAAAAACTCAGTTGTAGAGATGATTTTTGCTAGGGAACACAACTGAAAACTAGCTCAAGAATGAGTTGGAAATGGAGAGCTTAAACACTTTTCTTTTCTCTTTGAAAACTTTGAAAACTTGAGGATTTTTCTTGGTGTATTGTAAGAGAGTCTTCTCCTCTATTTATAGGGAGAGAAATAGGTTTTAAAACAATTTATTTAGACCTTATTTGCTCTGAAAAAGAACTGGAAAACCCTGAAAAAAGTCTGCCAAAAAGCAGTCTGAAAAACAGATTTCAGAATTGCACAAAAGAGGAAAAAGCCGTTGGGCTGTTGCAGGCTTGGCGGTCGACCGGGCCGATCGACCGCCAGCTCAGCTGGCAAAGAGCCGTTGGCTCGGGTCTTCTGGCGGTCGACCGGGGCGGTCGACCCAGAAAACCCGAGAGCAACTGCTTACAGTCGGTCGACCCGGGCGGTCGACCGATAGACGTGCACAAATGTGCACGTCCTGGCACTGGCGCCGGTCGACCGGGCCGGTCGGCCGGTCAGCCTGAAACAGGAAAATCAGTATTTTTTTGACTTAGAAAACTTTGTAAATAGTTTTGGGTTTGAACAAACTTAAGTAACATGCTAGTAGGAGTATATAAATATGATCTAAACATGATATTTATTTTGTAAAACTTAGGGTCATGTAAATATCTACTAAGATATGAAACCAAATTTAAAACATGAAAACTTAAATACAAGACTCTCATTTTAACAAAACCAAATTGTGTATGTGTATCCTAGAGCCAATATCCAACACTCAAACTTTAACATTCTATTCTTACAATGATTCTAAAGACTTCAAGTTCTTCAAGAGGGTTTCCACCATATGATCTTCAAAACTTGATTCTTGAGCCCAAATTGAGTTGACTTGAGTCCAAAGCACCTTCATTTAGGGAAGAATCCTTCTACTTGAGTTAGAATCCTGAAACACACTTAACCAATAAATAATATTAGTACAAATAACTAATATGTTTTGTAATCATCAAAACACATTAAACACGGGTGATTGTAACCTTGGGCCAACAATCTCCCCTTTTTGATGATGACAAAACATTTAGGTTATTTAAACAAAAATGGAAGAAGAGCTTGGAAAGCTCCCCCTCAAATAATGCTATGAAAAGCTAAACACATAAGGCATTGAAAACACATAGTTTTGTTAAAAACTCAAAATACACAACAAAACACATTAAACACAAAACTCTTTTTCTTTTTCTCCCCCTTTTTGTCATACATCAAAAAGGGTTAAACAAAGCAAACAAAACATTTAAAAATTTATCTCTAAGAATCCATAATGCAAACATTCAACTCACCACAAATAAAGGAAAATCTAGCATAATCCAATGGTTTAGTAAAAATATCGGCAAGTTGAAAATCGGTAGAAACATAATCAATATCAATATCACCTTTCTCATAATGATCTCTAAGAAAGTGATACCTAATGTCAATGTGTTTAGTTTTACTATGTTGATTTGCATTCTTTGTCATGTGAATTGTACTAGTATTATCACAAAATATTTTAACATGATCAAAGTGTAAATCATAGTCGAGGAGAGTATGTTTCATCCAAAGAACTTGTGCACAACAAGCTCCGCCGCAACATACTCCGCCTCGGCGGTTGAAAGGGCTACCGAATTTTGCATTTTGGAAGACCAAGATACAAGACAATTACCTAGGAATTGACATGTTCCACTTGTGCTCTTCCTATCTACCCTACAACCCGCATAGTCGGCATCCGAAAAACTCTTCATATCAAATAGTCCGGTTTTCGGATACCACAAACCCATTTCAATAGTGCCCTTAAGGTATTTAATAATGCGTTTTACCGCTACTAAATGAGACTCCTTAGGACATGATTGAAAACGAGCACAAAGACAAACGGAAAACATGATGTCCGGCCTACTAGCCGTCAAATACAATAAACTACCTATCATGCTACGATAAACTTTAATGTCTACACTTTTACCTTGTTCATCCTTATCAAGCTTGGTAGTTGTTGCCATGGGAGTTTTGCTCACTTTAGCGCCTTCAAGTCTGAATCTCTTGATGAGTTCCTTTGTGTACTTGGCTTGATTGATGAAGATCCCATCCTTCCTTTGCTTGATTTAGAGTCCAAG
Source organism: Agave tequilana (assembly GCA_038442645.1). NCBI lineage: Eukaryota > Viridiplantae > Streptophyta > Magnoliopsida > Asparagales > Asparagaceae > Agave > Agave tequilana. Next base: position 123,156 of record JAVJIF010004292.1, on the reverse strand, counting down.
GAAATAGTTGAGCTCCCCCATCATAGACATTTCAAATTCATCCTTCATGCATGATTCAAAAGCTTGGCAAAGAGATTCATTAGTAGAACCAAAAATAATATCATCTACATATATTTGCACAATAAGAATGTCATTTTCTACATGTTTTGTAAACAAAGTGGTGTCAATTTTACCTTTCTTAAAACCATTTGAAATCAAAAATAAGAAAGTCTTTCATACCAAGCCCTAGGGGCTTGTTTTAAACCATAAAGAGCTTTATCTAATTTAAACACAAAATCCAGATGTGTAGGATCAACAAACCCGGGGGTTGTTCAACATACACCTCATCTTCAATAAAACCATTTAGAAAAGCACTTTTAACATCCATTTGAAACAATTTAAAATTTTTATATGAGGCAAATGCTAGTGTCATCCGTATGGCTTCAAGCCGTGCTACGGGTGCAAAGGTTTCTTCAAAATCGATTCCTTCGATTTGAGTGTAACCTTGGGCAACTAACCTAGCTTTATTCCTAACAACGTTACCCGATTCATCCAACTTGTTCTTAAAGAACCACTTAGTACCAATTGTTGGTCTATCGTGGGGCCTAGGAACAAGGTGCCAAACTTGGTTGCGCTCAAATTGATTGAGTTCCTCTTGCATGGCTAGCAACCAATATGAATCGGCCTCGGCTTCGAGGACGTTCTTGGGTTCAACATGAGAAATAAATGCATAATGTCCACAAAAATCATGAAGTTTAGAGCGAGTGGTTACCCCTTTTGATACTTTACCTATGACGAGGTCCTTGGGATGATGAGGATTGTATCTCCAATCCTTTGAAAGTTGTTAAGTAGGCTCCACTTCAATTGATTGAATTTCATGTCCTTGAGCCTCTTCTACTTTAGCTTCACTTCCTTCATCATCCTTTGGCTTGTCTCCCATAGTAGGTGTATCCTCCAAGGTCACTTTCTCCAAGCCTTCATCCAAAGCATCTATTTCTACAACATTCTTAACAAACAAGTTAGATTCTTCAAACTTAACATGTATAGATTCCTCAATAGTCAAAGATGATTTATTGAAGATTCTATAAGCTTTACTAGTATTAGAATAACCCACAAAAATTGCCTCATAAGCTTTAGCATCAAATTTTCCTAAATTATCTTTTGTATTTAAAACAAAACATTTGCATCCAAAAACTTTGAAATATGAAACATTTGGTTTTCTAGAAAAGTACATTTCAAAAGAAGTCTTTGAAGTATTTTTACACAAGAAAACACGATTTGATATATAGCATGATGTATTTACGGCCTCGGCCCACAAATAATGTGGTAGACCATATTCACTTAGCATTGTCCTAGCCATCTCTTGTAAAGTTCGATTTTTCCGTTCAACTACTCCATTTTGTTGTGGAATTCTAGGACAAGAAAGTTCATGCTTAATTCCATGTTCTTCACAAAAAGTGGTAAAGGGTAGGTTAATGAACTCACCTCCTCTATCACTTCTTATTCTTAAAATTGAAGACTCTTTTTCTTTTTTAACTCTTTTATTAAAGGTTTGAAAATATGAGAAAGCTTGATTTTTGTGTTCAAGAAAGAAAACCCAAGTAAATCGTGAAAAGTCATCAACCAAAACTAATGCAAATCTATTCCCACTTAAACTTTTGGTTTGTGTAGGGCCAAATAGATCCATATGGATTAACTCCAAAGGACGTGATGTCATGATATCCTTAATTGACTTGAAAGAAGACTTAGTTTGTTTCCCAAATTGACATGCGTCACAAACTCGGTCCTTTTCAAAACTCAAACAAGGAATACCTTTCACCATTTCCTTTGTGTTTAACCTAGATATATGGTCAAATGAAATATGGCCTAATCTTCTATGCCACAACCAAGAGTCGTCATCGAGGGCTTTTAAACAAGTAATATTGCAAGACATATTAGACATATCTATCATATAAATATTACTTTCACGAAAACTGGAAAACACACAAGTACTAGAAACTCTATCAATTACTTTACAAACTACATTATCAAAAAAACATCAAAACCTTTATCACAAAGTTGACTGACACTCAAGAGGTTATGCTTGAAGCCATCAACTAAAACTACATTCTCAATTAAAGGGGATGTGCCGATTTTTACATTACCAATACCGATGATTTTACCCTTGGCATCATCTCCGAAGGTGACGGTGCCACCTTCATGGTATCTTGATAGGGTTGCAAAGTTGTTGATGTCCCAAGTCATGTGCCTTGAGCAACCACTATCAAGATACCACAATCCTCTACGTCTTTGGGCCTTGGATGGTACCTACATCATTTAGCAAAATAGTTGACTTTGGTACCCAAATTTTCTTGGGTCCTTGAAAGTTAGTGTTGCGAACCCAAACATTATGATGAGATGCACTTAGTCTATCATAGCAAAAATTAGCTAAGTGCCCTTTCCGCCCACAATGTGAACATGAGAACACTCTTCCATACATAAATGCATGATGTGTGTGTGAAGTGTGAGCATGTCTTGGGGGTTTGCCACGATGTAAAGGTTGTGTGGTATGAACATGAGCATGAGCATGGTAAACATTTTTCTTAGGGGCTTGTTTCTTAGGAAACATAGCCTCAATCTTCTTCTCATTAAACTCACAATTTTTAAAATCATTCCTAATGAGTCTATTCTTTCTTTAAGCATGGTAATCTCATTAGAATCAACTAGTGGGGACTTGCTTTTACAATAAATCTTATACTTGTCAAAATCTTTTTGGGTGGAAACAAGAGTGGAAAGTAATTCATCTTTTTCTTTAGAAAGAGTAAAAACTTGATGATTAAGAGATTCATTTTCCTTTTTCGTTTTTAAATACTTTTTCTTAAGAAAATCATAGTTATGTGATAATTCTACAAAAGCTTCTCCTAACTCATCCATGGAAAGTTCATCATTTGGAGAAGTGGAAGGGGTTACCTTGCTTGTGCTTTCATTTGCCATGAAGCACATGTTAGCGGTGTCGATTTCCTCCTCGGATTCGCTCTCAGAATCCCATGTAGCTTTCATTGCCTTCTTCTTGTAGGGCTTCTTGGAGGTGGAAGGCTTTACTTTATCCGGACACTCCGTCACTATGTGTCCCGGCCTTTGACAATTGAAGCAAATAATCTTCCTTTCTTCTTTACCTCCTTGCCATCTCCTTCCTTGAAATTTAGCCTTGTTGTACATCCTCCGGACGTTCTTCACAAGAAGTGAGAGCTCTTCGTCATCTTCATCTTCTTCATCGTCTTCGTCAGAGTGTGTGGATTGATTTTTGAAGGCTATTGTTTTCTTCTTGGAAGGAGCCATATCCTCCCTCACTTTCCTCTCCATCTCATGGGTTTTGAGGTTCCCAATGAGACCAATTAGCTCCATCTCCTCCTTGTCATTGAGTTCCTTCAAGGTGGTTGCTTTTACTTCCCATGAAGAAGGAAGAGCCCAGATGATCTTTCTAACTCTTTGATCGTTGTCGATAGCATCACCTAGAGAAGAAAGTCCATTAGTGATCTTTGTAAATCTTGTAACCATATCATCTATGGTTTCATTTTCTTGCATGCAAAAATTCTCATATTGGGACCGAAGAAGGTCAATCTTAGCCCTCTTCACTTGTGAAGTCCCCTAATGTGTAACTAGCAAATGTGTCCAAATTTCATATGCGGACTTGCAATGAATAACTCTAGCTATATCATCATCATTAAGGGCTTGAAGAAGTGCATAGTGAGCCCTAGCATTGGCATCAAATTCTTTGGTCTCTATTTCGGACCAAGTGGATTCATCACCGGGGGGTGCACTAAAGGGTTTGGTCACGACCTTTGCAACTCGACTACCTAGAGATTGCAAAAAAACGGTCATCTTAACCTTCCATATGGGAAAGTTAAGTCCATCAAACTTAGGGGGTGCCTTAATACCATCGGCCATCTTTACTAAGTAAGAATGAATGAAATGATTAGCAATATTAGGATCTCTCTAGGGTTGTTAAGCCAAGAGCCTAGTAACCAAGCTCTGATACCAATTGAAAAACACCTAGAGGGGGGGTGAATAGGTGTAATTGCTAATCTAACAATCTTTTTAAAACTAAGATGGATTAATGATGCAACGATCTCTCAAAACAAGACTAAGAGCCGAATACCCCGTGAGAGGTTCTGAACTCCTTCCTCCCAATTCCCTTTGAATGGGTTAGAGGTGCGCAATGCAACCTTGTTGTATGAGAATTGATCGAACAAGTAATGAATAAAATGCAATGATGAAATGCACACAAGATATATCACAAGTATCACAAGCAATAACACAAGGAAAGAAAAACTAGATCTCAAGCAAGTAATTAAAAGCAATAGAGAGCAAGAGAAATTTAAAGCAAAATGACACAAGGGCAATCGCAAACACAAGATATTTGTTTCGAGGTTCGAGCCACCGCTCTACTCCCCGCCATCACCTCCGTGAAGGGTTTCCACTATCCACCGAGGACGATTACAACGGTCTACCGAAGACCCGAGCACCGAGCTCCACCAAGTACAATAACCTCTACCGAAGAGGTGTCTCCACAAGAACAAGAAGATCACAAGAACAAGAGTGATCACAACAAGATCACCAAACTCTTTTACAACACTCTCACTCTTTTTACAACTTCACTATAGAATGAGTAAGGGATTTTTGGCTCTATGAAGTGTAGTAAGAAAAACTCAGTTGTAGAGATGATTTTTGCTAGGGAACACAACTGAAAACTAGCTCAAGAATGAGTTGGAAATGGAGAGCTTAAACACTTTCTTTTCTCTTTGAAAACTTTGAAAACTTGAGGATTTTTCTTGGTGTATTGTAAGAGAGTCTTCTCCTCTATTTATAGGGAGAGAAATAGGTTTAAAACAATTTATTTAGACCTTATTTGCTCTGAAAAAGAACTGAAAAACCCTGAAAAAGTCTGCCAAAAAGCAGTCTGAAAAACAGATTTCAGAATTGCACAAAAGAGGAAAGAGTCGTTGGGCTGTTGCAGGCTTGGCGGTCGACCGGGCCGGTCGACCGCCAGCTCAGCTGGCAAAGAGCCATTGGCTCGGGTCTTCTGGTGGTCGACCGGGGCGGTCGACCCAGAAAACCCGAGAGCAACTGCTTACAGTCGGTCGACCCGGGCGGTCGACCGACAGACGTGCACAAATGTGCACGTCCTGGCACTGGCGCCGGTCGGTCGGCCGGTCGGCCGGTCAGCCTGAAACAGGAAAATCAGTATTATTTTGACTTAGAAAACTTTGTAAAATAGTTTTGGGTTTGAACAAACTTAAGTAACATGCTAGTAGGAGTATATAAACATGATCTAAACATGATATTTATTTTGTAAAACTTAGGGTCATGTAAATATCTACTAAGACATGAAACCAAATTTAAAACATGAAAACTTAAATACAGGACTCTCATTTTAACAAAACCAAATTGTGTATGTGTATCCTAGAGCCAATATCCAACACTCAAACTTTAACATTCTATTCTTACAATGATTCTAAAGACTTCAAGTTCTTCAAGAGGGCTTTCACCATATGATCTTCAAAACTTGATTCTTGAGCCCAAATTGAGTTGACTTGAGTCCAAAGCACCTTCCTTTAGGGAAGAATCCTTCTAGTTGAGTTAGAATCCTGAAACACACTTAACCAATAAACATATTAGTACAAATAACTAATATGTTTTGTAATCATCAAAACACATTAAACACGGGTGATTGTAACCTTGGGCCAACAAGTTCAACATTAAACCTCTGACAATCACTTTCCTCAGGATTCCATATCGAAACTGAGATGAGCGATGCTAAGTTTGATATCATACCTCTAACATCCAGTTCATTGTTAAGTTCAACAATACACCTATGATAATGACTTTCCCTCGAACTTTCGTATCGGAATCGAGATGACCAGTGCTAAGTTCAAAATTACACCTTTAGCATTACCCCCACTGTTAAGTTCAACACTACACCCATGATAGTGATATTTTTAGTTTACCCAACGAAACTGAATTCCTGTGGAGCTAAGTTAATAATACACCTCTAGCTTACATCCCAGTTAAATTTAATATCACACCTCTAACAAAACTCAATCCAATCCATTAAGTTAATATCACATCTCTAACGGTAAAGAAATACTTAGATCCTGACGGGTCTAGTCTTACTTGTTATTCTCGTCAATAGAATAGCAGGTCCACTTCAAATCATTGTTAGGTTGATATCACATATTTGACAATGTTCTAGCTAAGCCCCAGCTGAGTCCTACTTACATTAATACTAAACCTCTGATGAAGACTCAATCACAATCTTCTGTAGAGTGAAAACTTCACTTGTCATTCTCATCCATAGAATGGCAAGTTCATAAAACCTATTTCACTCCTGTCAAGTTAATTTCACACCTATGACAGTAATCTTTTTAAATTTTTAAATGGAATTTTTTAACTTTGACTTGCTAAGTTAAAATATAACACTTCTAGCAAATTAAAGATAATCATTTCCACTTGTCTGATTTTCAATGCAAAAAGGAAGTCAAGGCAAATAAGAAGGCAAAAAAGTGCTTTTATTAATATTCAAAAATATGAAAGTGACACAAAATGCTCTCTTATCCAATAAGATTGAGTGTTACAACAAAAGAGTATAAAGAAGTCCCTCTTGCTCAGCGAAAGATTGCACTCGCTCCTTGAAACATGAAGATACATAAAGTTTGTTTTCTTGATTATGGCTAGGAACAATAATTGACTTCCTCTCTTCTTGAAGAACAATGGTGTTTCTCGAGGTCGAAATGCAGGGGAGTATTCGGATTCCACCTGACCAACTGGTGCGAAGGTCTTCATAAGGCCGTAATCCTTCACTTAATGGGAAGCTCCACTGTCAAAAAGTTATCCAATAAGCATGGATTTTTCGTTGTTGTTACTTATTTGAACAAGATTGGTGAAGGGAGGATCTGAGACCTTACTGGTGACGGCCTCTTTCCCATGACCTTCAAATGCACCATGCTCATTGTGATCAAGGAGTATCCGAGACCTTACTGGCGCATCATGTCCAATAATGTGTTGATGTGTATCTTGAACCGCGTGGAGCTTCCTCGCCTTTGGACAAGAGTTCTGACTCCTCAAGTGGTCGCTAATCGAATGAACTGGTCATTTCATGTCTACCTCGATGAACGCGGTAAAGACACTGGAACCAGCACTAACGATATGGCCACAACTTGCAAGAAAGAAAAAACTCAAGGGTTAAATTTCTGCAATGACATCAAATATGAATTTAGAAACACAGACGCGGATCTAAAGGCATGAATTCTAGACGCGAATCTAACGGACGCAGAGTTTACCACGCTCTGCAGAGATAGAAAATATGGATCCGAATGCAAGCCCGATATTAGACTTGCGTCTAATGATTGAACGTGGGGCATATATTAAAGGCGCAGATGCGGGCCTTAAATTTTTTAAAGTTATAAACTCCCGATACAGACATTATAGATCCGCGTCTAAGACTTCGAAACGTAGAGTTCACCACACTCGCGTCTAAGATTTTAAAAGAGCGTATAAGGCTTTTAAGACGTGGAGTTTGCCACATTCGTGTTTAGAGACTTCAAAAGAGCAGATGCAAGTCTTAAAATTTTCTAAGTCATGAACTCCAAACGTGAGTCTCATATACAAAACCCGCATTTCAAGCCTCAAAACGTGAAATTCACCATGCTCATGTCTGAAGAACTTGGGACTCAAAAATCTACAAGCTCACGTTTCATCAAGATAATGCGAAGATCACGTTTGCAGAGCATGGACACAGGGATCTCAAGTTGACTATCTAAACTTCAAGAAAGAAGTCTCAAAAGTTTTAGTAAGAGATCAAGAAATAGAGCATGGACACTTGGATCTTAGAGCCACAAGGAAACGAAGTCTTATTATGGCGAAGGCTATTTCCTACTTGGAGAAGAGTTCTTTAGAGGAAGGACATCATCCGTCAAGACACGACCATAAAAGCACCTGAGGGGATGCTTTTTGATTTTGAAATCATCTAACAGTGATAATCTTCGAAGAAGATTGCAAGATAGCATCATAACTTTGGGTTTGTTCAAAAAACTCTGAAAGTTCTTCAGGATGCAGGCTCGAAGAAGAAGACAGTCTAAGAACCCTAAAGGTTCTTTAGAGCACCTGTCCATAAAGGAAAACAATCAAGATGAATGACTGTTAAAAGGCTCATGGCCTATTTATAGGCTCACTAATGGCCATTAATTAATGACATAAAAAATCAAAGCCGTTCTTTAAAGACTAATTAATAGCCTTAATTCGCGACACGAATATCAAATCTAGTATGAGTGAGACACGTGGATTTTTGCTCCGAGAAGTCCCAATGACATGCGTCCCCAACCGTCAACGCCGACTTTGCCTCGAAAGATCCAGCGAGATCTTCGTGCATAAAGAGTCGTGTCATCAAAACTGTGTCTCTATAACTGCAAATGATGCTTCAAGGACCGTGTTTTGAAGTCCGCGTCCCTTCATAGACCAAAACTGCATTCTCTCAATAAAATGAGGACCGCATCCTTAATAATTCAGGGCACGTCCTTCCATGAACCGAGGGTTGCATCACCTCCAGCAAATTGAAGAGCTCAGGGCCGCGTCCTCCTCAATCCAAGGCCGCTTCTCCCATCAATTCAAGTCTACGTCACTTCAACAAAGTGAGAGTTGCGCCTCCACTTCGATGACCATGTCTCTTCAGTATTCTCTAGCTTGCGTCTTGGCAAAACAAGAGAGTTGCCACTCTATTCCCAGTGAGAGCTGCAAGTTCGTGTTTGTAATGCTCAGAGCCGCGTTTATACATCAAGTGAAAGGTGCGTCTTCACTTTGAAGGAAATCGCACTTTGGCAAAACAGCAGAGCCGCGTTTCTTCAATGAAGAGAAGTCCGCGTCTCTACCTCGAAGTCTGTGTCATTTCAACAAAGTGAGAGCTGTGTCTCCACTTTGATGTTCACATCTCTCCAATGAATGAGAGTCGCGTTTCTACTTTAGACGAGGTCCGCGTCTCTAAGGAAACATGACCTTTGCGTCTACAAGACCTGTGTTCAGTCTTTACTACTACAATCAGTTCAGTAATACACTGGCGAAAGCAGATGACTATTTTCTCAGTTTAACAGTACACCAACAACCAGCTCAGAGCACTAAGAAGGTTTGGATTGCGTATTTAGACACTCACGATGATCATCTCTGGTGGCTTCAAAGAGTTTAACAGTATACTCACAAAGACCAAGATCCAAACAAGATCGAACCCAAGGTATCTCAGAAGATTGCCAGTTCACTCTTGAAAGATTACTGCAAAAAGAAAAGTTCAAAGTGTTTCGAAACCCATCCAAGCCAGCCGTGGAGTTTTGAAAACTTTGGAGGAGGTTCTGTAGACTATTTAAATTCACTGACGACAAGTCTTCAAATGCAGAGCCCAAACTTCAGACGCAAGGCTGATAAAAATCATTGACGCAATGTCAAGATACGAGGCTCGAAACTCGCATCTCAATATCACTGCAAAGCTGAGACACAGGCTCGAAGTCCGCATCTCAGCATCACTGCAAAGCCAAGACGCAGGGCTCGAATCCCGCGTCTCAGCAGAGCTCGACGTTCGTGTTTCAATACCACAGCAATGCCAAAATGCAGGGCTCGAGGCCCTCATCTTAGCATCACTGCAAAGCCAAGACACGGGCTCGAATCCCGCGTCTCAGCAGAGCTCGACGTCCGCGTCTCAATATTACAGCAATGCCAAAATGCAGGGCTCGAGGCCCGCGTCTCAACATCACTGCAAAGCCAAGACGCGGGCTCAAAGCCCGCGTCTCTGTAGAGCTTAACGTCTATGTCTCAATGCCACAATAATGCCAAAACGCAGGGCTCGAGGCCCGCGTCCAACATCATCTCAATGGCTAAACGCTAGGCTCAAGCCCGCATTCCAACTGCAGAAGAGCCCTGCGTCTCAATTATAACTACCCCTATTACTGGGTCAAGTACTGCCCACGTAATGAGGAAAGTTAACCCCATTATGGAGGGTTTTTAGGGGACAGTTTTACCCTTGAAATTCCTTAAATAGCTCAGTTTGCTATTGAAAATGGGTCAAAATTTTTAGTTGAAGAATACTGATAAAGAGTTAAACTCTTCTACCAACTTACTGAGTTCAAGTTTTTGCTTAAGTCTCTTTGAGATTTTATTGGATAGGAGCTATGCTACTCCATCTGTGATCCAAGGAGTAGACTTCTAGAAGAGCTTTACATTCACCCAGTCAACGGAAAACAAGAATCATTTTTCACGGCTACGCAAAGAACCCAGTCATAAACAAAGAGAAGATCTGAGCTTGAGTGTCTTCTCTCACTTGTAGTTGGGATTTAAGCGGTTGTAACTTTTCATTGATTCAAGAATAATTTGCAATATACTTTCAACATTCCTTCCCGTACATATTTGTTCTACTTATTGCCTCCTTGCCTATTCTTGCATTCTTGTGCTCACGACACAATTTTAATACATACTTATGATTCAGATTTATCAAAACATTTGTGTTTATCTATACTCTCCACTTGGCATTCACCACACTACTTGTTGGAGAGTTCCTCACTCCTCTGAATCCTCATGTCCAGATCCTAGAGCTTGGAGTTTGTGGATTCTCCAGGTTGCTGATTAAAGTGGCACAGTGAAGCGTGGATCATCGGTTGACCGTCCAAAGCCCTATCCTTCCAGGCCCCCTGCTCAGCTCTCGAGTTTTCCCTTTGTAACTCGTGAGCGTCTTTTATATTGTTCATACTTGTATGTCTCTTTATATCCTCGCTATTGCGTCTCTTGGTGATGTAATATTCATGTAATATGGATCACATTTTGTGATAACTTTGTATTTGTACTCGTATGTTGGAATGTATAAATGCATCACGAACTTTCGTACTCTGATTCTTACATGTACTGATGCTTAGCATATACTGTTGACTGAGATTTCCTGCACACAAAATGTAGTATTTTAGTTTTAAGAATAGGATGTGCAAGTTATCAATTCTAATCCGCTGTAGCAAGGCTATGCGGGTCGTGATCCTCAAGGAGGGACTGCGATGGAAGCGTTAAGCAAGTTTCTCTAAAGTTTTTATTTTTATTAGTTAAATTAGAAAGGAAGTGGTATTTACAATGGGTCGGCAAATAAAGAATTGGGAGAAGTTGTGATTTAATCTACAAAAAGAAAAGAAAAGAAAAAGAAAACTTACCTCTTCAGTCTGCTTACCGTTTGAACCGTTGCGATGATTTACCTTTTCTTGGAAGGCGTACAAGCATGGCATATAGGATCGTCCGCCTTCTTAACTATGGAATAAAAAGCAACTATGAAGACCTGTTCATCGCCATAGGCCATCAAGGTTCCTTCTTCAGCTAGGTATTCTCGGAGCAGTTGGATCTCATGGTGGGCAAGACATTAGAGAAAGAAACAATGTCATAAAAAATAGAAGAACGATGATAGAACAAAGATAGAGACACAATAAAACAAGAATAGAATAAAAAGAACAAAAACAAGCTTTGATTTGACTATTAAACAATGGTGGAAAATTACAACTTACACCGGCTGTCACCATCAGTACAAGTGGATCCCTTCCTCCATGAATACATCATCTCCTCTCAGCTTTCACAAAAAGAAAATAAAAATTTACAATTGGAGAAATAAAATCTAAACTACAAGAAAACCTAAAACCCTAACTTTTGGCCCTTTGCTGGACGCTGGACGCTCTGTACGTTGCACTGCAGGGGGTATTTATAGGTGCAGAGGGGCGAAGAGTCCCGGATAAAGTAGCCCACGAAATCTGGTAGCCAGATGAGATCAAACTGCCGCAGAATTGCGGCTTTTGCCGCAGATCTGCGGCATTTCTGTGGAATCTGGCCACGCGCTTTGGCGCGTGGCTTCTTCTGGTCCATCCATTTGGGCGCCTGCTTCTGGAAGCTGCATCCTGGATCTTTATTCTGGATTTTTCGAGATAACTTAGTAATCAAGTTACCTTGATCTCAAATATCCCAAATCTTCTATTCACGAATTTCCTTCTTATCTTGGGCTTTTATCCTCATCCTGCAAGTGTTTAGGGTTGGATAGAAGTCTATCCTTCCCTTATCTTTGATATTTGCAACTTTTAGCCCTTGTATTTGCATTTTGATTTCTTGTAATTGCGCTTTTGCACCTGGGCTTCAAACATGGGCTTGGATCTAGGCTTTTGGGCTCTTTTAAGCTTTATTTATTATTAAAATAATAATTCGAGGCCTGCACACATTAAATAACAAAATATTAATAAATGTGCATTATAATATGAATAAATGTGCAAATGTGATGGTAAATATGATGACAATTATGCATTTTTTTACTACTAATCACACCCCCACACTTATCTTTTTGCTCGTCCTCGAGTAAAAATCAAAAAGAAAAAGAAAATCTAATCTAACTAACTCACTTTCGTAGGAATCACGGTTGCACTTAGCGTGTGCAACAAGCCGTTAAACCTCTAGGTTACCCTAGAGGACGAGTGTTGTCTCGTGAGGGTTTTCAGCGGATTACACCCACAAAATCCATAAAAAGGAAAATATTTGACTTATATTGGAAGAGACTAAGTAGTCTATAAGTTTTAGGATTATCATTTTTATTCATTCTTTAAACTTAGTCTTAATAAAGTCAATTGTTATTCATTTTAGGTAAGGGTCAAAATTGAACTTCTAATATAGTCTTTTTCGTTATCAAAAATCATATGCATCCTTATGAATTTATACTAGGAATTCCTTAACTTGGACTCTCATGCCTCTCTATATATATTTTTTTTCTTTTTTTTTTAATATGTATAACGCATCTAATTTTCTTTCGTATAAGTATTAAGGCTTCTTGAGGCCCTCATACCTAACTAATTGACTATTAGATGTGTTAATACATATATAAGTAATTTTTTCTTAATTTCCTTAGGTTTTCTAATCCACCCATGTAATGAACTTAAAGTCGATGACTCCCAAACCGGTTGGCTTTAGGGCACCAGGTGAGAAAACACCCCGCGGACTCAAATTCGAGTGAACTAGGCCCCAAAACTAAGGACTTTATTTTATTTACTCACCTTTAGGCATGAATACTTATGCTTCTTGAGGCACATGTATCAGCTTAATTAGTGATTTTTTTTCTTTTTTTTTTCATGAGGCACAAGGTCTTTGTCTTAGAATCCTAGATATGCATTTGGTATGCACATTTCATTAAGGTAAAAATCAAGACCAATTATTTATTCAATTTCTCCTCCTATACCTAAAATTTAAACAATTTATTTATTTTGACCAAGTTTTTAGAAATCCTAATCATGATTTTCCTAATCCTTAAAACTAACTTAGATTTCTTTCAAAAAAATAAGTCAAAATATTTCCTTTTTATAACATTTTTTTTTAAATTTTTTTTTATTAGCAAATTTTTTTAGTGTCTACTTATGTTAGTATGTTAGTAAAGCCCACCCCCACACTTATCTCATGCATTGTCCTCAATGTATGAATGAATGCATATATGCATGAAACAGAACAAGGGAAGGCGGAAGTTACCTTAGGGTGGTGGTTCCAGAGGTGGTCTAATTGGTCCACGAAATGCGGCCTAATCTAGATAACAGATAATTTGGTGGAACTCACCAGAAACTTTCCTTACATAACCCACTAAAATATATGTATAATTATTTTTTAGAATTTCCACCCCATCAAATTTCCAAATTTCATAATAAATTTCAGAGTTAATTGTCTCAACCTTCTTGTCCCAAAATGGAGTATGAAAAGATGGAATTATTGACTTGGACATTATAGGTACGGGAAAGAATACCGACTCAAGGAAGATGCTCAAATCAAGTAAGGGCTCAGGAGTCGGGCTAGGTTCAAGAATTGAGTCCAAGTCAAGAAATTGAAACTCAAGTCCACAATCTTCTTCCCACAATGGAATGTGACCTAATATGGGTAATATCTCTTTACTTCCAATATTAAGGAATTCTAGCTCATCGCCATACAATTCTTCAAAACTAAGGTCAACATCTTCCGTCAGAATTGTACAATCAGTTTCAGAAGTAAAGAGATTATGAGAATCTAGGTCACATATCTCATTGGGTTCAATGTAATAAAAAGAACTTGCCAATTTATCCATAGGATTTTCAAAATTGCACAATTGGTCAAGTTCAATATGATCATCTAAAATGGGTGATTCAATTTCATTATGAATTGGAATAGGATCTAATGTTGACTCGGGAAAAGTGAAATCAGGTGGAGACACTGGAGTCATTATTGGATCAGGAAATAAATTGAATCATCGAGTGGAAGATCATGATCATATTCATGCTCAAGTTCTATTTCAGGAAAGGAGAAACTTGCCATATTATCAAGAATTAGAGTTTCGGCAAGTTCAAATGATGGCACTGAAATAGAATCTTGTTGTCCAAAGCAACTTGGTTCGTTGGCTCTAAGAGAGTGGTCAGCAAAAGCAGAAATGGCCGAAACGGTGAGAACGTAATGATTGAACCATCAGATCTATGTCACGATTACGGGCTAATCTAGCCTGAGTCATGGCTGCAAGCATCCTTTCATAGTCGATAGGTGCATCATGCTGTGATTGGACTTGAAAAGATGAAGTGTAATCGTGATGAAGTTGTGAGTCGGTGGACTCACGCATTATCATGTCTGCGATTGATGGTAATTGTTGCTTGGACTCATGCATACTTATCATTTCCCCGACAGATGGTAGTCTATTCTGACTGGGTGGATCTGAGTATGAATCTTGGGAATATTGTGGACAAGGTGGAGACGGAGGACAAATTGGTTGAGAATTAGACTCGGGGGAAGCGAAACCCCATGAACTCTGTGAAGAGTTGAAAGTATGAAAATCATGGTCATAAGATGGGGGGTATGGGTTATAATTATTCGGATAAGACCATTCCGCACACTAGATTGGTCAAAGTTATGATATGCCGGGTTGGTAATATCCGAAAAAGAATTAGGTGTGTAATATGGATTAAAGTTGGAAAATTATTATATGCCATATCACACAAACACAAACAAAAGAAAAAGAAAACAAATAAGCAAACAAAAAAAAAAAGAAAAAATTCTAACCTAAGTTAGGGTAGACCTATGACCTAGACGACTCCTAACTGGTTAGACAGTCCACGGGAGGTAGGGTGTAGACTTTGACCACAAGTTAATCAGCCAGGTCAGGGCAAGAGTGGTGGGAGGTTTTCCGTCAAAGACGTTCCTTAATTAAATAACCACCAATCTTCGGGCTTTCGGCCCTCAATCCCCTTCCTAGACACTGATTTGGTAAGAGTCAAATTCCAGCACTGTTCCCCCTTAGGATAATCTCCTAATTGAGTCCGAGTGTCCCTAGGGCCAACGTCTACTAATTTTTAAGTTAGGCTTGGGTTAGTGAGTGCTTGGGATGTGATTTTTGGGCTAAGGAAGGGTGATGAAATCCCCACCTTATCTTGTTAATGGGTTATGCCCTTAAGATGAATTAGTGCAAGTGTACAAGATAAGTAGATAAGATTCACTCAAAGCAGAAAATCAACCAAGAGATGAGTCCTATTCTACATGCAATGCGTACGTACCTTGCCTCCCCAGTACTCTTCAACAGTAAAAATAAATAAATTGAAAAGACACGTGCCTAATATGCAAATGTCTAATCAATTTTTATTTTTAACAACAAATAATTTATTGTTGAATTATTAGCAATTTACAGGTATATCACAGAACAAAACAGAATAGAGCAGTAAACAGATTTACAATTTGCAGCAACCTGCAAAAAGTTGAATCAGTAGTTCTCTACTGTTGCCGCGTTTTCGCGGCTCTGGCCGCGGATCCGCGGCAATACAGTAGGTTCTGTTGCTCTGCCTTCGAGGGCAGAGGCACAGAATAGCTGTATGTCCACTGCTGCTGCTATGTTTCTATTTCCTGTTCTCCAAACCTGCAAACAGAAAAGAATAAAAGAATAGTTAATATTTTTTTTAGAGATAAAAACTTACCGTCCCTCCCCGGTAACGGCGCCAATTTGTTGACTGAGATTTCCTGCACACAAAATGTAGTATTTTAGTTTTAAGAATAGGATGTGCAAGTTATCAATTCTAATCCGCTGTAGCAAGGCTATGCGGGTCGTGATCCTCAGGGAGGGACTGCGATGGAAGCGTTAAGCAAGTTTCTCTAAAGTTTTTATTTTTATTAGTTAAATTAGAAAGGAAGTGGTATTTACAATGGGTCAGAAAATAAAGAATTGGGAGAAGTTGTGATTTAATCTACAAAAAGAAAAGAAAAGAAAAGAAAAGAAAACTTACCTCTTCAGTCTGCTTACCGTTTAAACCGTTGCGATGATTTACCTTTTCTTGGAAGGCGTACAAGCATGGCATATAGGATCGTCCGCCTTCTTAACTATGGAATAAAAAGCAACTATGAAGACCTGTTCATCGCCATAGGCCATCAAGGTTCCTTCTTCGGCTAGGTATTCTCGGAGCAGTTGGATCTCATGGTGGGCAAGACATTAGAGAAAGAAACAATGTCATAAAAAATAGAAGAACGATGATAGAACAAAGATAGAGACACAATAAAACAAGAATAGAATAAAAAGAACAAAAACAAGCTTTGATTTGACTATTAAACAATGGTGGAAAATTACAACTTACACCGGCTGTCACCATCAGTACAAGTGGATCCCTTCCTCCATGAATACATCATCTCCTCTCAGCTTTCACAAAAAGAAAATAAAAATTTACAATGGAAGAAATAAAATCTAAACTACAAGAAAACCTAAAAACCCTAACTTTTGGCCCTTTGCTGGACGCTGGACGCTCTGTACGTTGCACTGCAGGGGGTATTTATAGGTGCAGAGGGGAGAAGAGTCCCGGATAAAGTAGCCCACGAAATCTGGTAGCCAGATGAGATCAAACTGCCGCAGAATTGCGGCTTTTGCCGCAGATCTGCGGCATTTCTGTGGAATCTGGCCACGCGCTTTGGCGCGTGGCTTCTTCTGGTCCATCCATTTGGGCGCCTGCTTCTGGAAGCTGCATCCTGACTCTTTATTCTGGATTTTTCGAGATAACTTAGTAATCAAGTTACCTTGATCTCAAATATCCCAAATCTTCTATTCACGAATTTCCTTCTTATCTTGGGCTTTTATCCTCATCCTGCAAGTGTTTAGGGTTGGATAGAAGTCTATCCTTCCCTTATCTTTGATATTTGCAACTTTTAGCCCTTGTATTTGCATTTTGATTTCTTATAATTGCGCTTTTGCACCTGGGCTTCAAACATGGGCTTGGATCTGGGCTTTTGGGCTCTTTTAAGCTTTATTTATTATTAAAATAATAATTCGAGGCCTGCACACATTAAATAACAAAATATTAATAAATGTGCATTATAATATGAATAAATGTGCAAATGTGATGGTAAATATGATGACAATTATGCATTTTTTACTACTAATCATATACATGAGGGTATTTTTGACCAGCATATATACGTCACAGTAACGTCTCTGTACCCATGGGATTGAAGCGATACAATATCCGTATAGTCTATGGATATGCTCAGGTGGCCATCAGGGTATATCCATTATAGGCTGACTCTGAGGGATCAATGTGGGCCAGCCTCCATCTTTTAGGAGGCTCCCCGAAGGGTCACCATCAGGGTAAAAACTCGTGTAGGTCATGGATCTACTCGGGCGGCCATCAAGATATATCCCATTATTGTAGGATCTAAAATATTATGTCAACACAACACTAGAACAAAGATAATTAGCATTAAATAAAATAACTAGCAAGAAAGGAAATAAATCTCAGAAAATAATGCAAACGCAAGTACAAGAGATTTTATCCTGCTTCGGTCCTTGTGACCTACATCCAGCCCCAAGCAACCCGCTTAAGATTTTTCTTATCCTTGATTTTGTACACCCAAAATCAACACCTGTACACCACTTGAGAAAATACCCTTTGCCAAATGTGTATAACTCTTCTTACACCAAGAAGACAACAACACCTTGTACAACTTCTCTTCTACACCAAGAAGAGGCTCTTGTACAATTCTTCTCTTTGAGTGATTATAATCAATCCTATAAGCCTTGAAACTTGTAATGATCATGAACAAGGACTCTTATAGGTGAACTCTCAGAATTCTTCACTAGATGATTGAAATTTGTGTGAAGAATAGAAAATGAAACTAGTTTTCTAAAATAGAATTTTGACCAGAGTTTTTGGACAGAAAACTAAGATTTGAATTGGTGTATTTAGCCTAGGATAATATCCCTATTTATAGCTAAAATCTATGGTCAGTTAGGGCAGTTATTAGGATAAATTTGAATATTAAAACGTTGGATAAACACAAAAAAACTAATAACTGTTTAACAGTCAGAAACTGTTATAAGTCGACTAGAGTAGGGAGTAAGTCGACTAGTATAGGCATTTTTGATTGGGTTAGTCGACTAGTCA
The DNA here is from genome assembly GCA_038442645.1 of Agave tequilana. NCBI lineage: Eukaryota > Viridiplantae > Streptophyta > Magnoliopsida > Asparagales > Asparagaceae > Agave > Agave tequilana. The sequence goes on along the minus strand of JAVJIF010004292.1, from coordinate 104,743 downwards.
AAGGAGCAAGTCGACTACATTCAGACTGATACAGATATGCAAGTCTCTGGGAACTGGAATTAGTCGACCAACAGAAATTATAAGTCGACTACAAGATGGATTAGTCGACTGGTCTTTTAGGTAAGTCGACTAATACTGCTAACGGTCAAAAAACAGAAAGTTGATATCTTTTCAGGACAAGACTTAGTCGACTATAGGACTTTGATAAGTCGACTAGACATTGTATTAGTCAACTATAAAAACGGTCAAGTCGACTAATGGGAAGGGTCAAGTCTACTATTAGGAAGGGTCAAGTCTACTAATAGGACTATTTTGTGTGTGATCAAGGTTTTTAACAAATATCTAAAAAATACATAAAAATAGTACAAATTACATTTGTTATCATCAAAATAAGTTCCAACATTTTCTCCCTTTTTGATGATGACGATGTGTGTATGCACAAGCTCCCCCTATATAGAAACTCCCATTGCAGAAAATAAGTTATAACAAATATATATATAACAAGTGTTCTCCCCCTGCATCATAGCATATATATGATATATTTTCAAATGTTAGCAATAACTTATATCATCATGTATTCTCTTTTCTTTATATTGTACCTATAAGATAAAATATTGTTAATGGCACCAATCATAACATGATCAAAATATTAACCTTTAGGAATTCAAACCCAATTTGAATTTGGTTTCTATCTGTTAGTATAAAAATAATTGCATGAATTACATATATGATGTATATATGATGCAATATAAGCATTTTTATCCATATTATTTAGATTTTTAGGAATCCAAATATATTTAAACTTTGATTTCATGGTCTTCTTAACAAAAGAGTTATCATTATTTTTTTTGTAAACATTATTTTTGAACAACCAAGACCAATATGCTTATCTTTTGAAAATCTAAGTCCAAAATGATTATATGAAATCTTTTGATATAACAATATATCATTTAAATTTTCTTTTCCTTTATTAAACTTTGTCACTTTATTCAAAAGTTCTTCATATTTTTCTTTGAAACTTGTCATGTCTTTATCTAATACAGAAATTCTTTCATTCTAAGACATAGTTTCTCTTTTCAATAAAGCATTATCTTGTAATAAATTCTCATTATCCTTTTTCAATGATGATATAACTTTTTCAAAATCATCTTTTTGAAAATTTAGAGAAGAAATTTGAGAATCATAAATAAAATTTTCTTTGATGAGTCTTTCATTTTCCTTTGATAAAACTTTATTTTTCATCTTTTCATTCTTGAGATCATTATATAACTCATGAAATGCATCTAAGAGTTCAGTATATTATACCTCATCTTCTTCTTGAGCCATAAAGCAAATATTTGCATGTCCAGTGGCTTCTTCTTCATCTGAGGAAGATGAATCACTATTTTTCCATGATGCTTGATAATCTTTCTTCTTTTTGAACTTTTTGCTCTTGAATTTCCCTTTGTTTTTGATCAATGCGCAATCCTTCTTCATATGACCTATTTTATTACAATTAAAACATTTAAACTTACCTTTCTTCAAGAACTTTCTGAATTTTCTTGAGAGCATTATCATCTCCTCTTCATCATTATCTGAATTGTCCATGTCTAAGGATATATGGAAGGAAAGTACTTTATTCTTGGATAGAGATTGTTGTTCATCTTTTTTCCGCTCTTTGTACTTTATATGCCATTAAATTACCAATAAGATTTTCTAATGACATAGTTGAGAGATCATTTGCTTCTTCAATTGCAGTGGTTTTCTTCTCCCAATCTGATGTGAGTGCACGAAGAATCTTTCTGACTTTTCAACTTGAGTGTATTCTTTTCCAAGGGATGCAAGGAATTTGTAATGTCGGTGAACCTTGTAATCATTTCTGAAATTGTTTCATTCTCCTTCATTTTGAAGAGTTCAAACCTGTGAATAAAATAGAAATTTTAGATTCTTTAACCTTATTTGTACTTTCATGGGTTACCTATAGAATCTGCCATATTTGTTTTGCAGATCTGGCCGTTGACACGCGATTGAATTCTTCTTTGTTCAAGGCACAGAAAAGCGCGTTCATTGCTTTGACATCAAGGTTTGCAAACTTCTTTTGTTCTTCATTCCACGCACCGTAATTTGTGGTCGGCTTGGTGTACGATGCTTCTACTATGTTCCAGAGTTCATAGTTGAGTGATTACAAGTAGATCTTTATTCTACACTTTTAGTAGTTGTAATTTGATCCATCAAACAGTGGTGGACGTTGTGTAGAATGTCCTTCTCTAAATTGTGATGAAGGAAACTTCGTTGCCATCCTTGTAGGGTGTTGACCGGGTATGCAGGGCTCTGATACCAATTGTAGGATCTAAAATATTATATAAACACTACACTAGAATAAAGATAATTAGCGTTAAAAAAATAACTTGCAAGAAAGAAAATAAATCGCAAAAAATAATGCAAACACAAACACAAGAGATTTTATCCTGCTTCGGTCCTTGTGGCCTACATTCAGTCCCCAAGCAACCTGCTTGAGATTTTCCTTATCCTTAATTTTATACACCCAAAATCAACACCTGTACACCACTTGATAAAACACCCTATGTCAAATCTGTACAACTCTTCTTACACCAAGAAGACAACAGCACCTTGTACAACTTCTCTTCTACATTAAGAAGATGCTCTTGTACAATTCTTCTCTTTGAGTGATTACAATCAATCCTATAAGCCTTGAAACTTGTATGTGATCGTGAATAAGGACTCTTATAGGTGGACTCTCAGAATTCTCCACTAGAGGATTGGAATTTGTGTGAAGAACAGAAAATTAAACGAGTTTTCTGAAAATAGAATTTTGACCAGAGTTTTTGGATAGAAAACTAAGATTTGAATTGGTGTATTTAGCCTAGGATAACATCCTATTTATAGCTAAAATCTATGGTCAGTTAGGACAGTTATTAGGACAAATTTGAATATTAAAACGTTAGATAAACACCAGAAAATCAATAAATGTTTAACAGTTAGAAACTGTTATAAGTCGACTAGAGTAGGGAGAAAGTCGATTAGTATAGGCATTTTTGACTGGATTAGTCGACTAGTCAAAGGAGCAAGTCGACTACATTAAGACTGATACAGATATGCAAGTCTCTGAAAACTGGAATTAGTCGACCAGCAGAGATTATAAGTCGACTACAAGATGGATTAGTCGACTGGTCTTTGTACTTCATATGCCATTAAATTACCAATAAGGTTTTCTAATGACATAGTTGAGAGATCATTTGCTTCTTCAATTGCAGTGGTTTTCTTCTCCCAATCTGATGTGAGTGCACGAAGAATCTTTTTGACTTTTTTAACTTGAGTGTATTCCTTTCCAAGGGATGCTAAGGAATTTGTATTGTCGGTGAACCTTGTAATAAATTTTGAAATTGTTTCGTTCTCCTTTTTTTTTGAAGAGTTCAAACTTGTGAACAAGAAAAGAAATTTTAGATTCTTTAACCTTATTTGTACCTTCATGGGTTACCTATAAAATCTGCTATATTTGATTTGCAGATCTGGCCGTTGACACGTGAATGAATTCTTCTTTGTTCAAGGTATAGAAAAGCGCGTTCATTGCTTTGGCATCAAGGTTTGCAGACTTATTTTGTTCTTCATTTCACACATTGTAACTTGTGGTCGGCTTGGCGTATGATGCTTCTACTATGTTCCAGAGTTCATAGTTGAGTGATTACATGTAGATCTTCATTCTAAACTTCCAGTAGTTGTAATTTAATCCATCAAATAGTGATGGACGTTGTGTAGAATACCCATCTCTGAATTGTGATGAAGGAAACTCTGTTGCCATCCTTGTAGGGTGTTGACCGGGTATGAGGGCTCTGATACCAATTGTAGGATCTAAAATATTATGTCAACACAACACTAGAACAAAGATAATTAGCGTTAAATAAAATAACTTGCAAGAAAGGAAATAAATCTCAGAAAATAATGCAAACGCAAATACAAGAGATTTTATCCTGGTTCGGTCCTCGTGACCTACATCCAATCCCCAAGCAACCCGCTTGAGATTTTCCTTATCCTTAATTTTGTACACCCAAAATCAACACCTGTACACCACTTGACAAAACACCTTTTGTCAAATTTGTACAACTCTTCTTACACTAAGAAGACAACAACACCTTGTACAACTTCTTTTCTATACCAAGAAGATGCTCTTGTATAATTCTTCTCATTGAGTGATTACAGTCAATCCTATAAGCCTTGAAACTTGTATGTGATCGTGAACAAGGACTCTTATAGGTGGACTCTCAGAATTCTTCACTAGAGGATTGGAATTTGTGTGAAGAATAGAAAATGAAACTAGTTTTCTGAAAACAGAATTTTGACCAGAGTATTTGGACGAAAAACTAAGATTGAATTGGTGTATTTAGCCTAGGATAACATCCCTATTTATAGCTGAAATTTATGGTCAGTTAGGGCAGTTAAGGACAAATTTGAATATTAAAATGTTGGATAAACACAAGAAAATCAATAACTGTTTTAACAGTCAGAAACGGTTATAAGTCGACTAGAGTAGGGAGTAAGTCGACTAGTATAGGCATTTTTGATGGGATTAGTCGACTAGTCAAAGAAGTAAGTCGACTACATTAAGACTGATGCAGATATGCAAGTCTCTGAAAACTGGTATTAGTCGACTAGCAGAAATTATAAGTCGACTACAAGATGGATTAGTCGACTGGTCTTTTAGGTAAGCCGACTAATACTGCTAACAGTCAAAAAATAGAAAGTTGATATCTTTTCAGGATAAGACTTAGTCGACTATAGGACTTTGATAAGTCGACTAGACATTGTATTAGTCGACTATAAAAAGGATCAAGTCGACTAATGGGAAGGGTCAAGTCTACTAATAGGAAGGGTCAAGTCTACTAATAGGACTATTTTGTGTGTGATCAAGGCTTTTAATAAATATCTAAAAAAATACACAAAAATAATACAAATTACATTTGTTATCATCCAAATAAGTTCCAACAATTATATGCTGTCTCCGAGGGATTGACGTGAGTGAGCCTCCATCCCTCAGGAGGCTCTCTGAGGGGTCACTGTTAGAGTGAAGATCTGTATAGGCCATGGATCTGCTTAGGTGGTAATTGAGGAAAACATGAGCACAAAATATACAAAATTAGGAATGAAGATTAAGAACATGCTTGGTTCTCAATTCTACTACTATAGTAAGTGGCTATGTGGGTCGTGATCCACAAGGAGGGACTGCGCTAGAAATTTTTAGTAAGTTTCTTTCAAGTTATTAAAGCTGGTTAAAAGTTTTTCTTTGTTCTTTAAAAGAAAAGAGGAAAAAACTATGTTAAGTTGAAGAAAGTGATAAATAGAAGAAGATGGTGATTGTGGAAAATAAAAAACTACGTTAAACAAATAAATAAAAGAGTAAAGAAAAGAAAGTTGGTGATTGGAAGTGATCTAAACTAATGAATTGAAAGAAGAAACCTAAAAATACTTACTTACCTCTTTTAGTTGATGACTTACCTTGGATCATCAGCACGTTTACCTTGATTCAGAGGCGATCAGCGCATAACCCATAAGATTGAACTCAGTTCTCAATTCACATTACATCGTCAAGAACTTTGGCTAGCAGGTATGAAATGATACAGGATTTAAGGAGGAATCCATCATCATGAGCTATCGGTAGTCCTCGCAAAGGCAAGGCAATGTCGATGCTATTTGACTCACTTGGATTATCATCGAAAATAAAAAGAAGAAAAATAGAAGAAGAAGAACATAAAACATAAACAAAATATAACTTTAGATTCAATCAAGTAAAAATGAAAGAAAAGAAGAATACTTACACCGGTGTCACTCTCAGTACAAGTTTTACTCTCATTGTCTCATGAAACTCTTCTCTCCTCCAAGTTACATAAATAAATCTGAAAATTACATTAAAAGAAAAATAAAACCCTAAACTAAACTAAAGTAAAAACCTAGTCTAAGCTCTCTATGCTGGAATGATGCCTGCAGCCTTCAGAAAATGCTGCTTTTATAGGCAAAAATGGAAGAGGGAAGGAGTAAGAAGATAGGGGCAGCAAACGCTCCCCCTGATCCCTTAACAAGGCCGCAGATCTGCGGCTCCGCGGCTTTGGCCGCAGATCTGCGGCTCCGCGGCTTTGGCCGCAGATGCCAGGATGTGGCCAGGTGGCCACATCCTAGGAGCGCATATTCACATTCTATTGTTGGCTCCTTTTATCCAGATGATTTTGCAAATTGGTTCTGAATTTGATGATATTACTGTTGATCTTCAGCTAACCGAAATGGTTTTAAAGAAATCTGAATTTACCGGTTTTCATTTGGTGGTATCTCCCTGATTTTCTCTAATCTTCAGTTCAGCCCCTAATGTCTTCTGAATATTTGTCCTTCTCATTAAAATCTGAATTTAAGTGGACTTTTTGCTCATTTCTTTTCCATTTCATTTAGTAAAGGCCTGCCCAAATTAAATGATAAATATCATTAAATAGCAAAGTTTATTTAAGATAAAATACGGTAATATGATAATGAATATGTAATATCAGTAACCGATCACACCTATATTTGGTAGGGAAAAAGATGCTTTAGTCAATGTAAGATTTTTTGAGTGGCTGAAAAAATACAACGGATCAATTATGATTATAAAGAGGAAGAAGACTGGGTTCTCCCTTTATTTAAAGCTGAATTCTTTATGACAATGGAGAGTGATTCTTGTTCTCCATTGGTTGGCTGATTGTCTATCTTCTCTTTAGGATGCTCTGAAGACTAATCAGAGAGAACTCTTTTTTTAACACGCAAAGTGTTTAGAGTCCACTGATTTCTCCTTTCTCCTATTCTCCAAAAGTCATCTCCTTGGATTCAAAAAGAGTCTCCCTCTCAAAAGAAGTCCTCTCCTTTTTTCTAGAAGAAGTTCCCCCTTTATAGCTACCCAGGCTATTTATAGGGAGTCATAGGGGTATTATCATCCCCTAAAATCTCTCCATAATGGGATTAACTCCCCACTCCCCATTATGTAGGGAGTTAATTGACCCAATAATGTAATACCCCGTTCCTGGAATACGTACTTAGTTGCGTATTCAGATTTTCGGTCGTATTTTTTCGATTTGTTTCCTGTATTTATTCTGTATGATGAATTCCTTATATGATTGTTTTTGTTTTGGATTTGGATTCGTGGACACGGAGTCAGCCCTAGTCTGAACCGAAGGACCCGATCCTAGTATATTACCCGATTTGGCCTTTCCGGTGTTTAGATTTGACCGATTTCAGTTCCAAAGATTATTTTCCAATATTTTAGATTTTATATGATTTTCTGGAATTATCTTGGATTAAAAGGAATTTCTCCAAAACCGGTGTCGGCCAGTACCGCTGACCGATTCCCGGATTTTTATTTTACAAACGGCTTGGAATTTCATGATGGTTCTTTAGACTTTATTTCTTAGAATCATATTTCTTACTTACATTCTTTTTCTGAGGATTTTATGATTTTATGAAAATTCCAACGGAGTCGGTAGATAACTGGTTCCGGGATTTTTAGTTTTAAAACTATAAAGTATTTCTTCAAACGGATTTCACTATTGGTCTTTATATATTATTATTGATTTTTGGTAATTATTTCGGGTCGTTCCGAGATACTTGAATTTCGGACGATTCTGGTGTTTTCCCGAAAGATTTCAGCATCCACGACTCAGTTCCGGGAATCCGCCACTTCCATTATTTTCATTTTCTATTCAAGAGAATTTCTTCCCTTTTCCATTTTCTTTCCCATTTCCTATTTTCTTTCTTTCCTTTCCTTTAACTTCCACCACACACTTTTCCTATTTTCCAAAATTCCAAATTCCTTTTTCTTATTCCACCAACTCCCACCTACCCCATTTTCCTAGTCGACTAGCTCCACTATTAGTCGACTACTATTCCACCCTAGTCGACTAACTTTGGATATCTGTCTTGGTTGATTCCTTTCTTGAATATGAACCTTACCCTCTAGACTTATATCATATATTAGTATTGCTTGACTTGTCACTTGACAAACATCATCTTACCCTTCTCTCTTTCCCTCTCCTCTTCACTCTATATGATTATATCACAGGTTATGGCGAGTCCCGGAATTCAGTGGATTGCGGGTATTTCGGCGTTTTGGTGTTTTAGGCGAGTAATCTCACTTGCTCTCGCTGTCATTTGAGTTTTCCTATTTCGTTGGTTCGACAAGTATTTCAACTCATATTTCCATTTCATGTTTTCATGTCTTTCACTACTTTGTATATTATGCGTGGCCGACCCTTCGTGGTCGTTGGATTCCGGCTTTCTTCTATATTACCACTTGTCATACCATTACTTTAGACTTGTTAGTTGTATGCTACCTTTTACCACATGTATATCACCTGACATCTGGTATATTACCACCTGACCACCTGACATGCTATTATTTGACCAGACCCTCTTGTCATGACCTGGCTTACCTGACTGTTATCAATCTCTTGGTATGCATGTTACTTGATATACATCACCGCTTATCATGCTATCTCTTGATACCAAGCATGGTACACCGATTCTTATAATTATCACGATAATGGGAGTGTAGTACCTGATTACAGTTATGTATTACCGTTATGATTACAGTTATGATCCTACTCATTCCCATAATCTGATAATCATATTAATAAGCTATAAAAAGGACAACTTGTATGGGTATGGGAGGAAGTGATGGATGCCGGAATGATACCTTGCTTATAGTGACGGAATTAAAGTATATATATATACACATATATATATATATACAATGGCGAAAGTGTTATGATATTACTGATTATACCTACCGGTTCCAGGGGTATGGAACTACTATAAGAAAGGCTATCAGTTCTCCATCGGCTTCCGTTAACAACCTTGGCTAGCTTATATATGGATGTATGTGGGTTGGCCGTACACCAGGTCACATACCGAGATATATGAGTAAGACAAGTAATAATAATAATAATAAGTTCATGTCTTGATGCCTGTTCCGGACTCTTATTATGGACCCCTGTATTTTCATGTCATGATTTCCGAGATGTATTTCTGTTATGACTTTCATATGATTTGCAACTCTGATTCTATATGCTCGGATATTCGGTGGCATGAGATAAAAGTATATAGATGAGGGTTTCCTTGTTTGGATTATTCCTTCGATGTACTAATCTCATGGGACCGTGACCTAAGCATATACAATCAATCTTGCATACAGCTTTACTTGGGATTTCCGGTTTCCTGATGGTTTTGTTGTACTCGTTTACACATATACTTCATTTGTGTTCTAACCCTCCTGTCTTCTGTACTTGACACTCATACTCATCCTGGCTCGCCACCCGGCATTGTATCATACTCGCCTGGGGAGTTTCACTGACTCCCCTGGATTCTTATGTCCAGGTCACGGAGCCCGGAGCGTATGGATTTCCCCCGTTACTGCTCAGAGTGGCGCAGCGGTAGCGTGGATCTCCAGACGACAGTCTAGAGCCACATCCTTCCAGACCCCCTTTGTGCCTCTCGAGTTTTTCCTTAGCAAACTCGTGAGTGCCCTTTTTCTATTTATGCTTGTATACGTGCATGTGAGCTTCCTTTTATACTGTTCATATATATTGTATATCTCTTGTATTCCCGCATTTGCGCATCAGTGATATAATATTATTGTAATATTGTAATCACATCTGGTGATAATTCTGTAATTGGATATATGTGTTGGAATGTATAATGCACCATATGCTTCCGTACTCTGATTCTTGTCTGTACTGATGCTTAGCGTATATACGGGAGGGTAGTTCTGACCTACGTATATACGTTGCAGTGACGTCCCCGTATCGCCGGGATCGGGGCGTTACAGGTTGGTATCAGAGCCTAGGTCAGCTTAGGCTCTAACCTCCTCAGTACGTCCAGAAGGCAAATCAATGGTAAAGAGATTTGCAACTGGAATACATGAGTCTTGGTTATACATTCCAACTGCAAGTGCAGAGTTATCTATTTCTTGACTATCTTTCCTTTGATTTCAAATCCCTCCTTGACTATCTTTTCCTTGGATTCCTGATCTCTCCTATCCTTTCCCCGTTTTGGTTTTATGTTTTGGTTTTATGAAGCCTTATACTATCTTAAGATATGACTAGACTAGAGAGGTAGTGGCTGATTCAGAATGAAGCTATTATGTGATCTCTTCGGCCAATTCTATGAAGCTTGGTATTCTCCAGATCGATCTTGATCTGGCTATCTTTCAGAGGACAGCAGTCGGATTCTTATTATCGGTCTTCTTTATTATGCTCAGGATTTTTGGGGTTTTCTTTATTTCACAGCCACGACATCATCAGTATTATTCAGCATTATTCTAAAGATTTATTACACAGCCACGACATCATCAGCCGGAAATGCAGAGTATGATTATTATTCAGTTGACTTGAGAGCCCTACCTATAGTGCTTCATATCTTAATTAGTATAAATTCCACCCTTGTCCCCTTTGTATTCAATTTGCCCCTTAATGAAATTGCGAGGACGCAATTTTTGTAAGGTGGGTGGATTGTAATACCCCGTTCCTGGAATACGTACTTAGTTGCGTATTCAGATTTTCGGTCGTATTTTTTCGATTTGTTTCCTGTATTTATTCTGTATGATGAATTCCTTATATGATTGTTTTTGTTTTGGATTTGGATTCGTGGACACGGAGTCAGCCCTAGTCTGAACCGAAGGACCCGATCCTAGTATATTACCCGATTTGGCCTTTCCGGTGTTTAGATTTAACCGATTTCAGTTCCAAAGATTATTTTCCAATATTTTAGATTTTATATGATTTTCTGGAATTATCTTGGATTAAAAGGAATTTCTCCAAACCGGTGTCGGCCAGTACCGCTGACCGATTCCCGGATTTTTATTTTACAAACGGCTTGGAATTTCATGATGGTTCTTTAGACTTTATTTCTTAGAATCATATTTCTTACTTACATTCTTTTTCTGAGGATTTTATGATTTTATGAAAATTCCAACGGAGTCGGTAGATAACTGGTTCCGGGATTTTTAGTTTTAAAACTATAAAGTATTTCTTCAAACGGATTTCACTATTGGTCTTTATATATTATTATTGATTTTTGGTAATTATTTCGGGTCGTTCCGAGATACTTGAATTTCGGACGATTCTGGTGTTTTCCCGAAAGATTTCAGCATCCACGACTCAGTTCCGGGAATCCGCCACTTCCATTATTTTCATTTTCTATTCCAAGAGAATTTCTTCCCTTTTCCATTTTCTTTCCCATTTCCTATTTTCTTTCTTTCCTTTCCTTTAACTTCCACCACACACTTTTCCTATTTTCCAAAATTCCAAATTCCTTTTTCTTATTCCACCAACTCCCACCTACCCCATTTTCCTAGTCGACTAGCTCCACTATTAGTCGACTACTATTCCACCCTAGTCGACTAACTTTGGATATCTGTCTTGGTTGATTCCTTTCTTGAATATGAACCTTACCTCTAGACTTATATCATATATTAGTATTGCTTGACTTGTCACTTGACAAACATCATCTTACCCTTCTCTCTTTCCCTCTCCTCTTCACTCTATATGATTATATCACAGGTTATGGCGAGTCCCGGAATTCAGTGGATTGCGGGTATTTCGGCGTTTTGGTGTTTTAGGCGAGTAATCTCACTTGCTCTCGCTGTCATTTGAGTTTTCCTATTTCGTTGGTTCGACAAGTATTTCAACTCATATTTCCATTTCATGTTTTCATGTCTTTCACTACTTTGTATATTATGCGTGGCCGACCCTTCGTGGTCGTTGGATTCCGGCTTTCTTCTATATTACCACTTGTCATACCATTACTTTAGACTTGTTAGTTGTATGCTACCTTTTACCACATGTATATCACCTGACATCTGGTATATTACCACCTGACCACCTGACATGCTATTATTTGACCAGACCCTCTTGTCATGACCTGGCTTACCTGACTGTTATCAATCTCTTGGTATGCATGTTACTTGATATACATCACCGCTTATCATGCTATCTCTTGATACCAAGCATGGTACACCGATTCTTATAATTATCACGATAATGAGAGTGTAGTACCTGATTACAGTTATGTATTACCGTTATGATTACAGTTATGATCCTACTCATTCCCATAATCTGATAATCATATTAATAAGCTATAAAAAGGACAACTTGTATGGGTATGGGAGGAAGTGATGGATGCCGGAATGATACCTTGCTTATAGTGACGGAATTGAAGTATATATATATACACATATATATATATATACAATGGCGAAAGTGTTATGATATTACTGATTATACCTACCGGTTCCAGGGGTATGGAACTACTATAAGAAAGGCTATCAGTTCTCCATCGGCTTCCGTTAACAACCTTGGCTAGCTTATATATGGATGTATGTGGGTTGGCCGTACACCAGGTCACATACCGAGATATATGAGTAAGACAAGTAATAATAATAATAATAAGTTCATGTCTTGATGCCTGTTCCGGACTCTTATTATGGACCCCTGTATTTTCATGTCATGATTTCCGAGATGTATTTCTGTTATGACTTTCATATGATTTGCAACTCTGATTCTATATGCTCGGATATTCGGTGGCATGAGATAAAAGTATATAGATGAGGGTTCCTTGTTTGGATTATTCCTTCGATGTACTAATCTCATGGGACCGTGACCTAAGCATATACAATCAATCTTGCATACAGCTTTACTTGGGATTTCCGGTTTCCTGATGGTTTTGTTGTACTCGTTTACACATATACTTCATTTGTGTTCTAACCCTCCTGTCTTCTGTACTTGACACTCATACTCATCCTGGCTCGCCACCCGGCATTGTATCATACTCGCCTGGGGAGTTTCACTGACTCCCCTGGATTCTTATGTCCAGGTCACGGAGCCCGGAGCGTATGGATTTCCCCCGTTACTGCTCAGAGTGGCGCAGCGGTAGCGTGGATCTCCAGACGACAGTCTAGAGCCACATCCTTCCAGACCCCCTTTGTGCCTCTCGAGTTTTTCCTTAGCAAACTCGTGAGTGCCCTTTTTCTATTTATGCTTGTATACGTGCATGTGAGCTTCCTTTTATACTGTTCATATATATTGTATATCTCTTGTATTCCCGCATTTGCGCATCAGTGATATGATATTATTGTAATATTGTAATCACATCTGGTGATAATTCTGTAATTGGATATATGTGTTGGAATGTATAATGCACCATATGCTTCCGTACTCTGATTCTTGTCTGTACTGATGCTTAGCGTATATACGGGAGGGTAGTTCTGACCTACGTATATACGTTGCAGTGACGTCCCCGTATCGCCGGGATCGGGGCGTTACAGGTTGGTATCAGAGCCTAGGTCAGCTTAGGCTCTAACCTCCTCAGTACGTCCAGAAGGCAAATCAATGGTAAAGAGATTTGCAACTGGAATACATGAGTCTTGGTTATACATTCCAACTGCAAGTGCAGAGTTATCTATTTCTTGACTATCTTTCCTTTGATTTCAAATCCCTCCTTGACTATCTTTTCCTTGGATTCCTGATCTCTCCTATCCTTTCCCCGTTTTGGTTTTATGTTTTGGTTTTATGAAGCCTTATACTATCTTAAGATATGACTAGACTAGAGAGGTAGTGGCTGATTCAGAATGAAGCTATTATGTGATCTCTTCGGCCAATTCTATGAAGCTTGGTATTCTCCAGATCGATCTTGATCTGGCTATCTTTCAGAGGACAGCAGTCGGATTCTTAATTATCGGTCTTCTTTATTATGCTCAGGATTTTTGGGGTTTTCTTTATTTCACAGCCACGACATCATCAGTATTATTCAGCATTATTCTAAAGATTTATTACACAGCCACGACATCATCAGCCGGAAATGCAGAGTATGATTATTATTCAGTTGACTTGAGAGCCCTACCTATAGTGCTTCATATCTTAATTAGTATAAATTCCACCCTTGTCCCCTTTGTATTCAATTTGCCCCTTAATGAAATTGCGAGGACGCAATTTTTGTAAGGTGGGTGGATTGTAATACCCCGTTCCTGGAATACGTACTTAGTTGCGTATTCAGATTTTCGGTCGTATTTTTTCGATTTGTTTCCTGTATTTATTCTGTATGATGAATTCCTTATATGATTGTTTTTGTTTTGGATTTGGATTCGTGGACACGGAGTCAGCCCTAGTCTGAACCGAAGGACCCGATCCTAGTATATTACCCGATTTGGCCTTTCCGGTGTTTAGATTTGACCGATTTCAGTTCCAAAGATTATTTTCCAATATTTTAGATTTTATATGATTTTCTGGAATTATCTTGGATTAAAAGGAATTTCTCCAAAACCGGTGTCGGCCAGTACCGCTGACCGATTCCCGGATTTTTATTTTACAAACGGCTTGGAATTTCATGATGGTTCTTTAGACTTTATTTCTTAGAATCATATTTCTTACTTACATTCTTTTTCTGAGGATTTTATGATTTTATGAAAATTCCAACGGAGTCGGTAGATAACTGGTTCCGGGATTTTTAGTTTTAAAACTATAAAGTATTTCTTCAAACGGATTTCACTATTGGTCTTTATATATTATTATTGATTTTTGGTAATTATTTCGGGTCGTTCCGAGATACTTGAATTTCGGACGATTCTGGTGTTTTCCCGAAAGATTTCAGCATCCACGACTCAGTTCCGGGAATCCGCCACTTCCATTATTTTCATTTTCTATTCCAAGAGAATTTCTTCCCTTTTCCATTTTCTTTCCCATTTCCTATTTTCTTTCTTTCCTTTCCTTTAACTTCCACCACACACTTTTCCTATTTTCCAAAATTCCAAATTCCTTTTTCTTATTCCACCAACTCCCACCTACCCCATTTTCCTAGTCGACTAGCTCCACTATTAGTCGACTACTATTCCACCCTAGTCGACTAACTTTGGATATCTGTCTTGGTTGATTCCTTTCTTGAATATGAACCTTACCCTCTAGACTTATATCATATATTAGTATTGCTTGACTTGTCACTTGACAAACATCATCTTACCCTTCTCTCTTTCCCTCTCCTCTTCACTCTATATGATTATATCACAGGTTATGGCGAGTCCCGGAATTCAGTGGATTGCGGGTATTTCGGCGTTTTGGTGTTTTAGGCGAGTAATCTCACTTGCTCTCGCTGTCATTTGAGTTTTCCTATTTCGTTGGTTCGACAAGTATTTCAACTCATATTTCCATTTCATGTTTTCATGTCTTTCACTACTTTGTATATTATGCGTGGCCGACCCTTCGTGGTCGTTGGATTCCGGCTTTCTTCTATATTACCACTTGTCATACCATTACTTTAGACTTGTTAGTTGTATGCTACCTTTTACCACATGTATATCACCTGACATCTGGTATATTACCACCTGACCACCTGACATGCTATTATTTGACCAGACCCTCTTGTCATGACCTGGCTTACCTGACTGTTATCAATCTCTTGGTATGCATGTTACTTGATATACATCACCGCTTATCATGCTATCTCTTGATACCAAGCATGGTACACCGATTCTTATAATTATCACGATAATGGGAGTGTAGTACCTGATTACAGTTATGTATTACCGTTATGATTACAGTTATGATCCTACTCATTCCCATAATCTGATAATCATATTAATAAGCTATAAAAAGGACAACTTGTATGGGTATGGGAGGAAGTGATGGATGCCGGAATGATACCTTGCTTATAGTGACGGAATTAAAGTATATATATATACACATATATATATATATCAATGGCGAAAGTGTTATGATATTACTGATTATACCTACCGGTTCCAGGGGTATGGAACTACTATAAGAAAGGCTATCAGTTCTCCATCGGCTTCCGTTAACAACCTTGGCTAGCTTATATATGGATGTATGTGGGTTGGCCGTACACCAGGTCACATACCGAGATATATGAGTAAGACAAGTAATAATAATAATAATAAGTTCATGTCTTGATGCCTGTTCCGGACTCTTATTATGGACCCCTGTATTTTCATGTCATGATTTCCGAGATGTATTTCTGTTATGACTTTCATATGATTTGCAACTCTGATTCTATATGCTCGGATATTCGGTGGCATGAGATAAAAGTATATAGATGAGGGTTTCCTTGTTTGGATTATTCCTTCGATGTACTAATCTCATGGGACCGTGACCTAAGCATATACAATCAATCTTGCATACAGCTTTACTTGGGATTTCCGGTTTCCTGATGGTTTTGTTGTACTCGTTTACACATATACTTCATTTGTGTTCTAACCCTCCTGTCTTCTGTACTTGACACTCATACTCATCCTGGCTCGCCACCCGGCATTGTATCATACTCGCCTGGGGAGTTTCACTGACTCCCCTGGATTCTTATGTCCAGGTCACGGAGCCCGGAGCGTATGGATTTCCCCCGTTACTGCTCAGAGTGGCGCAGCGGTAGCGTGGATCTCCAGACGACAGTCTAGAGCCACATCCTTCCAGACCCCCTTTGTGCCTCTCGAGTTTTTCCTTAGCAAACTCGTGAGTGCCCTTTTCTATTTATGCTTGTATACGTGCATGTGAGCTTCCTTTTATACTGTTCATATATATTGTATATCTCTTGTATTCCCGCATTTGCGCATCAGTGATATAATATTATTGTAATATTGTAATCACATCTGGTGATAATTCTGTAATTGGATATATGTGTTGGAATGTATAATGCACCATATGCTTCCGTACTCTGATTCTTGTCTGTACTGATGCTTAGCGTATATACGGGAGGGTAGTTCTGACCTACGTATATACGTTGCAGTGACGTCCCCGTATCGCCGGGATCGGGCGTTACAAATAATGGGGGTCTGTTACAAAAGAAACACGAGTCTCGCGCTTGACGCGGACCTCACATTGCTTGTTGTTGACGCGGGCGTCTTAGAACACGGAGTTGCTCAGACTCGCGTATGAAGTGAGACATAAGGTTTCTCAGACCCGCGTCTGAAGTAGAGCGCCAAGTTTCTCAGACTCGCGCTTGACCTGGAACGCGGAGTTACTCAGACTCGCATTGGTCAAGACGCGGAGTTACTTCGACGCGCATCGAACGCAGGCTTACTCAGGCCTGCGTCTAAAGTCTTCGTGCTTCTTGGGACGCGAGGTCCGCGTTTCAGTTCAATACGTAACCTTTACGTTTCAGTGAGGTTCGCGTCTGATAACTTGTCATTGGTGATTTTTGGACATCCTACAGAACCCCCTTAAAAATTTTCGATACTCCGCGGTTGACTAGGATGGATTTCAAAATACTTTGGACTTCGGTAGAATTTGGGCTTCCCATGATTGGATTAGCAATCTTTTGAGATGCCCTGAGCTTCATCCTATCTAGATTGTGGTCTTCGTGAGTGTGCTATTGAACTGCATGAAGCCACCAGGAAAGATCATCACAAGGGTCTTAGAAACTCAGTCTAGTATTTGTCATGAGCTCTAGTTTGCTTATCGGGATACTATTGAACCGATAGAGTTGTCAATTGCTATAGCCAATGTACTGTTAAACTGATTGCAGAAGCAGGGACATACTCCTTGTATGTGAGAGAACGCAACCCTCATAAACGTGGTTGTCACACTGATCAAGTGGGGACACAAACTTTAGTGGAGTTGAAACGCGACTCTCAATTATTGTGGAGACGCTATTCTCAATTGCTATTGTAACGCCCCGATCTCACGGATACGGGGGCGTCACTGCGACGTATATACGTAGGTCAGAAAGTGCCCCCACGTATATACGCTAAGCATAAAAGTACAACAAGGAATCAGAGTACAACACAAAGCGTGGTATACATACATATGCCAACTCAAAAGTACATACACAAAGCTATCCCAGGATATGGTAAAATATTACACATTACATGTATCTTTTATCATAAACAAGTCCAAAAGTAAAATATACAAGATAACACAAAATGCTCACGAGTAGGATGAAGATCCCGTGAGTCAAAGGGAGAAGTCTGGCACAAAAGGCTGGAGCTAGGCTGCCTGCTCACTAAGGAAAGCTCGATCTACTGTGGACAGCTCCACTTCGATCCAAGCTTCAACCTGAACATACAAATCCAAGGGAGTCAGGACCTCCCAACAATGAACAGGCTACATGCCAAGTGGCAAGGAGATAAGAATAGGGGGGGTTAGAACACAAGTGTAATACACAAGGACGGGTATAACATAATCATAAAACAGGAAATACAAGTTAAAGTTGATTTCGAGCAAAAGTGATTGTATACGCTTAAGTCACGGTCCCATGAGACTAGTACATCGAAGGAATAATCCAAACAAGGAAATCCTCATGTAGATACCTTTATCTCATGCCACAGAAATCCAAGCGTATAGAATCAGAGTTACAAATCATACGATAGTCAAAACGGGAATGCATAACAAGAACAACATAAATCTAAAACAGGAACAAGTAATAAACAGGACCAGAGTACATAAAGGAAGTCATAACAGTCCTCCTAACAGGAATCATAACTAGCATCTATTATTATTATTATTACTCGTCTGACCCATATATCTAGGTATGTGTCTCGGTATATATCCCAACTCACATACATCCATATATAAGAAAGTCGAGGGTCGTTACCGGAAGTAGATGGAGAACTGATAACACTTCTTATAGTAGTTTCCATACACCTGGAACCAGTTTGGAGGCCCAAAGTCCCCCTAACACTTGTCTTCTGTGGGCCCAAAGTCCCACTAACACTTGTCGTCAATATTTTAGTCCATTACTATAAGCAAGGTATCATTCCGGCATCCATCACTTCCTCCCATTCCCCGTACAAGTTGTAGCTTATTACATAATTATCAAATTACGGAATAACTGGACATAACAAGAATAGCCCAACAGATTCAAGAGGTGGCCCCCACAGATTCAAGAGGTGACCCCCACCGTGTGGTGTGGCACTTTCTTCCGTGTGGCACTTTGCTCTGAGGGAATGGATTCTAGAGGTGGCCCCCACCGAATATAGTGTGGCACTTAGTTCCATAATAACAAGACAGGATTCCCGTAAACGTAATAATTACAAAGTCAAGTGTATCATGCTTGGTTTTAAAAGATAGCATGACAAGGTGGTGATATTTAACAATCAAGCAATCAATCATAACAAGAGACTGGTGATAGTCCGGGTAAGTCATAACATAACAAGAGGGTCTAGCAAGTCAGGTGATATACATGTGTTAAATGGAAGCATGAAACTAACAAGTCTGACATGGCAAGTAGAAACATAGAAGCAACTTAGTGTTCAACGACCACGAAGGGTCTGCCACGCATGGTACACGATAAGGAAGTAAGAATATCACTGGCAAGATACAAGTATAAGAATGAAACAAGTAGTTGCATGGCAATACATAAACATAGAAATATGAAGTGACAAGAGATGATATACTTCAAGTAATAGGTCATGAAGTACAATATACCGACATATAACCAGAGCATAAGATCCACATTTAAGATAGTAATTTACTGTAACAGACAGCCAAAGTTAGTCGACTAGGGTCAAGGGAGTAGTCGACCAATAGAGGGGTTAGTCGACTAACAGTAGGGTCTAGTCGACTAAAACTGTGTACCAGAGAGTTGGGTTTCTGATTCAGGAAAAGTTAGTCGACTAGGGTCATAGGGGTAGTCGACTAACAGACATGACAAGTCGACTGATAGTTAAGCTAAGTCGACTAATACTGTGATACAGAGAGTTAAGGTTTTGGTTCAGGAAAGGGTAAGTCGACTAGGGTAAAAAGGGTAGTCGACTAAGGGCCTACAGTCGACTAATATCTAAGCTAAGTCGACTAGAATCAAAGTTACAGAAAGTTGACTTTTTGTTTCAGGAGTCGACTGGAGTAAAAGAGTAGTCGACTAACAATAATTTATAGTCGACTAATAGTTAAGATGAGTCGACTAAAACTGTGTTCCAGAAAGGATCACGTTTCAATTTAAGGGTTCAAGTCGACTAGGTTCTAGGTTAAGTCGACTAATCGTGGTCGAATACAGAATACAGAACTGAATCTGGTGGTTGGGTTTGATGGTCTAAAAATGTGATTTTGATGTCATATGTGTACAAGATATGAAGGTACAAGTACAATAGGAATTGATCAAGTCTTGGTGAGTAAAAATACTCACTTTGAATGGTTTAGTTGAGACTCGATGTACTCGAAAGGATCCCAAGGTGGAGATGATGGCCTCAATCCAAAAGTAGTTGTCGCTTGAGATGGAGAAGATGATCTTGGTGTTGCTTTGGGAGATGGAGGTTGAAGATGAAGACCTTGATGATGCCCTAGATGAAGCTCTTGAAGTTGGTAGTTGAGCTGAGATGGAGGAGGGATTTTGGTGAGGGAATTTCTTTGTGGAAGTGAAGAAAAAGGAGATGGAATTGTAAAGAAATGTTTATATATGATTTGGAATTTGTGAAGGAGGTGAAATTAGAGTAGATGAGAGGGGGTTTTGTGCAAATGGGGAAGGATGAGGTGTCCCTTCTCTTGGCCACTTGGCCGGCCATGGAAGAGAGAGAGAAAGAGGGGCTTTAATGAGGAAGTGAGTGGAAGTTGTTGGAAGAAAATAGAATTTTGGAATTGTTGGAATTTTGGAAATTGGAATTCTTGTGGATTGTGGAGGAAGGAAGAGAAGTAAGGAAAAAGGAAAAAAAGGAAAAGAAATTGAAATGAGAAGATATTTTCTTGGAATCAGAATTGGAAAATATTGAAAGAACAGATACCCGGGTTTATATCGAAGATGCTGAAAACATTACGGAGAATATCGAAATCGTCCGAAATTCAAGTGTCTCGGAACGACTCGCAAATTTTACCAAAAATCAATAATAATATATGAAGACTCATAGTGAAATCCGTTTTAAGAAATACTTTATAGTTTTAAAACTAAAAATCCCGGAATCAGTTACCTACCGACTCCGATGGAATTTTCATAAAATCATAAAATCCTCAGAAAAAGAATGTAGGTAGAAAATATGATTCTAAGGAATAAAGCCTAAAGGACCATCATGAAATTCCAAACTGTTTGAGAATTAAAAATCCAGGAATCGGTCAGCGGCACTGGCCGACACCGGTTTTGAAGAAATTCAATTTAATTCAAGAAAAATCTAGAAAATCATGGAAAATCTAATATATTGGAAAATAATATTTGAAACTGAAATCGGTCAAATCTACACATCAGAAAGACTAAATCGAATAATATACTATGATCGGGCCTTCGGTTCAGACTAGGGCTGACTCCGAGTCCACGAATCCAAATCCAAAATAAAACAATCATATAAGGAATTCATAATACAGAATAAATGCAGGAAACAAATCGAAAAAATACGATCGAAAATCTGAATACGCAACTAAGTACGTATTCCGGGAACGGGGTATTACAATCCACCCACCTTACAAAAAATTGCGTCCTCGCAATTTCGTTAAGGGGCAAATTGAACACAAAGGGACAAGGGTGAAATCAAAAGATCCGAAAAACCCAAAACAAGGATAAGATAAACACAGAAAGAACCAGGATGAACAATGATAGAATGATAAGGGAAAATATTTAGAATGATAACCAACTCAAATACAAGATCTGGGTAGTGGTTACCATGATATCCTAAGGTTCCTGCTCCAGGTACTGAGCTTCGTACTCTGCTGCTGCTTCATCTGATACTTCTGCCTCCATATTGTGAACTTGGCCTCTGCCATAATCTACTCTGGGTCTTGCTCCTCTCTGTGGATCATACCGCTGGGGTGGAAATGGAGCTCTCCGGTCCACTGGTTCTGGACTCCTTCTCAATGGCGGTGCTGGAAGTGCTGGGGCTGGAAGTGCTGGAGCTGGAAGTGTTGGTCTGACTGGTGCCATGTTCCCTACCCTTCTGAACGGGCAGTCCTTTAGTGCATGACCCCCTGCCCCACATGCCAAACATAGTCCATTGGCCACTCGACAATCTCTCCTATAATGTCCGGGCCTGTGGCAGAAATTGCATGTGATCTGAGGAAGAGGAGTTTGAAATGGTCTCTTCATCACCGGGCCATGGGTTGCCCTATCTGCATCCTCCTCATCCGTCAACTAGAAAGGCCTCTTCTTGGCCTGGTTCCTCATCTGGTTCGCTTTCTTCTTCTCCAGTCCACGCTCTACTTCTCGAGCTATGGTGAGAACTTCTGAATAAGTCTTCAGCTGCTGGGGCATTAGGAAGACTTGGATATCCATCTGTAAGCCCTGCTGGAATCTGCTTGCCCGCTTCTCTTCATCCGTCACCATATACGGAGCAAAGCGGCTGAGTCTGAGAAATTCCGCAGCATACTCATCCACGGACTTCTCCCGTTGCTGAAGTCTGATGAACTGCTCTTCCATGTCCTTCTGAGCAGTGACAGGGAAGAATCTACTGTAAAAGCTCTTGGAGAATGTGTCCCAGGTGACAGGCTTCTCCAATCTAGCCTCCTCAGCTAGCCACCAAGTTCTAGCTACATCCTTCAATTGAATCTTGGCGACCTCCACTTGATTCTCCTTTGGTACTCTGGCTGCATTCAACAAGTCTGATGTGTCGGTCAACCATTGCTCAGCATCCAGGGGTTTCTCTTCACCCGTGAATATAGCTGGCTGCAGCCGTCTGAAATCTGATATATTCCCCGGCCTCTGTCCCTTTGGAGCTGTCAACTCTTGCCGGAGAAGTTCTGTCTGCTGCTGCTGGTTCTCCATCATCAGCTGGATAACTCTCAGTATATCGACATTCTCTCCCGCTGCTACATTCGATGCTGGTCCAGAATTGCTACGACCCGATCTTCTATCCATTCGATACTAGGTATGGATAGACTGGAAGGAGCTGGAAAAATGGAAGGATTTTAGGACACAAGGGAATGGATCAAGGAAGGAATAGATAAATCAAGAAGGACTAGATAACTTTGTACATTATAGTTGGCAATAGCAAATTTCAAGAATTTGCTGCTTGTTTGTACTATAGAGGTAAGAGCCTAAGCTCTGATACCAACCTGTAACGCCCCGATCCCACGGATACGGGGGCGTCACTGCGACGTATATACGTAGGTCAGAAAGTGCCCCCACGTATATACGCTAAGCATAAAAGTACAACAAGGAATCAGAGTACAACACAAAGCGTGGTATACATACATATGCCAACTCAAAAGTACATACACAAAGCTATCCCAGGATATGGTAAAATATTACACATTACATGTATCTTTTATCATAAACAAGTCCAAAAGTAAAATATACAAGATAACACAAAATGCTCACGAGTAGGATGAAGATCCCGTGAGTCAAAGGGAGAAGTCTGACACAAAAGGGTTGGAGCTAGGCTGCCTGCTCACTAAGGAAAGCTCGATCTACTGTGGACAGCTCCACTTCGATCCAAGCTTCAACCTGAACATACAAATCCAAGGGAGTCAGGACCTCCCAACAATGAACAGGCTACATGCCAAGTGGCAAGGAGATAAGAATAGGGGGGGTTAGAACACAAGTGTAATACACAAGGACGGGTATAACATAATCATAAAACAGGAAATACAAGTTAAAGTTGATTTCGAGCAAAAGTGATTGTATACGCTTAAGTCACGGTCCCATGAGACTAGTACATCGAAGGAATAATCCAAACAAGGAAACCCTCATGTAGATACCTTTATCTCATGCCACAGAAATCCAAGCGTATAGAATCAGAGTTACAAATCATACGATAGTCAAAACGGGAATGCATAACAAGAACAACATAAATCTAAAACAGGAACAAGTAATAAACAGGACCAGAGTACATAAAGGAAGTCATAACAGTCCTCCTAACAGGAATCATAACTAGCATCTATTATTATTATTATTACTCGTCTGACCCATATATCTAGGTATGTGTCTCGGTATATATCCCAACTCACATACATCCATATATAAGAAAGTCGAGGGTCGTTACCGGAAGTAGATGGAGAACTGATAACACTTCTTATAGTAGTTTCCATACACCTGGAACCAGTTTGGAGGCCCAAAGTCCCCCTAACACTTGTCTTCTGTGGGCCCAAAGTCCCACTAACACTTGTCGTCAATATTTTAGTCCATTACTATAAGCAAGGTATCATTCCGGCATCCATCACTTCCTCCCATTCCCCGTACAAGTTGTAGCTTATTACATAATTATCAAATTACGGGAATAACTGGACATAACAAGAATAGCCCAACAGATTCAAGAGGTGGCCCCCACAGATTCAAGAGGTGACCCCCACCGTGTGGTGTGGCACTTTGTTCCGTGTGGCACTTTGCTCTGAGGGAATGGATTCTAGAGGTGGCCCCCACCGAATATAGTGTGGCACTTAGTTCCATAATAACAAGACAGGATTCCCGTAAACGTAATAATTACAAAGTCAAGTGTATCATGCTTGGTTTTAAAAGATAGCATGACAAGGTGGTGATATTTAACAATCAAGCAATCAATCATAACAAGAGATTGGTGATAGTCCGGGTAAGTCATAACATAACAAGAGGGTCTAGCAAGTCAAGTGATATACATGTGTTAAATGGAAGCATAAAACTAACAAGTCTGACATGGCAAGTAGAAACATAGAAGCAACTTAGTGTTCAACGACCACGAAGGGTCTGCCACGCATGGTACACGATAAGGAAGTAAGAATATCACTGGCAAGATACAAGTATAAGAATGAAACAAGTAGTTGCATGGCAATACATAAACATAGAAATATGAAGTGACAAGAGATGATATACTTCAAGTAATAGGTCATGAAGTACAATATACCGACATATAACCAGAGCATAAGATCCACATTTAAGATAGTAATTTACTGTAACAGACAGCCAAAGTTAGTCGACTAGGGTCAAGGGAGTAGTCGACCAATAGAGGGGTTAGTCGACTAACAGTAGGGTCTAGTCGACTAAAACTGTGTACCAGAGAGTTGGGTTTCTGATTCAGGAAAAGTTAGTCGACTAGGGTCATAGGGGTAGTCGACTAACAGACATGACAAGTCGACTGATAGTTAAGCTAAGTCGACTAATACTGTGATACAGAGAGTTAAGGTTTTGGTTCAGGAAAGGGTAAGTCGACTAGGGTAAAAGGGTAGTCGACTAAGGCCTACAGTCGACTAATATCTAAGCTAAGTCGACTAGAATCAAAGTTACAGAAAGTTGACTTTTTGTTTCAGGAGTCGACTGGAGTAAAAGAGTAGTCGACTAACAATAATTTATAGTCGACTAATAGTTAAGATGAGTCGACTAAAACTGTGTTCCAGAAAGGATCACGTTTCAATTTAAGGGTTCAAGTCGACTAGGTTCTAGGTTAAGTCGACTAATCGTGGTCGAATACAGAATACAGAACTGAATCTGGTGGTTGGGTTTGATGGTCTAAAAATGTGATTTTGATGTCATATGTGTACAAGATATGAAGGTACAAGTACAATAGGAATTGATCAAGTCTTGGTGAGTAAAAATACTCACTTTGAATGGTTTAGTTGAGACTCGATGTACTCGAAAGGATCCCAAGGTGGAGATGATGGCCTCAATCCAAAAGTAGTTGTCGCTTGAGATGGAGAAGATGATCTTGGTGTTGCTTTGGGAGATGGAGTTGAAGATGAAGACCTTGATGATGCCCTAGATGAAGCTCTTGAAGTTGGTAGTTGAGCTGAGATGGAGGAGGGATTTTGGTGAAGGGAATTTCTTTGTGGAAGTGAAGAAAAAGGAGATGGAATTGTAAAGAAATGTTTATATATGATTTGGAATTTGTGAAGGAGGTGAAATTAGAGTAGATGAGAGGGGGTTTTGTGCAAATGGGGAAGGATGAGGTGTCCCTTCTCTTGGCCACTTGGCCGGCCATGGAAGAGAGAGAGAAAGAGGGGCTTTAATGAGGAAGTGAGTGGAAGTTGTTGGAAGAAAATAGAATTTTGGAATTGTTGGAATTTTGGAAATTGGAATTCTTGTGGATTGTGGAGGAAGGAAGAGAAGTAAGGAAAAAGGAAAAAAAGGAAAAGAAATTGAAATGAGAAGATATTTTCTTGGAATCAGAATTGGAAAATATTGAAAGAACAGATACCCGGGTTTATATCGAAGATGCTGAAAACATTACGGAGAATATCGAAATCGTCCGAAATTCAAGTGTCTCGGAACGACTCGCAAATTTTACCAAAAATCAATAATAATATATGAAGACTCATAGTGAAATCCGTTTTAAGAAATACTTTATAGTTTTAAAACTAAAAATCCCGGAATCAGTTACCTACCGACTCCGATGGAATTTTCATAAAATCATAAAATCCTCAGAAAAAGAATGTAGGTAGAAAATATGATTCTAAGGAATAAAGCCTAAAGGACCATCATGAAATTCCAAACTGTTTGAGAATTAAAAATCCAGGAATCGGTCAGCGGCACTGGCCGACACCGGTTTTGAAGAAATTCAATTTAATTCAAGAAAAATCTAGAAAATCATGGAAAATCTAATATATTAGAAAATAATATTTGAAACTGAAATCAGTCAAATCTACACATCAGAAAGACTAAATCGAATAATATACTATGATCGGGCCTTCGGTTCAGACTAGGGCTGACTCCGAGTCCACGAATCCAAATCCAAAATAAAACAATCATATAAGGAATTCATAATACAGAATAAATGCAGGAAACAAATCGAAAAAAATACGATCAAAAATCTGAATACGCAACTAAGTACGTATTCCGGGAACGGGGTATTACAGCTATGGAGACGTATCTCTTAGTTGTTATAGAGACACAGCTCTTGATTACCGTTGGACGTGGCTCTTGAAACGCGGAGATCGCTATAGATGCTTTGAGGCGTGAACAAAGGCGCCGCTTGGGATGCTTGTTTGGCTTGGGGATCCAAACGTCGTTGAGAATTTTCGGGCGCATATATCCTTTAAACTCAAATAACGTGTTAGACACGTGTCTTACTCAGACTGGATTTGAGATTCACGCCATGAATTAAGGCCAGTAAGAATGGTTTTGAGTTTTACGTCGTTAATTAAGGCCATTAGAGAGCTTATAAATGGGCTAAGAGTCTCTTAACAGTCATTCATTTTGACTGTCCTCTTCCTCAAGCGTGTACTCTGAAGAACTTTCAGAGTTCTAGGATCTTCAGAAGAGCCTAAAGCTTTAATACTTTCTCCTAATCCTTTTGAAAGATTATTACTGTCAAGTAGCCTAAAAGTCTCTGGCATCCTTGTTGCCACATCCTGATGGATGGCACTTTCTTTCAAAAGATCCTTTCTTCAGGTAGGAAATGGCTTTCACCATTGTCGCATATGGCTAGACACCGTCTTCTTGAAGTTTTTCTATTGCTAATCATGAAGAGATTTGTCTCTTAACTTTTTTTTGAAGTTCTCACCGTTATTGAATCATGAAGAGACACTGTCTCTTGATTTCTTTCTGAAGTTTCCAAAGCTTCTTTTGAAGTTGGACAGTCGATTTAAGATTCACGAGTCCCTGCTTGATTTGCAAATGCGATTCTCGCATCAATGGGTAGAATATGGATCTGCATCTCAATCTTTTTGATGCGATTTTCTCGTCCTAACGAGTTTCGTGTTTTGAGATCTTAGACGTATGCGTAGCAAACCTCACGTCCTGAGGTCTTAAATTCGGGCCTTATTTATAAGATTCACATTTGAGCTCCAAGACTTTGAAAATTTTCTAAGTCTGGAGTTCAGATGCGGGCTTTGTAAGAGCCTTGCATTTCAACCATTAGACGTGGGCCTCATGTTGAGCCTTGCACCTGATGTCTTGACTGTTTTCTGTCTTTGCGAAATTAACCCTCGGTTTTTTTTTGCAGGTCTCAGCTATATCGACGGTGTTGAATCCACTGTCTCCTCTAGCCCATGGAAGACAATTGCATTCACTAAAGCCAACAAGAATAGCAAGTTCATCCAATCGGCAGCCATTCAGGAAGTCAAAGCTTCTCTTTGGAGATGGTATCAAGGAGGGAGGGGAGATCAGTATGGTCTTGGATCCTCCCTTCACCAATCTTGTTGAAGTGAGTGACCAGAATGAACATGTTGCATTTGAAGGTCACAAGAAAGGGGATGTCACCAGTAAGGTTTCTGATCCTTCCTTCATCAATGTTGTTCAAAGAAGTGACAACGACGAAGAACCCATGATCATTGGATGACTTTCTAGTGGTGAGATCTTCCATTAACGATGGATTATGACCTTGTGAGAGAGGAGGACTTTTATGCCAGTTGATCAGGTCGAATCAAAATGTTCCACTGCATTTTTTAACCTCGAGGAACACCATTGTTCTCAAGAAGAGAGAAAGCTGACCTACTGTCCCTGGCTACAGTCGAAAAGGCATGCTTAAGAGATCTTCAACATTTCAAGGAGCAAGTAAAATCTCTCGCTGAGTTAGAGTGACTCTTTGTACTCTTTTTTGTAAAACTTCTATCTTATTGAATAAGAGAGTATTTTGTATCACTTTTAAATTTTGATATAAATAAAAGTGATAATTTTGCCATCTTCTTTGTCTTGACTTTCTTTTTATATTTTGAAAATCAGACAATGAAAGCGATTGCTTTTGACTTGCTAGAGGTGATGATTAACATAGCAACTCAAAGATTAAAAATTCCGTTTAAGGAATTTGAAAAGGTTACTGTGAGAGGTATGATGTTAACTTGACAGAAGTGAATTCGTGATTTGAACGAATTTTTTGGACCTGTTATCCTATTGATGAGAATAACAAGTAGAGTTAAATCTACTGAGGATTTATGAAATTTTTACCATCAGAGTGTAATATTAATGTGACTGGTTAGGATTTGCAATTAAAAGCAAAATGGATTGTCAGAGATGTGATATTAACTTGACAAGGAAATGAATGCTAGAGGTGTGATATTAACTTAGCATAAAAAAGATCTCATTTTAATTGAGAAAACTGAGAAGACTGCTGTCATAGGTTTAATATTAACTCAACAGTGAGGTGATTGCTAGAGATGTGATATTAATTTAGCATTCAGCATCTCAGCTTTGATAAGAAAGCTCGATGAAGGATTATTGTTATAGGTGTAGTATTAACTTAACAATGAAATAAATGCCAAAGGTGTGATATTAACTTAGCATTGAATATCTCATTTTCGGTAGGAAAATCGGGAGAACCAATGTCATAGGTGTAGTGTTAACTTAACAGGGATTTATATTGTGATATGAGCAATTTTGGTCAGAGGTGTAGTGTAACGCCCCGATCCCGGCGATACGGGGACGTCACTGCAACGTATATACGTAGGTCAGAACTACCCTCCCGTATATACGCTAAGCATCAGTACAGACAAGAATCAGAGTACGGAAGCAAATGGTGCATTATACATTCCAACCCATATATATATACAATCACAGAGTTATCACCAGAGGTGATGAATATTACAATAATAATACATCACAGATATGCGCAAATGCGAGAATACAAAGGATATACATATATGAACAGTATAAAGGGTGTCCACGTACATGTATACAAGGAATGTACAAGTATGAATAGAAAAAGGGCACTCACGAGTTTGCTAAGAGGAAACTCGAGAGGCATACAGGGGGCCTGGAAGGATGGAGCTCTGAAAGGTCGGCTGGGGATCCGCGCCACCACTGCGCTACTCTGAGCAGTAACGGTGAGAAACCACACGCTCCGGGCTCCATAACCTGGACATGAGAATCCAGGGGAGTCAGTGAAACTCCCCAGGCGAGTATGATATGATGCCAGGTGGCGAGCCAGGATGAGTACAAGAGTCAAGTACAGAAGACAGGAGGGTTAGAACACAAATGAAGTATATATAAGAACGGGTATAACGTAACAATCGTAAAACAGGAAATCCGAAGTAAAACTGATCACAAGCAAAATTGATTGTATACGCTTAGGTTACGGTCCCATGAGACTAGTACATCGAAGGAATAATCCAAACAAGGAAACCCTCATCTATATACCGTTATCTCATGCCACCGAATATCTAAGCGTATAGAATCAGAGTTGCAAAGTAGTCATAACAATAATACATAACAGATGTGACAAGAGTGCATAACAGGTATCAAACAGGAATCATAACAGTGATCATAACTGGGGTCACAGGAAACACCTATTATTATTATTACTCGTCTGACCCATATATCTCGGTATGTGACCTGGTGTACGGCCAACCCACATACATCCATATATAAGCAAGCCAAGGGTTGTTAACGGAAGTAGATGGAGAACTGATAGAACTTCTTATAGTGGTTTCCATACACCTGGAACCGGCTTTGGAGGCCCAAAGTCCCCCTATTCAGTAATTCAGATTCACTACCGCCAGTACATATATATATATATGTATATACATACTTTTATACCCCACCACTATAAGCAAGATATCATTCCGGCATCCATCACTTCCTCCCATACCCATACAAGTTGTCCTTTTTATAGCTTATGAACATAATTATCAGATTTCAGGAATGAGCAATATCATAACAGGGATACATAACAGTGATCAGTACATAACAGTAATCAGGTACTACATTCCCTTATCGTGATAATTATAAGAATCGGTGTATCATGCTTGGTGTCAAGAGATAGCATGATAAATGGTGATGTATATCAAGTAACATGCATAACAATGGATTGATAATAAGTCTGGGTAAGTCATGACATAACAAGATGGTCTTGCCAGATAGTGGCATGTCAGGTGGTCAGGTGATATACATGTGTTAAAAGGAAGCATACAACTAACAAGTCTGAAGCAATGACAAGTAGTAACATGGAAGTGACTCAAAGCCCAACGACCACGAAGGGTCGGCCACGCATGGTATACGATAAAGAAGCAAGCATATCATAAGCATGGTACAAGCACAAGATGAAGCTACCATAATACAAGCAATGTAGTGCAATACATGAATATGGAAATAAGAAGCGAAATACTTATCGACCGATGAAACGGGAAACTCAAATAGAGGCGAGACTACTCGCATACAAGAAAGTAGCGAGTGAGAATACTCGCCTAAACCTCAAAGCGCCGAAAGATCCGAAATCCACGAAATCCGAGGCACGCCATAAACTATGATATATATATGTAGAGTGAAGAGGAGAGAGAAAGAGAGAAGTGAAGATGATGTTAGTCAAGATACAAGTCAAGAAGTATAATATACAACATATAAACCAAGTATAAGATCCAAGTTTGAGAAGGTAAATAACTGTAACAAACAGACAGAATTAGTCGACTAGGGTAGGATGAGTAGTCGACTAATAAAGGGGTTAGTCGACTAACAGTCTGGTATAGTCGACTAATACTGGGTTCCAGAGAGTTGATATTCTGATTCAGGAAAAGTTAGTCGACTAGGGTCATAGGGGTAGTCGACTAACAGACATGACAAGTCGACTGATAGTTAGGCTAAGTCGACTAATACTGTGATACAGAGAGTTAAGATTTTGGTTCAGGAAAAGTTAGTCGACTAGGGTCAAGGGTGTAGTCGACTAAGGGTCTCTAGTCGACTAGGAACTAAGGTAAGTCGACTAATACTGTGTTTCCTAGAATTGTGTTTCACAGGACAGAATAAGTTAGTCGACTAATGTCTAGGTCTAGTCGACTAATCGACTGGAAACAGCATACAGAACAGATTTTTCTAGGGTTTTGTTTGATGATCTAAAAACATGATTTTGATGGCACAAGTGTACATAATATGAAGAGATAGGTATACTAGAAATAGACTAAGTCTTTGGTGATGAAAATTACCCACCAAAAGGAGTGGTTGATGGTGGTAGTTGAGGGAGGTTGATGATGAAGAAGAAGATGAGCTTTTGTTGGAGTTGATGACCTTGTGGTGGCTTCCATGGAGGTGAAGGAGGAAGAAGATGACCTTGGTGATCTCTTGGGAGTTGGTGGTTGTTGTTGTAGTGATGGAGATGAAGAGGAGTTGGAGATTAGGGCTTTGGTGAAGAGAAGAGAAGAGAAGAGAAGAAAGAGAAAGTTGAAGTGAGAATGAATAAAGAAAGGAGAGGAAAAGTATTTATAGGTTTTGACTTTTGTGAAGGAGGTGCAAATATGATAGAAGAGAGGGGGGTTTTTGTAAAGTGGGGAGGTGAGGTGTCCCTCACTTGGCCACTTGGCCGGCCATGGAAGAGAGAGAGAGATGCATTCAATGGGGGTAGGTGGGAGTTGGTGGAGAAGAAAAAGGAATTTAGAATTTTGGAAAATAGGAAAAGTGTGTGGTGGAAGTTAAAGGAAAGGAAAGAAAGAAAATAGGAAATGGGAAAGAAAATGGAAAAGGGAAGGAATACTCTTGGAATGGAAAATGAAAATAATGGAAGTGGCGGATTCCCGGGATTCAGTTGCGGATGCGGAAATCTTTCGGGAAAATACCGGAATCGTCCGAAATTCAAGTATCTCGGAACGACCCGAAATAATTACCAAAAATCAATAATAATATATAAAGACCAATAGTGAAATCCGTTTTAAGAAATACTTTATAGTTTTAAAACTAAAAATCCTGTAATCAATAATTTACCGACTCAGTTGGAATTTTCATAAAATCCAAAAATCCTCAGAAAAAGAATGTAGGTAGAAAATATGATTCTAAGGAATAATGTCTAAAGAATCATTTAGAAATTCCAAACCGTTTAAGAATTAAAAATCCAGGAATCGGTCAGCGGCACTGGCCGACACCGGTTTTGAAGACTTTCATTTTAATTCCAGAAAAATCTAGAAAATCATAGAAAATATATAATATTGGAAAATGATATTTAAAACTAAAATCGGTCAATTCTAATTATCAGAATGTCTAAATCGAGTAATACACTAGGATCGGGCCTTCGGTTCAGACTAGGGCTGACTCCGAATCCACGAATCCAAATCCAAGACAAAACAGTCATATAAGGAATTCATAATACAGAATAAATACAGGAAACAAATCGAAAAAATACGACCGAAAATCTGAATACGCAACTAAGTACGTATTCCGGGAACGGGGTATTACAATCCACCCACCTTACAAAAATTGCGTCCTCGCAATTTCGTTAAGGGGCAAATTGAATACAAAAGGGACAAAGGCTGGAATCTATACCAATTAAGATATGAAGCACTAGAGGTAGGGCTCTCAAGTCGACTGAACAATAATCATCCTCCGCACTTCCGGCTGTATAAATCTTCGAATAATGCTGAATAATACTGCTGATGTCGTGGCTGTGTAATAGAATTCCAGATGTACTGCATACTTAATAGTCCTCCGAGTATAAGCCAGAATACTGAAGATAAAGAAAACCCTGATAGTCCTGAGCATAATAATAAAGAAGACCGATAATTGAGAATCCCGAATACCGACTGATGTCCCCTGAAAGATAGCCAGATCAAGATCGATCTGGAGAATACCAAGCTTCATAGAATTGGCCGAAAAGATCACATAATAGCTTCATTCTGAACCAGCCACTACCTCTCTAGTCTAGTCATATCTTAAAATAGTATAAGGCTACATAAAACCAAAACCAAAACAGGGAAAGGATAGGAGGAGATTTGGAATCAAAGGAATCAAAAGAAGGATAGTCAAGAAATAGATAACTCTGCACTTGTAGTTGGAATGTATAACCAAGACTCATGTATTCCAGTTGCAAATCTCTTTACCATTGATTTGCCTTCTGGACGTACTGAGGAGGTTAGAGCCTAAGCTCTGATACCAACCTGTAACGCCCCGATCCCGGCGATACGGGGACGTCACTGCAACGTATATACGTAGGTCAGAACTACCCTCCCGTATATACGCTAAGCATCAGTACAGACAAGAATCAGAGTACGAAAGCAAATGGTGCATTATACATTCCAACCCATATATATATACAATCACAGAGTTATCACCAGAGGTGATGAATATTACAATAATAATACATCACAGATATGCGCAAATGCGAGAATACAAAGGATATACATATATGAACAGTATAAAGGGTGTCCACGTACATGTATACAAGGAATGTACAAGTATGAATAGAAAAAGGGCACTCACGAGTTTGCTAAGAGGAAACTCGAGAGGCATACAGGGGGCCTGGAAGGATGGAGCTCTGAAAGGTCGGCTGGGGATCCGCGCCACCACTGCGCTACTCTGAGCAGTAACGGTGAGAAACCACACGCTCCGGGCTCCATAACCTGGACATGAGAATCCAGGGGAGTCAGTGAAACTCCCCAGGCGAGTATGATATGATGCCAGGTGGCGAGCCAGGATGAGTACAAGAGTCAAGTACAGAAGACAGGAGGGTTAGAACACAAATGAAGTATATATAAGAACGGGTATAACGTAACAATCGTAAAACAGGAAATCCGAAGTAAAACTGATCACAAGCAAAATTGATTGTATACGCTTAGGTTACGGTCCCATGAGACTAGTACATCGAAGGAATAATCCAAACAAGGAAACCCTCATCTATATACCGTTATCTCATGCCACCGAATATCTAAGCGTATAGAATCAGAGTTGCAAAGTAGTCATAACAATAATACATAACAGATGTGACAAGAGTGCATAACAGGTATCAAAACAGGAATCATAACAGTGATCATAACTGGGGTCACAGGAAACACCTATTATTATTATTACTCGTCTGACCCATATATCTCGGTATGTGACCTGGTGTACGGCCAACCCACATACATCCATATATAAGCAAGCCAAGGGTTGTTAACGGAAGTAGATGGAGAACTGATAGAACTTCTTATAGTGGTTTCCATACACCTGGAACCGGCTTTGGAGGCCCAAAGTCCCCCTATTCAGTAATTCAGATTCACTACCGCCAGTACATATATATATATATGTATATACATACTTTTATACCCCACCACTATAAGCAAGATATCATTCCGGCATCCATCACTTCCTCCCATACCCATACAAGTTGTCCTTTTTATAGCTTATGAACATAATTATCAGATTTCAGGAATGAGCAATATCATAACAGGGATACATAACAGTGATCAGTACATAACAGTAATCAGGTACTACA
This sequence comes from Agave tequilana, assembly GCA_038442645.1. Taxonomy (NCBI): domain Eukaryota; kingdom Viridiplantae; phylum Streptophyta; class Magnoliopsida; order Asparagales; family Asparagaceae; genus Agave; species Agave tequilana. The sequence goes on along the minus strand of JAVJIF010004292.1, from coordinate 69,822 downwards.
TTCCCTTTATCGTGATAATTATAAGAATCGGTGTATCATGCTTGGTGTCAAGAGATAGCATGATAAATGGTGATGTATATCAAGTAACATGCATAACAATGGATTGATAATAAGTCTGGGTAAGTCATGACATAACAAGATGGTCTTGCCAGATAGTGGCATGTCAGGTGGTCAGGTGATATACATGTGTTAAAAGGAAGCATACAACTAACAAGTCTGAAGCAATGACAAGTAGTAACATGGAAGTGACTCAAAGCCCAACGACCACGAAGGGTCGGCCACGCATGGTATACGATAAAGAAGCAAGCATATCATAAGCATGGTACAAGCACAAGATGAAGCTACCATAATACAAGCAATGTAGTGCAATACATGAATATGGAAATAAGAAGCGAAATACTTATCGACCGATGAAACGGGAAACTCAAATAGAGGCGAGACTACTCGCATACAAGAAAGTAGCGAGTGAGAATACTCGCCTAAACCTCAAAGCGCCGAAAGATCCGAAATCCACGAAATCCGGGCACGCCATAAACTATGATATATATATGTAGAGTGAAGAGGAGAGAGAAAGAGAGAAGTGAAGATGATGTTAGTCAAGATACAAGTCAAGAAGTATAATATACAACATATAAACCAAGTATAAGATCCAAGTTTGAGAAGGTAAATAACTGTAACAAACAGACAGAATTAGTCGACTAGGGTAGGATGAGTAGTCGACTAATAAAGGGGTTAGTCGACTAACAGTCTGGTATAGTCGACTAATACTGGGTTCCAGAGAGTTGATATTCTGATTCAGGAAAAGTTAGTCGACTAGGGTCATAGGGGTAGTCGACTAACAGACATGACAAGTCGACTGATAGTTAGGCTAAGTCGACTAATACTGTGATACAGAGAGTTAAGATTTTGGTTCAGGAAAAGTTAGTCGACTAGGGTCAAGGGTGTAGTCGACTAAGGGTCTCTAGTCGACTAGGAACTAAGGTAAGTCGACTAATACTGTGTTTCCTAGAATTGTGTTTCACAGGACAGAATAAGTTAGTCGACTAATGTCTAGGTCTAGTCGACTAATCGACTGGAAACAGCATACAGAACAGATTTTTCTAGGGTTTTGTTTGATGATCTAAAAACATGATTTTGATGGCACAAGGGTACATAATATGAAGAGATAGGTATACTAGAAATAGACTAAGTCTTTGGTGATGAAAATTACCCACCAAAAGGAGTGGTTGATGGTGGTAGTTGAGGGAGGTTGATGATGAAGAAGAAGATGAGCTTTTGTTGGAGTTGATGACCTTGTGGTGGCTTCCATGGAGGTGAAGGAGGAAGAAGATGACCTTGGTGATCTCTTGGGAGTTGGTGGTTGTTGTTGTAGTGATGGAGATGAAGAGGAGTTGGAGATTAGGGCTTTGGTGAAGAGAAGAGAAGAGAAGAGAAGAAAGAGAAAGTTGAAGTGAGAATGAATAAAGAAAGGAGAGGAAAAGTATTTATAGGTTTTGACTTTTGTGAAGGAGGTGCAAATATGATAGAAGAGAGGGGGGTTTTTGTAAAGTGGGGAGGTGAGGTGTCCCTCACTTGGCCACTTGCCGGCCATGGAAGAGAGAGAGAGATGCATTCAATGGGGGTAGGTGGGAGTTGGTGGAAGAAGAAAAAGGAATTTAGAATTTTGGAAAATAGGAAAAGTGTGTGGTGGAAGTTAAAGGAAAGGAAAGAAAGAAAATAGGAAATGGGAAAGAAAATGGAAAAGGGAAGGAATACTCTTGGAATGGAAAATGAAAATAATGGAAGTGGCGGATTCCCGGGATTCAGTTGCGGATGCGGAAATCTTTCGGGAAAATACCGGAATCGTCCGAAATTCAAGTATCTCGGAACGACCCGAAATAATTACCAAAAATCAATAATAATATATAAAGACCAATAGTGAAATCCGTTTTAAGAAATACTTTATAGTTTTAAAACTAAAAATCCTGTAATCAATAATTTACCGACTCCGTTGGAATTTTCATAAAATCCAAAAATCCTCAGAAAAAGAATGTAGGTAGAAAATATGATTCTAAGGAATAATGTCTAAAGAATCAAGAAATTCCAAACCGTTTAAGAATTAAAAATTCAGGAATCGGTCAGCGGCACTGGCCGACACCGGTTTTGAAGACTTTCATTTTAATTCCAGAAAAATCTAGAAAATCATAGAAAATATATAATATTGGAAAATGATATTTAAAACTAAAATCGGTCAATTCTAATTATCAGAATGTCTAAATCGAGTAATACACTAGGATCGGGCCTTCGGTTCAGACTAGGGCTGACTCCGAATCCACGAATCCAAATCCAAGACAAAACAGTCATATAAGGAATTCATAATACAGAATAAATACAGGAAACAAATCGAAAAAATACGACCGAAAATCTGAATACGCAACTAAGTACGTATTCCGGGAACGGGGTATTACATGTAGTGTGAACTTAACCGAGAAATTTTGCGATTTGAGTAATTTAGTGGACTCGCCATTCTATTGAAGAGAATTGATAACTTTAAATTTTAGTTAGAGGCGTAGTATTAACTTAACCAAGAAATTGATTTTGCAATTTGAGCAATTTGGTAGAGTTGCCATTCTATTGAAGAGGATTGACAAGTTAAAATTTTATTCACTGGGAATATGAAAATAAGTCACTGTTGAAGGTATAATGTTAGCTTAACAGTGGGGTATGCCAGAGGTATAATATTAACTTGACATGTCTGATTTGTGATTATTTCATTGAGAAAACAATTACGACTTCTTTTGAGGTCTCACCATTCCATAGACGGAAATTGGTAAGGGATTTTGGAGGGAAAAGCGGGAGCAGGTCCCTCAGGATTTTTAGTAAACCCTCAGCTATCGATGGATTCGGTATGCCTTTACCAACTACCATTTGAATTAGGTTAGCCAAGCTAATTTTCTCAGCAGATGAGTTGTCAAGAATTTTCTGTTGGACTTAAATGCCAACTACTTCCTCTATCCTTAAGCTGTCAGAGGTGTAGGATGTAATGTAGATGTACTAGAGAAGAGTGACAATGCTAAAACTAAAGTTTCACACTTTATCTCTTCAATATTGACATCATGCATTGTGATGTCAATAATGTTCAGTCGGCTTAGTATCGATCGACCGTGACATGATCCAATGAAGAAAGAAGCTCTTCTTTGGCGCTCTTCCAAACATCTTGGATCTAGAAGCTTTAATTAGAGGTATAATGTTAACGTGATGATGAGAAGAGCGACAAGGCTAAAACTAAAGTTTTGCACTTTGTCTCTTCAATATTAACACCATGCATCGTGATGTCAATAATGTTCGGTTAGCTTAGCGTCGATCGACTATGACGTGATCCATTAAAGAACTTTTCTTTGGCGCTGCTCCAAATATCTTGGATCTGTAAATCTTGATCAGAGGTACAGTGTTAACTTGATCATGAGGGGAGTAAAAAGGCTAAAACTGAAGTTTTGCACTTTGTCTCTTCAATATTAACATCATGCATCATGATGTCAATAATGTTGGGTCAGCTCGGCGTCGATCGACTGTGATGTGATCCGTTGAAGGAAGAAGCTCTTTTTTGGCACTCTTCCAAATATCTTGGATTTGTAAATCTTGATCAAAGGTGTAATGTTAACCAGATCATGAGAAGAGTCCTGTTAAGGATAATACTTCTTCAAGAATCTGCTGTTGATCGGCATCATGAGCGTAACGCCGTCTAGAGTTATGAGGCAGTATGCTCCATTTGAATAGACTGACTCTACTACAAATGATCCTTCCCATTTGTGTTGGAACTTTCCTTTTGTCTTGTGTGTCATAACCATGGGCTTCTGACAGTTAAGACAAGGTCACCTTTCGTGAAAATTCGTTCTCTGACTTTCTTGTTGAAGGCTCTGGAAATCTGAGCTTGATAGAGTTCGATTTGCTGTTAGGCTTGTAGACATTTATCATCTAAAACTTCTAACTCCTAGAGGTGCAATCGATACTTCTCCTCATCTACCATCCTGGTTGTCAAGGCAACTCGTAGAGATGGGATCTGGATCTTCAGTCGGAATACAACTTCATATCCATACACTATGAAAAATGATGTCGCTTTTGTCGGGGTTCTCACCATTGTGCGGTAAGCCTATAAGCATTCGCCTAATTTATCGTCCCAGTCACGTTGACTCTTTAAGACGAATTTCTTGAGAAGCTTCGCTTCCCAATAGTCTTGTTGAAGGCCTCTGCAAGGCCATTAGCGGCCGGATACTATGTTGTTGATGACACACTTTGGTTTATGAATTTGTTATAGAATCGCTGGAATGCTTGGATGACGAATTGAGGTCTGTTATTGTAGACAATTCATCAAGGTACACTAAAGCGGTAGAGCACGTGATGCTTGATGAACTTGACCACATTTGGTGTCTTAACTTCTTTCAGGGGGACAACTTCTGCCCATTTAGAGAAGTAATCCGTTATAGCCAATATGAAGCGATGTCCTCTAGATGTTGGAGGGCTGATAGGTCCAATCACATTCATTCCTCACATATCAAATGGCCAAAAGGAGGATGTTGGATGAAGACGCCCTAGTGCTTGATGGACAAAGTCACCATGGATCTGACACACATGACATCGCATAGCATAGGCGATGGCGTCAGGGATCATCTTTGGCCATTAATAGTCAAGTCTTCTAAGCAGGTCTCCGAGCTTGGGTCCAAGTTTATGAGCTCCACACATACCACCATGAGCTTCTTTGAGTGCTTCCTTTGCCTTTTTGTGTGAAAGGCATCATAGCAGGATTCCATCATATGATCGCGATGTATTTTCTACATGATCGAATTGTAATAGAATCGATGAGCTTTCCTTCTGATGGCAGCTGCCTCCTTGGGGTCGCCAGGCAATATGCCATATAAGACGAAATCGATGTGAGGGAATCGCCAATCCCTAGGTTCGAAACTTATCGAAATCTCAAGAACCTTTTTGACTTGAAAGTCTCTTCTTGGAGCTTTATTGTCTTCAAGGGTGAATTTGTAGCAGTACAAGTCGCGACTGTAGATGAGTACTTTTTCGATGGCTCTGGCTAGAAGGGCCAATGAAGCAGCGAGGGATGCCAGTGCGTTTGCATGTGCATTTTGCTGATGCGTATATAGTCAATGTAAAAGCTTTGAAACTTCTCTGGCATGATAATGGTCACGTTGTGATAAGGCACCAAGTCTTCATGTCGGACTTCATACTTCCCGCAAACCTGGTTGACGATGAGCTTTGAATCACCATATGCCTTGAGATTTTTTACTCCAATCTCTTCAACAAGTTGCATCCCGATCAAAATAGCCTTGTATTCTAAGACATTGTTGGAACACAGCTCCGTTAGTGAGAATGTAGGAGGGATCACATAGTTATATGGGGAGATAAAGACTACCCTCACATCTGCAATGATATTTCTCTTAGGATTCGTTCTTAATGCTCCATCAAAGAATAGTTGCCACACTTGTTCTTCTAAGGAGACGTTGATCAAGTTAACTTCTGTGATCTTGTCGGGAGATCATCATAAAGTTTTGAAGTTCCAGGAACTGGATGATCGTCCAGAAAATCTGCCATACCTTGACCTTTGATCGCCTTTTGTGGTATGAATTGCATCTCATATTGCGAGAGCAATATGGCCCATTTTGCTAGTCTACTATTCAGCGAAGATGGACTCATCATAAGCAATCATAAAGAATTAACTCTAGAGATGACTTGAATGCGTTGCCCCGTGAGGTAATGTCACATCTTCTGGACAGCGAAGACAAATGCTAAACATTCCTTCTCGATTGGGTTGTACGGTGCTCCACCCCAATCATTGTTTCACTTAAATAGTAGATTGCCTGCTTGTAACTTTGATCATTGTTCTGGGCTAGTAAAGCTCCCAAGGAATGATCCATCACTCGAACATATAACAGGAAAGGTTTTCTTGATATTGGAGCTACCAAGACAGGTAGGTGTGTGAGATACTCCTTGATCTTTTTGAATGCTTCTTGGCAAGCATTGTCCCTGACTAATGAGACTCCCTTCTTCATCAACTTGGTGAAGGGCTGACAGCGTCCTGAGAGATTTGATATGAATCTCCAGATATATGCCAATCGTCCCTGTAGGCCTCTGAGTTCTTTGAGATTTCTCGGTGGTTGCATCTCTTGTACGACACAAATCTTCTTAAGATCCAGATGAATTCCTTTAGATGTAACAATAAATTCAAGAAATTTACCACTGGCTACCCCAGAAAGGACTTGTTTGGGTTTATCTTCAACTGGTGAGCCTGCATGATGTCGAACACTCTCCTCAGGTTCGCGAGCTGATCACCTTTGTCACGGCTTTTCACAGTGATGTTATCTAAGTAGCATTATACGGTCTTACGTATATGCTCGTGAAAGATCGTATTTATGGCGCGTTGATATGTCGCACCAGCATTCTTCAAGCCGAAGGGCATTACTATGTAGCAGTATATACCCACAGGCATCCTGAATGATGTGTGCTTTTCATCTTCAGGGTACATCTTTATTTGATGTACCCTGAGAAGCGATTCATGAAAGACATCCTCTCAAAACTGCACGTATTGTCGATCATGACATTCGTGATCAGGAGAGAGAATTCATCTTTAGGGTAGGCGACATTTAGATCATGGTAATCGGTGCAAATTCAGATCTTTTCATTCTTTTTAGGAATAGGAATGATATTGGCCACCCAATCAGAATGTTACTCTTCCCTGACGAAACCAAAGTCTATAAGCGTTTTGAGTTCTGATTCGATTGCCTCCATGATCTCGGAACGGAACAATTGTTGCTGTTGTTTGACTGGTTTGGCATCCGAGTTGATATTGAGATGATGCATAGCAATATGGGGATCGAGCCTGGGCTTGTCCTCATAATTCCATGTAAAGACATCTATATACTCTCGTATGAGTTGTATTAGGTCTTCTTTCTCAGAAGGTGACAAGCTCTCACTTATGAAGATAGGCTTGGGGTTAGCTTCATCTCCAAGATTTACCTGAGTCACTTTATCCTCAGTGGGTAGTTTGCGTTGTTCAAAGCACATATCCCAAAGAGTATATAAGTGTTTAATCCATGGATCAGAATTCGACTGGATTAATTCTTCAGATTCAAAGGTATTTTGTCTGTCATCTTCAATGTAGCTAGTTTATGCCATGTTCACTGAGAGACTTCTGAAGACATAACCGAGTCCCCTTCGGATCTTGTGATAGTAGTGAGGTCTTTGCCTTTCGGTACAAACGAACAAAATAGTGCTCGTTTTTCTTTACCGAAATTAAGGCCTGATTCCTTGGTAAAATCATACCCCATTCTTTCCATCATGTAATGTGATTTTTATCCATAATGAAAGAATTGTGAAGACTCAGAGTCACCCTTGAGCTTTCACAAGCTACAGGCTCTGTTTCAATCCACCCGAATAGAATTGACTTTTGACCTTTTCGCCTGACTGTTGGTACTTCAAAGAGGGCGTCATGTGCGATTTCAATCTTTTCGCATACCAGGAGGGATGACTTTGTTGGTGCGTGCAATGATGTTAAAGCATTCATTGCTGACCAAAGATCACTGTCTATGTCAGTGCTAATGTCTGACAGTGTAATATCCCTAATTAGTAATACTGTATTTTTATTTTTCTACAGTATATATTTTGCTTTAGTGATTATTTTATTATTATTATTAATTAACTTAATTTGTTGCTTCTTCTTCTTGTGATTATTATTATATTAAATATACAAATGGTTTTGAAATATTAAATGTTAATTTAGCTTTATTTATTTTTAGTATTATTACTATTACTATTATTAATATTAGCTGTTATTATTACTATTATTATTATTAATTTCTATATTTAGTAGAAATTATTATTATTATTCTTCCATTATAATTATTATTTATTATTAATATTATTAATTTTGTTATTGTTATTTATAATTATTATTATTGTTGGTGTCTCTATTATTATGGTTATGGCTAATTACTATTAGAGAAAAATGTATATCAGCCCGCGGGCTGAGAGTACTCTCTCAGCCTGTGGTGACGTGGCTCAAATTGTCACCTCACTAACTCGCGGCACGCTTTTAGGTGACTGTTAAATTACCAAATACCCCTTATGAAAAGCAACTCTTTTTTGGTTCCCTTCCTTATTGTTTATTATTATTTTTCCCCCTTTTTTTGCCGCTCTTTATAGGATATTCTATATAAATTACTTTTCACCCTATTTCCTGACCTCTTTTTGAAAGATCTAGTTTCACCTTTTCAGTCTGCGATAAACTTTTTTCTGAAAATATAAAATCTTTTCAGATCAATTTTTTTCTGTAAAATATTTAATGTCGACGTCTGAGCAGTATACCAGCGATCTTAATATGGAAGATATTGCATCTGGTTCTACTTTCTCTCAGAATATTGAAAATCTTGAAGGGTTGACATCTCTGCATGCCGATCAACAGGTTTTAATTGTTTATATATATTTTAAAAACAATTTCTTAAATATTTAATGTTTTCTCTTTAGACTATGAGGTATTGCGACCGTTTTAATATTCGGTCGCAATCTTATTTGAAAATAATCTCCGGCTGTGAAATCTTTTTTCTAGAGTATGCGTCTTAGGTCGCAGTCTTTAGTAAGGAGTAATATATATATTTCTTCACATACGGATAACTGCGACTTAGGTCATAGTCTTTAGTAAGGAGTAATATAGATTTCTTCACATGCGGATAACTGCGACTTAGATCGCAGTCTTTAGTAAGGAATAATATAGATTTATTCATATACTGATAACTGCGACTTAGGTCGCAGTCTTCAATAAGGAGTATTATAGATTTCATGTCGTATGTGAAATCTTATTTTTATTTACTGCGACTTAGGTCGCAGTCTTAAGTAAGAAGTAATATAGATTTCTTCTCATACGGATAACTGCGACCTTGGTCGCAACAGCTGATAAGAAGTAAATTGTTTTCATCTCTTATGCGACCTTGGTCGCATTTATATAACTTATATTTTAGAATACAGTGATATCTAAAAAATATTTATATTCATTTAATTCGTGTAAATTCTTTTTGTAGGATATGAATGCACATGCAGAAATGTCTGGAAGCTCAGATAAGTTTATAGGGAAACAGTTCCTGTCGCATATGGAAGCATACAATTTCTACAATTCTTTTGCAAGGAATAGAGGTTTTAGCGTGAGAAGAAAAAGTACAGATAAGTCACGGAAGCCTCCTCATGAGATTATTTGCAGAAAATTTTGCTGCAACAAGGAAGGTCTGAAGAAGTTGTGTGACAAAAGACAGGAGGGGCTTACAGTACATCGTCGAGTTAACACTAGAGTAGGTTGTCCTGCTGAGATGCATATCCGTCTTCGTTTATTTTTGGACTCAACTCGATATTGGGTTATCATAAAATTTGTTGATACTCATTCACATGAATTGTCTAGCCTGGATAAGGTACATCACCATTACTCTCACCAGACTCATCGTTCAACAATTAGCAGAAGCATTATGAGCAATCTGGTTGATGTTGGAATGCGGCCTTCAAATATTTCCCGCGTTGTTAATGCAATGAGCCAGGGAGAAGGCTGTGAAGAAGTGCGCCCTCAACAAGTTATTGATTTCACTCGTCAACGTAGAAATAACTGCGGTCATGAGTTTATTGCTATTATCAAATATTTTCAAGAGAAAGCTGAGACCGATCCAGAATTCTTCTTTTCAAGTGAAGTTGATAACGCGGGCACACTTAGAAGCATTTTTTGGGCTGATGGAAGAGCTATTTTCTCGTATCTGAGCTTCTGTGATGTGATCGTTTTTGACACCACATACATAACTAATAACTTGAGCTTGCCATTTGCTCCATTCACTGGAGTAAATCATCACCGGCAGTCAATTTTGTTCGGCTGTGCAATGCTTGCTGATGAGCAGAGGGATACTTTTGTTTGGCTATTCCAAAAATGGCTCAAGTGCATGCATGGAGTTAAATCGAAGCTGATTATTACTGATCAGGATGCGCAGATTGGTGAGGCCATCAAGATTGTTTTTCCGACATCTCGGCACCGTTACTGTTTCTGGCATGTACGGAAACATATTGCCGAGCAACAAATCCCAATGGCTAACAAGTATGGAGAAGATATGGTCTCCGATTTCCATGCTTGGTACATCTCCCGCGATATAAGCACTTGTGAGGAACGATGGCGTCTGATGAGTGAAAAATATCAGTTAGAAGAAGAAGATGACAGTTGGTTGATGAAGATGTACAGGCTTCGTGGACATTGGGTTAATGCATATCTCAAGGATGTTTTTTGTGCTGGAATGACAACCAGTCAGAGGTCCGAGAGTATTAATTCATTCTTTGATGGTTTTGTTAACTCAAACACTAAACTAGTGGAATTTGTTCACCAAATACCCCTTATTAAAAGCAACTCTTTTTTGGTTCCCTTCCTTATTGTTTATTATTATTTTTCCCCCTTTTTTTTGCCACTCTTTATAGGATATTCTATATAAATTACTTTTCACCCTATTTCCTGACCTCTTTTTGAAAGATCTAGTTTCACCTTTTCAGTCTGCGATAAACTTTTTTCTGAAAATATAAAATCTTTTCAGATCAATTTTTTTCTGCAAAATATTTAATGTCGACGTCTGAGCAGTATACCGGCGATCTTAATATGGAAGATATTGCATCTGGTTCTACTTTCTCTCAGAATATTGAAAATCTTGAAGGGTTGACATCTCTGCATGCCGATCAACAGGTTTTAATTGTTTATATATTTTAAAAACAATTTCTTAAATATTTAATGTTTTCTCTTTAGACTATGAGGTACTGCGACCGTTTTAATATTCGGTCGCAATCTTATTTGAAAATAATCTCCGGCTGTGAAATCTTTTTTTCTAGAGTATGCGTCTTAGGTCGCAGTCTTTAGTAAGGAGTAATATATATTTCTTCACATACGGATAACTGCGACTTAGGTCATAGTCTTTAGTAAGGAGTAATATAGATTTCTTCACATGCGGATAACTGCGACTTAGATCGCAGTCTTTAGTAAGGAATAATATAGATTTATTCACATACTGATAACTGCGACTTAGGTCGCAGTCTTCAATAAGGAGTATTATAGATTTCATGTCGTATGTGAAATCTTATTTTTATTTACTGCGACTTAGGTTGCAGTCTTAAGTAAGAAGTAATATAGATTTCTTCTCATACGGATAACTGCGACCTTGGTCGCAACAGCTAATAAGAAGTAAATTGTTTTCATCTCTTATGCGACCTTGGTCGCATTTATATAACTTATATTTTAGAATACAGTGATATCTAAAAAATATTTATATTCATTTAATTCGTGTAAATTCTTTTTGTAGGATATGAATGCACATACAGAAATGTCTGGAAGCTCAGATAAGTTTATAGGAAAACAGTTCCTGTCGCATATGGAAGCATACAATTTCTACAATTCTTTTCTAAGGAATAGAGGTTTTAGCGTGAGAAGAAAAAGTACAGATAAGTCACGGAAGCCTCCTCATGAGATTATTTGCAGAAAATTTTGCTGCAACAAGGAAGGTCTGAAGAAGTTGTGTGACAAAAGACAGGAGGGGCTTACAGTGCATCGTCGAGTTAACACTAGAGTAGGTTGTCCTGCTGAGATGCATATCCGTCTTCGTTTATTTTTGGACTCAACTCGATATTGGGTTATCACAAAATTTGTTGATACTCATTCACATGAATTGTCTAGCCCGGATAAGGTACATCACCATTACTCTCATCAGACTCATCGTTCAACAATTAGCAGAAGCATTATGAGCAATCTGGTTGATGTTGGAATGCGGCCTTCAAATATTTCCCGCGTTGTTATTGCAATGAGCCAGGGAGAAGGCTGTGAAGAAGTGCGCCCTCAACAAGTTATTGATTTCACTCGTCAACGTCGAAATAACTGCGGTCATGAGTTTATTGCTATTATCAAATATTTTCAAGAGAAAGCCGAGACCGATCCAGAATTCTTCTTTTCAAGTGAAGTTGATAACGCGGGCACACTTAGAAGCATTTTTTGGCTGATGGAAGAGCTATTTCCTCGTATCTGAGCTTCTCTGATGTGATTGTTTTTGACACCACATACAGAACTAATAACTTGAGCTTGCCATTTGCTCCATTCACTGGAGTAAATCATCACCGGCAGTCAATTTTGTTCGGCTGTGCAATGCTTGCTGATGAGCAGAGGGATACTTTTGTTTGGCTATTCCAAAAATGGCTCAAGTGCATGCATGGAGTTGAACCGAAGCTGATTATTACTGATCAGGATGCGCAGATTGGTGAGGCCATCAAGATTGTTTTCCCGACGTCTCGGCACCGTTACTGTTTCTGGCATGTACGGAAACATATTGCCGAGCAACAAATCCCAATGGCTAACAAGTATGGAGAAGATATGGTCTCCGATTTCCATGCTTGGTACATCTCCCGCGATATAAGCACTTGTGAGGAACGATGGCGTCTGATGAGTGAAAAATATCAGTTAGAAGAAGAAGAAGATGACAGTTGGTTGATGAAGATGTACAGGCTTCGTGGACATTGGGTTAATGCATATCTCAAGGATGTTTTTTGTGCTGGAATGACAACCAGTCAGAGGTCCGAGAGTATTAATTCCTTCTTTGATGGTTTTGTTAACTCAAACACTAAACTAGTGGAATTTGTTCACCAATATGATAAAGCCGTTGCTTCCCGTCGTGCATCTGAATCTCTTCAAGATTTTAGGGTTTGAATTCTGTGCCCAATTGTACATCCAATCCTTATGAGATACAGGTTTCGAAGTTGTATACACCGAAGATTTTTCAGTTGTTCCAAAAGGAATGGGCAGTTGTAATGACACTGTTTTCAGAAGAGGTGGAACATGACAAACCTGGATCAACATATTTGGTTGGTAATTTTTCAGAATCAAAAGACAGTTGGGAAAAGGTCAGTTATGATAAGCGAGAGGAACTTCATGTTTCTTGCAGTTGCTCGTTATTTGAAACAGAGGGTATCCTATGTAGACATATTCTGTGTATTTTGTGGCGCAATCACGTTACACATATACCGGAATCATATATACTTCAGAGATGGAGGTTGGATGCTCGTTACAAAAACGTTGCAATTGAAAATGGCATGAGCCCTTTTCCCAGTCAAGGCACTCCACGGACGGCTAGATTGTGGACAGTTCGTTCAAAATTTAATGCAATTCTGGACATGGTCGCTGATTCTGATGAAAATATTTCAAAGTTGGAGGGAGTTTTGGAAAGTTTTGCCCAAGATACCACTAGAGAATACAGAGCAATGTCAGGAAATGATCATTCATCACATCTTAAGACTGCCGTTGGTTCTAGTGGATCCGTTGTCATATTGCGAGATGGTGAAGAATTGAATATACGTGATCCAATTGGTCCTGTACCAACTAAGGGGAGACCTAGAGCTGCATCCAGGCTTAAGTCTGGTTTTGAAGATTCTATATATCAGAAGGAAGTTAAGCATCGAAGATGTGGTAACTGCCAAGAGCTGGGCCATTACAGGACTGGTTGTCCGTTAATGGTATATTACATTAAACCTGTTAATCATTTTTTTTATAACGATTAATCTTTAAATTCTTACTATTTATTTTTTTATTGGCAGAAGAAGTAGGTCTGGGTTGCCTCCATCTCGAAGGAACAAAGACTTCAATTTTTTATGAAGTGCGACCAGGGTCGCACAGTGTAGAGAGATTAAGTCGCATTCTGACACTGGCGTGTAATTATAATCAGATTTATTATAATTCTTTGATTTCTACTGTATTATTTTTGTATGTACTTGTACTTTAAAGTTTTAACGCTACAAAATTCTGCTTTATAGTTTAATTTTTTTTGTACATAATGTAGTCAGAGACTTTGGTCGCAGTGTACATGGTTAATTGCGACCAAGGTCGCAGTGTTGTTATTGATAAAGATGGTCAGCAACTGCAATCTAGGGTCGCACTACATGTACTGCGACTTAGGTCGCAGTACGTTAGGTAGGTGTTTCTTTTATATTAACACGCATAGCGACCAAGGTCGCAGTGTTGTTGTTGATTAAAACATTGCCGCCATCAACTGCGAACAAGGTCGCATTGTATTTTATTAAGACTGCGGCTATCAACTGTCACAACCTTCTTTTTAAAATTTTGAGATGGTGAAGACTTAAGTCGCAGTACGTTAGGTATGTGTTTCCTTAATATTAACACGCATAGCAACCAAGGTCGCAGTGTTATTGTTGATTAAAACATTGCCGCCATCAACTGCGACCAAAGTCGCATTGTATTTTACTAAGGCTGCGGCTATCAACTGCGACCAAAGTCGCAACCTTATTTTTAGAATTTTGAGATGGTGAAGACTTAAGTCGCTGTACGTTAGGTAGGTGTTTCCTTTATATTAACACGCATAGCGACGAAGGTCGCAGTGTTGTTGTTGATTAACACAATTACTGAAGGCATGTTTGTTTCTAACATCAGTACGCAATAGTAAAAGCCAAGTTGTAACAAATGAAGACTGTAAATAATCAATGGAACTTATAATAAATAAATGTATAGAAATGTGTATAAATTAAATCAATACAACAAAAAAATTATGCAATGAATTGCACTTGAAATATTTTTTACATTTATAAAAAAAATTGTGGTATATCAATAATTTGTCAACTATCAGTCTTCATATGTCGTATGTCGTATAATGTCTGTTTCTTCATCCCAACTCTTCTCTACATCTGCAAGTATCATGTATGCAAGCTCACTTCTTAGTTTCTGTACACCAGCAACCGTAACAACATCAACAGCTGATAGATGATAGCCAGACGCTATGCTTTCCATGTACTTGCATACATATATAGCGCAATCAACACTGAAATTTTCATAGAGCAATCATTAAATGAAATTAGATTTTGTACTAAAAATAAGTAGAAAATATGAAATGAAATTAGATGTCAAAAATTTATATACCTGTTTGCTTGTTGGGGGCATTTTGCGTATTTTATTTTAATTTTTCTCATTAATTTTTTGGAATGAATCTCAAAAATCTCTAATAATCTTTCTTTCTGCAATGTCAATAGGAACAAAAATTAGTATTAATCAAATTAATTGCAAGTTTTCAGCAATCGAATACCAGCAAGGTCCAGTGAAATCCCGGCTCGTCGGCACTATGTTTGTGATTGATCGGGAAGAACATGTACTGCACGTCAGCTGTCCAGTTTTTCAACAGCTTCTGCTTGATGAAATGACCTTCCAGATCTTCAATTTTATTTACAACACCGTGCTGCGGATAAGAAAAAAAAATTTAAATCAAATACAAATGAATTTAAAATATAACAAAAAATTAATTAAAATTAGGAGTTATTAAGTCAAGACAAGACACTACGATCAAGGTCGCAGTTTATTATTTAGTCGCAGTACATGAGTTAGTAGCAGTACATTTTAATTATAAACTGCGACCTTGGTCGCAGCTCCGACCTTGGTCGCAGGTCGCAGCTGTTACATTTGTCGCAGTACCTGAGTTAGTAGCAATACATTTTAATTATAAATTGCGACCTTAGTCGCAGTACATTTTAATTATACACTGCGACCTTAGTCGCAGTACATGATTTATGCCTACACAGAGATAGAGAATATTAGTAATCTGTTCCAGAGTTGATATTACATTAAACCGTAAAGGAGAAAGTAGATTTTTACCCAAGCTTCGCTTCGGAAGAATATGCTTTTTAATCTCTCTCTTTTCTCAAGATGCTGCATGTAGAAATGAATTATATTTGCATCTAAGTCTCTACTGAACATCAGGTCCTCAATGTCATTTCTTGAAATGATGATTGCATTATCGGTATCCTGATACGCAGTAGAACTGTAAGATATTCAAAACAAAGTTAGTAATTTAATTGTTCTTATATAAAGGTATAACAGAAATTTTTTGATATGAATTAACTTACTCAGAGTAGGACTTGTCGAAGAAATATTTTATAAGAGCTTGTTGATGGGCTGCAGAATTCTGTATGATGTGGTTTCGGTCAATTCTCTCGATTTTGGCTCAGTAGAGGAAATCTCTTTGTCGCCGAAACCAGCGGTAGAACTCGCAGCCGCAGGCTGTGGAAGAGGATTTTCATTTTTTTTTCTTCTGTTTTGGATAAACAAAGTCGGAGTCATTGCGATCTCTTTCAGCGCGCTTGCGTTCTTTGACTCCCCTCTCTATTGTTCCTTTAGAGGTTTCCAAAACAGCTTCTTTTGAGGATTGCTTCTGAGGCGGAGTATGTTCTTGAATTTTTTTTCAGAAGTACTATCTTTTTGGGGTTCTTGAATCATTTGACTTATATCCACAGAAAATTTTTGCATATCTTGCCCATAAAAATTTAAAATAGATTCAGAACCCATTATTTTATCCTCTTCCAGTTTTTTCTTCTTCTCCTCTTCAGCCTGCTTCTCCATCTGCTCCTTCATTCTTTTGTTCTCCATCTGCGCCTTCCTCCTCTTCTTCTCATTCTCTTCCTCTTCCCTCCTCCTCCTCTCCTGCCCCTCCTCTTCCCTCCTCCTCTTCTCCTTCTCCTGCTCCTCCTTTTCCCTCCTCTTCTTCTCCTTCTCCTCTTCTTCCCTCATTCTCCTTTCATTCTCCTCCTCTTCCCTTCTTCTATTCTCCTTCTCCTTCTCCTCCACTTCTCTCCTCCTGTTCTCCTTTCCTTCTCTTCTTCCCTCTTCTTCTCCTTCTCTTTCTCTTCCTCTTCCCTCTTCCTCCTTTCATTCTCCTCCTCTTCCCTTCTTCTATTCTCCTTCTCCTTCTCCTCCACTTCTCTCCTCCTGTTCTCCTTTTCCTTCTCTTCTTCCCTCTTCTTCTCCTTCTCCTTCTTCGCAGCAGCGGCTGCTCTCAGCAGCTCTTCTTCTTCCTCTTCTTTAACCTTTAATTTCCTCTGCTGCCTTTTTTGTTTTTCTTCTCTCTTTTTTCTCTCCTTTTTAATTTTAATTCAGCCTTGAGTCTTTTCTCACTCTCCATATTTTCAATCTTTTTTTCAAGCTGAGAAACATAATCTCTCAAGTGCTGATTTTCAGACCTCAATTGTTTTATTTCTTCTGCTTGAACATCCGGTGGAGGTGGCAAATAACCTTCAAAAATTGGTTCTTGCTCACTCGTTTCAACCGGTTCTGGCTCCTTTTCCTCCGGGATGTCAGCTTCATTATATGTATGGCCTCCTTCATCTCCTTCACTTTCACCTTCTTCTTCTTCTTTTTCTTCTTCTTCATCTTCACCTTCATCTTCTGCTACTTCTTCTTCCTCCTCCTCTTCCCCTTCAACAGGAAGGCCAACCATATTTTTTTCAGCATTAGAGATGTTGGCCATTCGACTCAAAATCTGAAAATAAACAGAAAAAGGTAAGCTAAAAATAAAATAATGAAATAATGATACTGCGACCATGGTCGCAGTTTATTTATGAAATATTTTGGATAAGAATGCGACCATGGTCGCAGTATGTTTGTCGTGCACAAATTTATCTGCCAAGACATGCAGCTCAACACTGCGACCATGGTCGCAGTTCTGTTGAAAAGGGTATTTTCAAGAGAATGCGACCATGGTCGCACATTATTTGTCAGGCAAAAAACGAACTGCGAAAGGTGCAGCTCAATACTGCGACTATGGTCGCATTTTATTTGTACTACACATAAAAAGAAGTTTAACTTACAATATTGCTGTCAATCTTATTTAGATCAACTTCAAGTAGAGATCTGCTAATATTTTGGAGGTCCCATCTTACTGCGCGTGGGGTTTTTTCCTCCAAACCAGACCTCTGCTCAAAAATAGGTGCCCTCTCACACAGCCAATACTGCAAAAATGAAAAATTAAATTAGTTTCCACAAATTTTCTCAATTTATGGGTAAATTTCATACAATGTTGGCCAAATTTGAGATTTCTACTTACAATAATTTGCACGGAGCATCCTTGCAGCTCGTACGTGGTTTGCCTGAAGATGTCCATTGACTCAATCAGGAATTGCCAAACAGCTTTTGCCCAGCATATTGTCCTCATCAGTTGCATATTGGCAATCTGTTCCACAATATACCACGGCACCGTGCATTTACTGCCAGAGAAGAAAAGAGTGGCCGACATGTATAGGATGACTAATGTGGTAAAGTCTTGAGCTGCAAGTCTATTTATGTCTCTTATAATTTCATTTATAGACAATTGCTGCTCAGATTGTTCATCCGGTGTCACATCTAATATATCCCTCTTTCTTCTCTTGACAAGAAGATCATCCAAAGCATCTTCAATAGATACTTTTGTGATCTTCTTTATATTGGGGAAAAAATATTTTATAACCCCTCTATCTTTCATCGTACATGTTTTATTCATCACAAAATCTGCCCTATTGACAGGTAGACCAAAAGTTAGGGCAACATCCTCCACTGTTAACTCAATCTCTTTGCCCCCAATTGTAAAGGTCTTTGTATTCCTGTCATACTGGTCTAAAATACGCAGTACGGCAACGTTTGATTTTAGAGCCTTTTCAGCCCCAAATTCTTCATTGTAGAACGCCATGAAGATTGGGCCAAATGAGGTATTCTTTATCGCCTCTACGAAATCAGCCTGTATGTACTTCTTAAATTTCTTCATTAACTGGCACATTGGTTTTATGCTTGATCTCAGAGGACGAACCTGTATCTGTTGTTTACCTACGTAGGAAGAAAAATTAAACACTTTAGACCAATGATTATTTAAAAATTATAAGGGAATAAAAAGCATATTTGTTTTTAATAAACTGCGACCTCGGTCGCAGTCATGCATTGTAAAAAAACAACTAGAACCAGGACTACACTGCAATCTAGGGTCGCACTACATGTACTGCGAACAAGGTCGCACTGCGACCAAGGTCGCATAAGACTACAGTGCAATCAGAACAACTGCGACCCGGGTCAACACTGCGACCAAGGTCGCATAAGACTACAGTTCAAACAGAAACAACTGCGACACAAGTTTGATAAAAACATATTATTTAAAATAAACTGCGACCTTGGTCGCAAGAGACTACAACTCTTAATTAAACAACTACGACCCCATGTCGTCAGTATGTAAGAAAAAAAAAGTAAGTTTCATATACTGCGACCTACGTCGCATTCGTCTACAAGGAAAGGTAAAAAAAAAAAAAATTCCAAAGTCGCACAGATCTGAACTGCGACACAGTAAAAATAGAAGTAAATAATAAAAACTTTCAAAAAATAGGACCTTTATCATCTAAAGTTTGAAAATCTCTTTCTTAATTGCGACCATGGTTCCAATATTTAAAAAAAAATTAAAAAAACATGCGACTTCAGAAATAAATCTTGAAAAAATTTAAAACTATTAAAATACACAAACCCTAAAATTTTTTGAAAATATCATTTTTGTAGTACCTTTTTCGACGGATGATTTCTTAGGCGCCATCAGTTGCAAATATGTTTTTTAAAAAACGGATCAAATTTTTGAAGGAAAAGAACTAATTGGATCAGAACCGCCGGTTGAAGTTTTAGAGCTGTAAATTTTTTGGAAGACAATTTTTTTACATAAGGTAAAAGGTTGTGAGGGAGGGTATTTTCGGAAAATACAATGTTGAGGTGACTGGCATTAAATTGGGCGGGATTTTACAGGATTTTGTCCGCCAAATTTTTTTTACAGATGTGGGGCGGTGATGTTGCCACGCCCGCAGGCTGAGAAAACTCTCTCAGCCTGCAGGCTGAGGTACAGTAAGCCCTTACTATTATTAATACTATTATTATTAGTATTATTAGTGGTAGTTGTTATTAATATATTTTATCATTTTATTATGATTAATATTATTATTATTGTTGTTAGTATAAGAATGTTATTACTAATTAATTGTTGTTATTAGTGTTTATTATTATTATTTATTATCATTGTTATATTATGTTATTGGTATTAATATTATTATTAATATTATGGTTAATTTTTGTTGTTGCTAATATTAGTACTATTATTATTTTGTAGTGGTATTCATTGTTTTCCCTAATCCTTTAATCTTATTGCCCATTAAGACCCATAACCCATTAACCCACTACCCATAACCTGAAACTCATTCTCTCCCCTATATATATCATTATCATTATCTAATCTCTACCCTAACCATAATCCCCTTCATAATTATCTTCTCACAGCCACCTCATCTATGGTCGTCGTCCCCCCTCCTTGCCACACTCCATCACCACCCCGGAGCACCCTCAACCTATCCCCTTCTGCTCTAACCTCCCTGCACAACCATCCCCGGGCTTCCTCCTCACCCACGGCAGACCTCCCACATCCACCCGTCTCTCTGCGGTCTTCGTCGAGCCGCCATCGGAGCTGAGATGGCCGCATCTCCTTAGCCGTTCCACCTTTTGGCCTGGCCGCACCAGCCCACACTCCTCTGTACCAACACTCCATTACAGCCCAGCCCTAATCGTGCACAACCCCATCCAGGGCCAAGTTTATCCTTTGGTTGATACGTGCTCTACCAGCAGGCCACGACCTCCTCTGTCCCGTGCACTCATCGTCCCTGGTGCTTCGCACAGCCATAGGCCGCTAGCAGCTGCAACTTCCCCTTCATCCAGCACACCATGGCTACCTAGCCTGCCCTTCCCCACCGGCCATCTCCCTGCACAAGCCACCGCAGTACCTCCCCTCCATAGCCTGCTGCACTACCCCATCACGCACAACCTCTGGCCTACACACCCTCCACGCAACCACCCACAGCCCTCACCCGGCAATGGCCGTGTGCAACTCTCTGACAATCTCCAACAATCTCTCTCTGTGACAAGATCCTCCCACGCCGCAGCCCATAACAGCTACGCCGATGAACACCGCGACACCAGAACACTTCCATCTCCCCCGGGCCAGTCGCATCTCCTTTGTCGGAGCCCACGCTCATCACCAATCTCCTCCGCAGCCTTCACCGTCGCCGGAGATCGCCGCGGGACGTGCCTCTTCTCCCTTGCCGTGAGTTTCCTCCCTCTCTGTATATTTCATGTCATTGTGCATGAATCATTATGTGTTGTACATCTGTAGATATGTGTATTATGTGTATTAATATATGTATGGGTACATGCATGTAAGTGTATTAATATGTGTGATGGTATAATATATATGTAAGTGTTTACTGAAGTGTAGGATGTGTATATTAATATATGGTTACATGTGTATGTGTGTAGTTATGAATGCATGTGTTGTATTTATGTAGGGTGTGTGTTAAGTATATATGTGTGCATAAATGTAGATGAGTGGATATGAATGTGAATACACACACACACACATACATATACATACATACACACACACACACACACAGATATATATATATAGGTGTATGTATGTGTATTCTTGTATATGTGTGTACGGGTGTATACCAGTACGTGTGTATACTTGTGTTCATATGAGTTCATGTGTTTGATTGCATCTTATATGATGTAGATCTGTTCACGCAATCCAAAACGATAACAGAAGACCCAGACCCGATCCGGATTCATGTTCATTGTAGAACCGATACATTGGCGATTTGAAGACTGACCCATGGGATAATTCGAGATCCATACTGGTTTGTGCAGTGAAGACCAGACGGTGATTCAGATCCAAAATCGCGTCATTTTATGTGAGTGTTTGTTCTTATATTAATTCTTTATTTACCATTGTCAATAGGTGTCTGTGTCTTACTTGTATCATTTTATGTGACCATCTAATATATTTTACCAATATGATTACTTGTATCACTTCATGAGATATCAATGAACAATCAATTTAATTATATAGCTTATTTGAGTATTTATCTGTGTCATTTCATGTGTTTTAATTGTAAAATGAAAGCGATGAGAATTACCGTGTAGCTTTGGGCAATCGGTCGTGTCCACGAGGAGGAATGCGATAGAAGCTTTTCAGTGTTTTTGTTACAAGCAAAGAATGGTGTTGTTTTTTTTCTTTTTAGTTGAAAGAGAATGGAGAGAAGGGAAGTTATTAAAAGAAAAAATTGAAACTTAGAGAAGGCTTTGAAAAAGGTGATCTTTTAAAAAGTGTTGAAAATTGTTTGGTTGTTTTTAATATAGGAAACAAATCTGGGCTCTCTATCGTACTATTCAACGATATGTTCTTCTCTTGAAATTCTTAATGCCTCAATTTGATCATAGGCAAAAACTTAAGCTTTAGTTTTGAAAGTCTTTAAGCAAAGCAAATAAGATCGTTTGGAAAAGTTTAACTCTTTTTCTTAAGAAATCCTCTTGAACTGAATGTTAAATCATCAAGTTTTAATTCAAGTATGAAATAAAAGCAAGTTCAAGTGATATTTTAAAAGATAGAAAAGTTTAAAAATCCAAACCCATCCTAATGTGCCTTCAAGAATACTTTCAAAGAAGAAAGGCTTAGTTTAAGGCATGCAAATGATTCCGTTGGTTTCTTTAAAACAAAACCATTCAAAACAAGAGGGATCGAAGAGAGAGACGATAGTGAGCCCAAGAAAAAAAATTTAGCTACTCATACAAAACTAGACATGCAAATTAAACAAGACATACCCGTGAATTGGAGTGGAAGAGGAGAAAACTTGATCCTTTATTGATGTCACTTTAACATTCAGATTACAATCACTCTATTCCTCTCTCTCACTGGTATTTGGATTGAACTATAAATTAAAGAACAGAGATACAACTTCTCTATACTATCTAACAAAGAACCTAAACTCTAAAAATAAAGAAAAATACTTAAACTAACTTCCGGTCCCCTTTTCTCTGAAAATTACAGTATTTATAGGCAAAACCCAAACAGGGGGTCGCATGAAGATAGGGGGAGCAAACGCTCCCTCAACAAACCCTAACAAGATCGCGAAAACGCGGCTATGACTGCGTTTCTGCGGCCATGGTGCGGCCAGGTGGCCAGGTTGGTGGGTCCCGCTCGTTTGGTGATTCCCCTTTATCTTCTGCTGGTTTTCCCGTTTCAGCTCCAGGATTTGACGAAATAGCATTTGATCTTTGGCTTTAACCACTTGATTTGGGAAGATTCATTTTAACCAGTTTTTAACCTCTTTGCTTTGCCATGATCTGTCCTGATTTCCTGGTTTCAAATTAATTCTGAATTAAATCAGAATTTGATGGGCTTTTGGGCTTGTTTTTCTTTCTTATACTTTAGCAATGGGCCTGCATTTCATAAAGAAAAATTGGAATCATTAATATGATTTATTTAGATAATAAACATGATAATGTGATAATATATATACAATATATATGACCAATCACACCCTCACACTTATCTTTTGCTCGCCCTCGAGCAAAACATCAAAACTAATCCTAATCAATTATTAGACCACTTTCGCAGGTCACTCGATTGCACTGAGCATGTGCAACAAGCCGTTAAACCTCTAGGTTACCCCTAGAGGACGAGTTTTGTCTCGTGAGGGTTTTCAGTGGATTGCACCCACAAAATTCATAAAGAAAGAGAAAAAATGTTAATATTTTCGAAAAGCATTTTGAAAAGAAAAAATATTTGAAGTATATTTGTAAGAGTTCAAGTAATCTATAAGTTATAGGAATATCAAACTTTCCATTCCTAAACTTAGTCTTTATTCAAAAATATATCATCAATCAAAGTAAGGCGTCAAATTATATTTCTCATCTAATCTATTACTTTTCCTTGAGTCATATGCACCATCGTGACCGTGAAGTTTGACTAAGAGTTCTTTAACATTAACTCCTATGCCTTAATTATATTTATTTTTGGTGGTATTTATTCCTCAATTCCATTAAGCTTTCTAATCTGCCCATGTAACGAGCCTTTAGTCGGTGATACTTAAACCAGGTGAGAAAACACCCCTAAGGACTTAAACACTCGAGCAGACAAGGCCACGAAACCAAGGGTTTTTATTTATAAAATGTACCCCTTTTAGGCATGAATACTTATGCTTCATGAGGCACAAATATCCAACTTAATCAAAGGATTTTATATATATATATATATATATATATATATATATATATATATATATATATATATTTCAAACTTATCTAATTATCTTTGCATAAATACCAAGCCTTGCTTAGGCCAAAGCACCTAGCTAATAATAATTTAGATATATATATATATATATATATATATATATATATATATATATATATATATATATATATATATATATATATATATATATATATATATATATATATATATATATATATATATTCTTTTTTTTGTATAAGGCATAAGAATTTTTGTCTTTGAACCCTAAGTGTGTAAGTGTATAAAGTGTACATATTTCTTCAAGGTAAAGATCAAGACTAAATTACTTTCATCAATTTTCTTCCTGACTCTGAAAATCAAACAAGTTATCTTATTTTGACCAAGTATAAGAAATCCTAATTATGATTTTCTTATTCCTTAAAATTGACTTAATTTCTTACAAAAAATATATCAAAATATTGTTCTTACCTTTCAAAAAGTTTATATATATATATATTGTTTTGTTTTCTTCTTTTTTTTAAGTTATATTAGTCATGTTAGAGCCCTCCCCCACACTTATCACTGCATTGTCCCTAATGTATGAAAGAAATGTATAGATGCATGAAATAAAATGTAAAAGAGGAAAGTTACCGATACACCAGGTCGAAAAGACCCATAGCCGTTTCATTTACCGGCACCGATTCCAAGAAAGGTTTAAGGCGTTGACCACTTACCTTAAAGTCATTTCCATTCTTGGTGTCACTGATCTCTACAGCACAATGTGGAAACACGGTTTTTACAACGAATGGCTCAGTCCATCTTGATTTTAATTTTCCTAGAAAAAGATGAAGCCTAGAATTATAGAGTAAGATTTTTTGTCCAGGGACAAAAGTTTTTCTTATGATGTATATATCATGAAAAATCTTAACTCTATCTTTAGTGATTTTAGCATTTTCATAGGCCTCATTTTTCAACTCCTCTAATTCAGAAATTTGTAATTTCCGAAGGTCACCGGCCTTAGTCAAGTCGAAATTCAACTGCTTGATTGCCCATAAGGCCTGATGCTCTAACTCAATGGGTAAGTGGCAATCCTTCTCAAAGACTAACCTATAATGAGACATCCCTAGAATCGTCTTGAAAGCAGTCCTGTAAGCCCATAGGGCGTCTACAAATTTGGTGGACCAATCTTTCCGATTTTGGTTCACAGTCTTCTCCAAAATAAGCTTGATTTGTCTATTGGAGACCTCAACCTTGCCCACTGGTTTAAGGATGATAAGGTGTGGACAACTTGTGAGTTATGGCATACTTTCGCATAAGAGCTTCAAAGGATCTATTGTAAAAGTGAGTACCATTATCACTGATGATAGCACGAGTAGTTCCGAAGCGTGAGAAAATGTTCTCTTTCAAAAACTTTATGACAACTTTGTTATCATTAGTTCTACTAGGAATGGCTTCTACCCACTTTGTCACATAGTCCACAGCAACCAATATGTATTGGTTTCCAAATGAGTTAGGAAATGGACCCATAAAGTCGATGCCCCAAATATCAAAGAGTTCTATTTCTAGAATTGGACTGAGAAGCATCATATCTTGTTTTGAGATCCTTCCCACCATCTTGCATCTAGGGCACATCTTGCAAAATTCATAAGCATCTTTAAACAAAGTGGGCTAATAGAAACCACTTTGTAGCACTTTTTCAGCAGTCTTGCGAGGACCAAAGTGTCCACTGCATGCAAGTTCGTGACAAAAGGATAAAACACTCTTAACCTCTTCATCGGGAATGCATCTCTCCTCCCAAAAGAAATATCGAACTTGAGATAAGAACCGGTAGACATCCTTTTTTGACCATGAGATGGAGTTTGATTCGTGACTAAGTAGTTCACTATGTCGGCAAACCAAGGTTCCCAAAGGTAGCTAAGAGTTATTTTTCAGGAAAGTTTTCATTAATGGGTAATTCATTGTATGCAAAGTTAGGGATGCGTGAGAGATGGTCAGCGACAATGTTTTCTATGCCTTTTTTTATCTCGAATCTCGAGATTAAATTTTTAAAGAAGGAAGATCCAACGAATGAGTCGGGACCTTGGCAGCCTTTTTAAGAATAAGGTACCTAAGCGCAGAATGATCAATGAAGACAGTCGTTTTTGGCCCAAGTATGTATGGACGAAATTTCTCTAAGGCAAATACTATAGCCAAGAATTCCTTCTCGGTTGTAGTGTAGTTCATTTGGGCATCATTCAGAGTCTCACTTGAGTAGTAGACCACATACTGCTTATTATCAATGTGCTATTCTAAGACAGCGCCTATGACAAAATCTATAGCGCCGCACATGAGCTCAAATGACTTTGACCAATCAGGGACAGAAATGATTGGTGTAAAAATTAGCTCTTTCTTAAGTTTCTCCCAAGCATTAAGATATCCATTATCAAAAGTGAAATACACGTCCTTAGCTAAAAGGTTAGTCAAGCGGCTAACAATCTTACTAAAGTCCTTAATAAACTTCTGATAGAACCCAGCGTGTCCTAAGAAGGATCGGATATTCTTCACGCATTTGGGCATATGAAGCTTAGCAGTGACATCAGTCTTAGTTTTATCCACGTCAATCCTTTTTTTAAGATTTCATGTCCTAAGACAATTTCATATTTTACCATGAAGTGGCATTTCTCCCAATTTAATGTCAAGTTTTTCCCAGCTCAACGTTAGACGACAAGTTCTAGGTAGTGAAGACATTAATTGAATGAATCTCTATAGATGGAGAAATCATCCATGAAAATTTCAAGGAACCATTCTATCATGTTAGAAAATAGTCTCAACATGCAATGTTGAAATATTGCTAGGGTGTTGCACAAACCGAAAGGCATTCGGTGATAAGCAAACATCCCAAATGGACATGTAAACGTGGTCTTCTCTTGGTCCTCCCGAGCTATAGGAATCTGATTGTACCCTGAGTAACCGTTCAAGAAACAGTAATACTCGTGGCCAGCTAGACGTTCAAATATTTGATTAATGAAGAAAAGAGAGAAGTGGTCCTTATGAGTGGCAACATTTAATTTTCTATAGTCAATGCAAACCCGAATATTGGTAGGGAGTTAAGTTTAGACTAACTCTTTGTTCTCATTTTCTTCTACGGTGAATCCGGATTTCTTCAGCACCGTGTGGACAGGACTGACCCATTGACTATCAAAAATGGGATAAATGATCCCATTGGCTAAGAGTTTTAAAATTTCAGCAAGAATAACCTCTTGCATCATAGGGTTTAACCTACACTGTAGGCCCCTCTTTGGTGTCTTCTCTTCATTGAGATGAATGTGATATTGAACTATGGCTAGACCCAATCCCTTGATATCGGTCATAGTCTAATTAATGGATTTCCTATATTTTCTAAGAACTGGCATAAGCCTTTCTTCTTGCCCTGTAGTCAGATGAGACGCGATGATAACTGGAAGAGTTTCTTGTCGCGATGATAACTGGAAGAGTTTCTTGTTCGCCTAAGTAGACGTACTTGAGATAATTGGACAATGCTTTCAATTCTAGAGGAGGGGAAAGGAAGAGTCAAGTTGGTTGGCTTCAGATTCGGTGAAATAGGGCTTGATGCTCATTTCACAGCAGATTCGACAATCTAATCATGATTGAAATCTTTAGATTCGAACTCCAACTCAATTTCTAGCTCTATCTTCTCACTGTGCTCACTCGTTAAGTTCTCAACGAGTTTACTTAAAATGTTTGATCCTCTACATCATGGGATTGCTCTTCTAGATTAAAGACATTGACTTCTTTAGTCATATCTCCAAAGGTTAACCTCATGGATCCGCTCCTACAATTGATAATTGTGTTGACACTAGTAAGGAATGGACGCCCTAGCATATTAGAAGTTTGAGACCTAGGATTGGACACAAGTTGTGTCTCAAGAATATTGAAATCGATGGGGTAGATAAATTCCCTAACCAAGATAAGGACATTAGTAATTTACCCTTGAAAAGTTTTACTAACTGGTCAACCAATTGGATAGTGATTGATCAGCCAAATCAAGGAGTGCACAACTAATTTCAGTTTGTCTTATTGTGCAAGCAATGGTAGAACAATCCAGATCCTTATACTTAACAAGGATAGGACCTGATAGTAGCTCACTGATGTTAGTGGCTAAGAAGACTTTCTTGAGTAAATTAGTCTTTCTCTTCTTGGTTCACATTGTAGACTGTCTAGAAAAGCACTGAGGATAAGTCATCATAAAACAGAGTCCAAACTCCAGATGCGGGGCTAATTATAGCCACTAGTATAATGCCAAGGCACAGAGCATGGAACCCGCGCCTCAACATCAGTACAGTATCAAGACACGAGGGCCTGAAGCCCGTGCCTGGTAGAGTTCGAAACTCACGTCGAGCAAGGTTCAAAGTCAACGACAATACGCAAGGCTCAAAGCCCGCATCTCGGTTATAACTGCCCTCATTACTGGGTCAATTACTGCCCACGAAATGAGGGAGTTAACCCCCATTATGGAGTATTTTTAGGGGACAATTTTACCCCCTAAAACCTCTATAAATGGCCCAGTTTGCTATGGAAGAGGGCCAGAAAATTTTGGTCAGAAGAACTTCAGTTGTAAGCCTTAGAAGGACCAGAATCTCCAGCTAAAAAGAGAGAGAGAGAGTTCAACTCTCCTAACAACTTGCTGCGTACAAGTTTGTTCCTGCCTAAAGTCTCTTTGTGATTTTTGGTTGGACAGAGGCTGTGTTACTTCATCCACCGTTCAAAGAGAAGATTCCTAAAAGATCGTGACGTTCACCCGGTTAACGAAAAATAAGAATTACTTTCCATCGCCACATCAAGAACCCAGCACTAAACAAAGAGAAGATTTGAGCTTAAATATCTTCTCTCTCTTGTAATCAGAGTATTAATCTGTTGTAATACCCCGTTCCCAGAATACGTACTTATCTGCGTATTCAGTTTTTTCGATCATATTTTTTTTAATTTACTTCTTATATTTGTTTTTGTTTTATGATTATTTATGTGATCTTTTGCATTGGATCCGGGTTCGTGGAGTCGGAGTCAGCCATAGTCTGGACTGGGGACCTGATCCTAGTATATTATTTGATTTAGTCTTTTCGGTAGTCCAATTTGACTGATTTCACTTTCAAACACTATTTTCCAATATTTTAGATTTCTCATAATTTTTCTGAATTATTTTTATAAAAACCCTAAAATCGGGATTAATCGGTACCGCAAGTTTATTCACAGATTTTTTTAATTTACAAAGAGTCAAATTTTAAGAAACCGCTTTCACATATTTTCTTAAAATAATTTTTACTATATTAATACATTTTTCAGGAATTTTCAGAATTTATCAGATTTCGGCCAGATTTGGTGTCGACCGATATCGGCGGTCGATTCCAAAATTTTTAATTTAAAAATTATAAATAATTTCTTGAAATAGATTTCACTATGATTCTTAGAATAATATTCTTGATTTTTGAGAATTTTTGCGGGTCGTTCCGAGATACTTGATTTTCAGACGATTCTGGTATTTTCCGAAAGATTTCTGCATCCGCAACCGAATCTGAGGAATCTGCCACTTTAATTATTTCTACTTTTTCTTCCAATCAAATAATTTATTTTTTTCATTTTCTTTCCTTTCTTTTCCTTCCACCATATTCTAAAACATTCTCCATTTTTTCATTACCTTCTATACCTTTCCACCAAAAATATCTCTTTCAAAATATCCCAAATCACTCAATTACCCTCTTTCATCACCTCCAAACCATTCAATTACCCTCTCCTATCACATGGCCGGCCAAGGGCCACCTCATCCTCTCCATTTTACAAAAAAAACCCCTCCCTAAATCCTTTTTCATCTCCTTCAAATCCAATTCCAAATATAAACCTTTTCTTCTTCTTTCCTTTTCATTTTTCTCCATCAAAAACCCTAATCACCACCAACTCTCCCTTCACCTCCTCCACAACCACAACAACTACAACTCCTCCAACTCTTTTCATCTTCTTCCTCCTCCATCTCCATTTAAACCACCACAAACTCTAAAAACTCTACCAAAATCTCAAACATCCCTTTTACCTTCTCCAAAAATACCACCACCACTAAAACCCTCCGCCAAATCACCACCTAACGATCAACTCCTAGGCTGGCCACCCTCATTGGCTAGGGGCTGAGCCCCCTTCTCCGGCAACACCTCCGGCGACCACTCCGGCTATCATTCCGGAGACTATTCCAGCGACAACTTCACACCTTAAAAACTCCATCACCACCACTTCAAATCTCCTATCTTCACCACCACCTCTTTTATTCTTCTCCACCACCACTATCTCCACTCTCCTCCTCACAACACCACCTTCGTCACCCCTATTTCAATCTTCAACATCACCATTATCTTCATCTACTCCAATTTCCTTTCATCCTCATCCAAACATCCAACTCTACCAAATTCCAACCACCACCAACACCTTCACCTTCACCATCTCCTCTCCTTTATCATGGTCGGCACCACCATGGGGTGGCGCACCACCCCTAGAGCTTGCGACCACCCAAGGGCCAAGCCCCCCTCTCCTTCCCTCGCTTCGTGTTTTTCCTCTCCTGGGAATTCGAACCCGCAAAGCTTCAAAAAGTGGTGTTTTAGGCGAGTGACTTTCCTCGCCAAAAATAAACTTGTATTAAAAAAATTGGTATTGTGTTGTATCTAGTATCAGTCCGGTGTGATTATACAGGTGGGTGTGTATATTCTGTGGACATGTCTAGACTTGAACTGGACTGATATACTGTATGCTTATAATAGGATTGAACAACTCATGCAGGTACCTTTGTACCAACTCTGGGTTTCTGCCCACTCTCAGGATGGCTACCCAATGGTTCCGGGCCTGTACTCTTATGAATTTCGTGGTAGCTACCGAGAAGTGCGCTTAGACCCTGAGCGTACTTTGGCCTGGGCTCTCTACTCAGCCTTCAGGCTTCACTACTCCACGGTAGAATAAATATTAACATAATATAGCTTGCTCGTGTGGTACTAACATGCAGGTACTCTTATACCGACTCATGGTTATGCCCACTCTCAGGCTAGTTACCCAATGGTTTCAGGCCTGTACCCTTATTGGTTTCGTGGTAGCTACCGAGAGTGCACCTAAACCCTGAGCGTACTTTAGCCTCCGGGCTCCGCGCACTTCCTCGAAAGAGGAGTACGCTTAGACCATCAGGTCTCTCAGCTCCGCCTGATGGGCACACTTAGTGCTCAGCGTTTTATTCCCTAAATTCGTCTAGGTGAGATGCTGTCAAATTTTCTACTCGCACTTTAAGTAGAGTCGTCTCGGTAACCTCGCCAAGCGCTTTGTGACTAAACACTGTTCGCTGTCTATGCCTCCAGCCTGCCCAGCTCCGCTTGATTGTGCTCAACTATTACTCTATTACTTGCCATGTACATACTTGTTATGTTACCACTTGACATACACATGTCTGTATTACTTAACTACTGATGTGTTATCACCTGACACCTGACATGCTACTACTTATCACCTACCTCCTGTTATATTAACACTTGACCTGTAGTTATCACATTTACGGGAATCCTGTCGTGTTTTCCTTTATTATATACAGTGACCTATTATCTTGTATTATATACAGTGACCTGTACTTCTGTTATACATGGACTCATGTACTTCTGAATTGTTATTCCCGTAAATTGATAATTATATAATATTATAATAAGACAACTTGCACCCGGTTTGGGGGAAACTGATGGGTCCTGAATAGTCATGTTTATGGTGGTCTTATCGAGTCACGCGTGGCCACATACTTGAGGGATCACCTGGAGGCCACCAGGAATTCCGTGGGGTGTGCTGGCACCCCTACTCCTGATTATTCCTGCCGAGTATGCACACACCCTAGGCTTATTTCTATGGGATCTGTGATACTCTATTCCGTTCGGACGTATATAAGTCCGGTACCTAGCGGTACGTTCCGGCTCAGCACCGGATACTCCTGGACCGTTGTCCCGGGCATGTACGAAGCCCATCTTAAACATGGTTCGTCGAACTTCATCAGTTTCCAAATAACTTGCTTAATAAGTTATAAGTGAAAGTTTGTGGAATGGGATGCATACTAAAGCCTACAACTTAGACGGCCCCAATTATAATAAGATGCTAATATACCATTTGTTGTGTTGTTTTTAACTCGGGTTGTATGCGCTCGGATTACGATGACATGGGATAAAGGTATATAGATGAAGGTTTTCTTATTTGGATTATTCCTTTGACGTACTAGTCCCATGGAGTCGTGACCTAAGTTTGTCCGCATGGTTTTGCTCATAATCGGCTTTATTCAGTTTTATCAGTTTTATCAATTTTATGTTAGTTTAGAGGATATCTGATGTTGTCCTATCTGCTTTATTTTCTGTCTCCATATATGTTCTTGTATGCATGTTCTCACGACACAGTTTTCAATGATGCTTATGACTTGAATTTATCGATACACGTGTGCTTATGTTTGCACGCCACTTGGCATTCGCATCACCACTCGCTAGGGAGTTCTGACTCCTCTGGATCCCCATGTCCAGGTCTCAGAGCTAGCAGCGTATGGATTCTCCCTATTGCTGACCTGAGAGGTGCAGCGGTAGTGTGGATCTCCAGTAGATCATCTGAAGTCCGATCCTTCCAGCCCTTCTATGCGTCTCTTGAGTTTTCCTTCTGTTAACTCTTGAGCGCCTTTTGTACTGTTCATTCTTATACATCTCTTTGTATTCTCGCATTTGCGCCTATCGATGATGTAATATTATTGCAATATTGTGTCACAACTGGTGATAACTTTGTAATTATACTCATATGTTGGAATGTATATTGCACCACATGCTTCCGTACTCTGATTCTTGCTTGTACTAATGCTTAGCGTATATACGTGAGGATTATTTTGACCTGCGTATATACGTCGCAGTAACGTCTCCGTACCCGCGGGATCGGGGCGTTACAGGATGGTATCAGAGCCTAGGGTCTCACATCCTCAGTACGTCCAGACAGCAAATTAATGGTAAAGACAAGAGTCCTCGTTATACAATCCAACTACATGTGCAGCGTTATCTCTCTCTTTCTTCTGATCTATTTCTTGAATCCTGAGACCTTTCAATCTTTTACCTTCTAACTCTTCTTTCTACCCCTTCAACCAACTCAGATATGGAAAGACGGGGAACACGCAATGGTCTTGGTACTTCTCAAGATGGATCAGCAGAGATAATGATAGCTTGATGAGGGTACTTCAAGGGATGATGCAAAGTCAACAGCAACAGATAGAGCTTCTACGTCAAGGACTATTGGTTGCACCCCGAGAGCAGAGGCCAGGTAATGTGTCAGATTTCAGGAGATTATATTCGGCAATCTTTTCAGGCATAGAGAAGCCCTTGAATGCAGAATAATGGCTGGTAGACATGACAGACCTCTTGAAAGCAGCCCGAATCCCTGAGGAGAACCAAGTGGAAGTGGCCAAGAAACAGCTGAGAGATGTGGCCAGAACCTGGTGGTTGGCGGAAGAAGCAACACTGGAGAAACCCATTACGTGGGACCAGTTTTCAAAGGGTTTCTACGAAAGATTCTTCCCTGCAACAGTTCAAAAGGAAATGGAAGAATAATTTATCCGACTACAACAGCGAAACTGGTCAATGGATGAATATGCTGCCGAATTTCTTAAGACTTAGCAGGTTTGCACCTTACATGGTGACAGACGAAGAGAAACGGGTTAGCAGATTTCAGCAAGGGCTGAAGATGAATGTCCAGATGTTTCTTATTCCTCAACAGCTGAAGACGTACTCCCACGTTCTCTCCATTGCCCGTGAAGTGGAATGAGGACTGGAGAAGAAGAGCGAGAACCAGGTGTAGAACAAGCCAGCAAAGAGGCCCTTTCCTTGATGAACGAAGAAAAAGCAGCCAGGAACACCAATGGTCCGATAATCAAGCGACCATTCCAACCTCCCCTTCAGCAGATGATATGCGGGTACTGCCGAAAGCTCGGACACATCAACGCAATTGTCGAAAAGCTAATGGCTATGTTTGGTATGTGGATCCGGAAATCACTCGATGGGTGATTGTCCATTCAAGAAGACCTATCCAACACCACCAACATTTCCAGCACGAGCAGCTCCCCCAGTACTTCCAGCCCCACCACAGAGAGGGAACCCAGAACCCATTAGCCGAAGAGCTCCATTCCCACCCCAGCAGCATGGTCAGCCACAAAGAGAAGCAAGAACTAGAGCAGATCATGGCAGAGGCCAAGTTTACAACATGTCAGCAGAGGCATTAGGCGAAGCAGCAGCAGAATATGAAGCCCAGTATCCAGAACAGGAACCTTGAAGATATCATTGTAACAGCTGCTACCCCTGATCTTTTGTATTTTGAGTTGGTAATCTTTCTTAAATATTCCACTTATCATAGTCTCATTGTCGACCCTAGTCTCTCCTGTGTTCATCTTCCCCTTATCGAAATTTCGAGGACGAAATTTTTGTAAGGTGGATAGAATGTAACACCCCGTTCTCGGAATACGTACTTATCTGCGTATTCAGTTTTTTCGATCATATTTTTTTAATTTACTTCTTGTATTTGTTTTTTATTTTATGATTATTTATTTGATCGTTTTGCATTGGATCTGGGTTCGTAGACTCAGAGTCAGCCATAGTTTGGACCGGGGACCCGATCCTAGTATATTATTTGATTTAGTCTTTTCGGTAGTCTAATTTGACTGATTTTAGTTTCAAACACTATTTTCTAATATTTTAGATTTCTCATAATTTTTCAGATTTTTTCAGAATAATTTTATAAAAACCCTAAAATCGGGATTAATCGGTATCGAGGTTTATTCACTAATTTTTAATTTATAAATAGAGTCAAATTTTAAGAAACCGCTTTCACATATTTTCTAAGAATAATTTTTACTATCTTAATACATTTTTTAGGAATTTCAGAATTTATTAGATTTCGGCCAGATTTGGTGTCGACTAATATTGGCGGTCAATTTTAGTATTTTTAATTTAAAAATAATAAATAATTTCTTGAAATAGATTTTACTATGATTCTTAGAATAATATTCTTGATTTTTGAGAATTTTTGCGGGACGTTCCGTGATACTTGATTTTCGGACGATTCTGGTATTTTTCTGAAAGATTTCCGCATCCGCAACTGAATCCGGGGAATCCGCCACTTTAATTATTTCTACTTTTTCTTTCAATCAAATAATTTCTCTTTTTCCTTTTTCTTTCTTTTCTTTCCTTCCACCATATTCTAAAACATTCTCCATTTTTCCATTACATTCTACACCTTTCCACCAAAAATATCTTTCAAAATATCCCAAACCACTCAATTACCCTCTCCCATCACCTCCAAACCACTCAATTACCCTCTCTCATCGCATGGCCGGCCAAGGGCCATCTCATCCTCTCCATTTTACAAAAAAAAACCCCTTCCTAAATCCTTTTTCATCTCCTTCAAATCCAATTCCAAATATAAACCTTTTCTTCTTCCTTCCTTTTCATTTTTCTCCATCAAAAACCCTAATCACCACCAACTCTCCCTTCACCTCCTCCACAACCACAATAACTACAACTCCTCCAACTCTCTACTATCATCTTCTTCCTCCTCCATCTCCATTTAAACCACCACAAACTCCAAAAACTCCACCAAAATCTCAAACATCCCCTTTACCTTCTCCATAAATATCTCCACCACTAAAACCCTCCACCAAATCACCACCCCATGATCAACTCCTAGGCTAGCCACCCTCCTTGGCTAGAGGGGCCGAGCCCCCCTTCTCCGGCAACACCTTCGGCGACCACTTCGGCAACTATTCCGGCGACAACTTCACACCTTAAAAACTCCATCACCACCACTTCAAATCTCCCATCTTCACCACCACCTATTTTATTCTTCTCCACCACCACTATCTCCACTCTCCTCCTCATAACACCACCTTCATCACCCCTATTTCAATCTTCAACATCACCATCATCTTCATCTACTCCAATTTCCTTTCATCCTCATCCAAACATCCAACTCCACCAAATTCCAACCACCACCAACACCTTCACCTTCACCATCTCCTCTCCTTTATCATGGCTGGCCATCACCTGGGCCTCCACCATGGGGTGACACACCACCCCTAGAGCCGGCGGCCACAGAAGGGCCAAACCCCCCTCTCCTTCGCTCGCTTCGTGTTTTTCCTCTCCCGGGAATTCGGACGCGCAAAGCTTCAAAAAGTGGTGTTTTAGGCGAGTAACTTTCCTCGCCAAAAATAAACTTGTATTAAAAAAATTGATATTATGTTGTATCTAGTATCAGTCTGGTGTGATTATACAGGTGGGTATGTTGTATTCTGTGGACATGTCTAGACTTGAACCGGACTGATATACTGTATGCTTGTAATAGGATAGAACAACTCGTGCAGGTACCTTTGTACCAACTCTGGGTTTCTGTCCACTCTCAGGATGGCTACCCAATGGTTCTAAGCCTGTACCTTATGGGTTTCGTGGTAGCTACCGAGAAGTGCGCTTACACCCTGAGCGTACTTTGATCCCGGGCTCTCTACTTAGCCTTAAGGTTTCACTACTCCATGGTAGAATAAATATTATCACAATATAGCTTGCTCGTGTGGTACTAACATCGTAGGTACTCTTATATCGACTCTAGGTTATGCCCACTCTCAGGCTGGTTACCCAATGTTTTTAGGCATGTACCCTTATTGGTTTCTTGGTAGCTATCGAGAGTGCGCCTAAACCCCGAGCGTACTTTAGCCTCCGGGCTCCGCTCACTTCCTCAAAAGAGGAGTGCGCTTAAACCATCAGGTCTCTTAGCTCCACCTGATGGGCATACTTAGCGCTCAGCGCTTTGTTCACTAATTCATCTAGGCGGGATGCTGTCAGATTTTCTACTCGCACTTTAAGCCGAGTCGTCCCGGTAACCTCGCCAAGCGCTTTAGTGACAATACACTGTTAGCTGTCTGTGCCTCCAGCCCGTGCAGCTCCACTTAATTGTGCTCAGCTATTACTCTATTACTTGCCATGTACATACTTGTTATGTTACCACTTGACATACACCTGTCTGTATCACTTAACAACTGACGTGTTATCATCTAACACCTGACATGCTACTACTTATCACCTACCTCCTGTCATATTAACACTTGACCTGTGATTATCACATTTACGGAAATCTTGTCATGTTTTCCTGTATTATATACAGTGACATGTTATCCTGTATTATATACAGTGACCTGTACTCCTGTTATACATGGACTCATGTACTCCTGAATTCCTGATCATGTCCTGTTCCTGCTATTCCCGTAAATTTATAATTACATAATATTATAATAAGACAACTTGCACCCAGTTCGGGGAAAACTGATGGGTCATGAATAGTCATGTTTATGGTGGTCTTATCGAGTCACGTGTGGCCACATACTTGAGGGATCACTTGGCGGCCACCAGGAATTCCGTGGGGTGTGCTGACACCCCTACTCCTGATTATTTCTGCCGAGTATGCACACGTACTAGGCCGATTTCTATGGGATCTGCAATACTTTATTCCTGTTCGGGCGTACATAAGTCCCGGTACCTAGCGGTACGTTCCGGCTCTGCACCGGATACTCCTGGACCGTTGTCCCGGGCATGTACGGGGCCCATCCTAAACATGTTTCGTCGAACTTCATCAGTTTTCAAATAACTTGCTCTATAAGTTGTAAGTGAAAGTATGTAGAATGGGACGCATACTAAAGCCTACAATTTAGACGGCCCCAATTATAATAATATGCTAATATACCATTTGTTGTGTTGTTTTATAACTCGGGTTGTATGCGCTAGGATTACGATGACATGGGATAAAAGTATATAGATGAAGGTTTCCTTGTTTGGATTATTCCTTTGACGTACTAGTTCCATGGAGTCGTGACCTAAGCTTGTACGCATGGATTTGCTCATAATCAGCTTTATTCAGTTTTATCAGTTTTATCGATTTTATGTTAGTTTAGGGGATATCTGATGTTGTCCTATCTGCTTTATTTTCTGCCTCCATATCTGTTCCTGTATGCATGTGCTCACGACACATTTTTCAATGCATGCTTATGACTTGAATTTATCGATACATGTGTGCTTATATATGCACGCCACTTGCATTCACATCACCACTCGCTAGGGGTTCTGACTCCTCTAGATCCTCATGTCCAGGTCTCAGAG
This sequence comes from Agave tequilana, assembly GCA_038442645.1. Taxonomy (NCBI): domain Eukaryota; kingdom Viridiplantae; phylum Streptophyta; class Magnoliopsida; order Asparagales; family Asparagaceae; genus Agave; species Agave tequilana. Next base: position 31,709 of record JAVJIF010004292.1, on the reverse strand, counting down.
CTTGCAGCGTGTGGATTCTCCCTGTTGCTGACCTGAGAGGTGCAGCGGTAGCGTGGATCTCCAGCAGACCATCTGAAGTCCTATCCTTCCAGCCCCTGTGTGTCTCTCGAGTTTTGCTTCTGTTAACTCGTGAGCGCCTTTTGTACTGTTCATTCTTATACATCTCTTTTATTCTCGCATTTGTGCCTATCGGTGATATAATATTATTGTAATATTGTGTCACATCTGGTGATAACTTTGTAATTATACTCATATGTTGGAATGTATAATGCACCACATGCTTCCGTACTCTGATTCTTGCTTGTACTGATGCTTAGCATATATACGTGAGGATATTTTTACCTGTGTATATACGTCACAGTAACGTCTCCGTATCCGCGGGATCGGGGCGTTACATCCGTTGTAATTCTTCATTGATTCAAGAAAATTTTACACGAATTTCTTGCACCAAATAAGAGATGGCGACTCCGCTGGGGACTACTTTCTCTACCGATGAGCAAGTTGTGTCACAAAGTGACGTCACCTACATGGGAAAAATGGTCGAATCGCTTGTCGTGGAGTTCGACCAGGAAAAATATGAAGAGTTCCTCTCTTCTGGCTCTAAGAGCCCTAGGGCGCGGCAGTACCACAAGGTCTCCTCAGGGACCCGCTCTTAAGTCCGCTCTGAGACCCCTTTAGATGCGACTGACAAGAAGGATGTCGTGGCTAACCGCATCATACGTAACGCCCGTGTCAACGTCTCTCACAAGACCGCAAGGATAGCGTTGCTGATGCTCAGCCCGCTTATGCCCGTCCTCTCCTTAGATCCAGGCTACCAGGGGTACCCAACAACCCGTACGGCGTAACCAGAATGCTGAACGTAGAAAGAGACGACGCGCGTGTCAACTATAGACGCAAGAAGCTGGAATAACTATCTGTCTAGTAGATACAGGACGCGAGGTTCAAGCCCGCGTCTCTTCTGAATCACGTCAGACGCACGAAGTCCATGTTTGGAAACCTAAACGCGAAGCTCACCAAACTTGCGTTTCTGAAGCTCCACTTCCCAAACGCGACGTTCAGTAGCGCAAGATCCGTGCCTCTCATCTGAGACACGAGACCCGCATCTCTACAGCTACACGTGGGACCCACAAGGCCGTTTCTCATGTGTCGCTAGCCAGATGTGACAATCAGCAACGCGAGGCCCGCGTCTCTTCTTAGCAGAGGCGCGAGACCCACTTTTTAGAGCCAAAAACGAGAGCCGTGTCTGTCTTACAGGACATGAGCTTCGTGTCTCGGAACCCTGTGTCTCAGCTTCGCAATGCAACGATGGCTCTCAGAAGCTGAAAAACCCCTCGGAAACCCGAGGCTAATCTCCTTGGTCCTCCTTTGACAGACCTAAGAGATTATTTGACAAAGAAAAGGAGTGCTAATCAGATCACTCCATCTTGTTGTTGTGAACGGCTCGTCACGGCAATGCTCTCTAAATGCCGTTGTAGTTCACATGCAAGCAGACAGTCGGTATTCAGACGATTGACCTCAACCTCCTGATCAGCCAAGAGGTGTCGCTCCCACAGAAGGGAAGCCTTCTCTGACATGGAGTACCCTGAAGTTACTGCAAACATGGCAAGCGAAAATAGGGGCAAACAACCGGTGGTCAGCTCTGACGAGTCTAACACGAAACTGAAGGACTGTACCGGCATAATCGCACTCGGACTGGTGCGGTAGCCTCGGTCAACTGCAATGCCTAGCTCGGGGCACTGAAGTAAGTGAATCACACTCCGCCATTGTAGAATCACAGGCCTCAAACTCTTCTATAGAGAAGGAAGCCTTCGCGTACATGACAAACACTCCCGAGGAGACGGCCAGGCGTTTAGAATAGCAAGCCCAGGTCCAGAGGGAACAATTTGATATGATTCCTGCCCAACAATAATCTATCGATACCCTCAAGCAGATGCTTACACAATTGCTTGAAGATAAGAGGAAGTCAACTGACAAAGCTCCTTCTAAGAAGTCTAAAGGCAAACGAAAAGAAAGAGAAAGCTCATCTTCTGTACATATCGAGGAGAAGGGGCAATCCAATTCCGAGTCATCTAAATCCTCATCTAAAGAGGAAGGCAACCCGGAGAATGGGGGTACTCATTCTAAAAGAATGACTCAATTGGAGCAGCGTCTAGAAGCCCTTACCAACAGAAAAGGCCTCCAAGATGCAGGAGTGGTCCGGCCATATCTGACAGAGTGGGACCTCGTTTCGTACCCTCCTAAGTTCAAAGTTCTAACCCTACAGGCTTTCGACGACAAAGGATCACTGAATCAACACATCCACTACTTCAAGTCTCAGACTGGAAATGTGGTAGATAATGATGCCATCTTGGCATGTTTGTTCATCGACACTCTAAACGGGCTTGCCTTTGAATGGTTCATGAAACTCCCAGAAAGCTCATTAAAAACTGGGAGATTTGGAGAAGCTCTTCCTCACACGCTTCTTTGAAGACGACTCAAAGATTACAATGCCTACTCTCTTGGCAACGAAGCAGCGAAAGGGAGAGTCCGTCAAAGCATTTGTGGAAAGATTCCGGAATATGGCACTCCGATGTCCTAACAGTATGACCCAGGCACCCTAGTGGAAACATGTCGCCACAATTTGCAAACCTCGCTTCTAGCCCAGATAGGGGTTGCTAAAAGCCGCACCTGAAAGTAATTGGGCCAACAAGGTGAACAGGCCGAAGAAATTGTCGCCAGGGTTAGGGCAAAAGAAAACAAGCCCCGACACGAAAAGTCAACATGGCGCGCGCCAAAAATATCTTTTTAATAAAAAAGAAAGGATACATTGGCGACAGAGACAATATCCCCCGTCAAACCCCAGCTGGCCAGGGGAGATGGTTCTTCAAGTCAGCCACGCGCCAACAAGCAGTATTCCTTCAAAGACGAGCATGTCGATTCGTTGTTCAAGTTACTCAACAAGAGCAATAGATTGAAGCTTCCTGAAGCTAGATGTCCTGAGGAAGTCGGCAAGTCTGACAATCCTAACTACTGCATGTATCATAGGATGCTGGGCATCCCACCAAGAGCTGTTATGTCTTCAAAGATATTATTCAAGCTTTGATTGACGCGGAAGTGCTCAAGCTCTGTTCAAAACAAAAGAAAATGACGGCTAACATGACGTCATTTCTTCAGTTCGGAAACCAGCCTCCAGCACCAGCCGGAGTAGTTTCCATCCCGAAAGGGGAACTAAGAATGATCAATACAGATCTGCATCACCAGCAGGAGAAAGGCCTTGTACCTATCCCTACACCTCAAGGAGAAATTATGTGGGTTCATCCCGACCTTGTAGATGGACAACAGTGGACTATAGTTACCTAAAGAAAGTCCAAAGGCAAAGCAAAAGCTTCATCCTGCAATGTGGTGTGCACTTCTTCCCAAGATGCAGAAACTGATGTTCCCTCGCTAACCAATTCGGGAGAGGAAACAATCATCCTTGCTGCAGAGCTCAACGAACCGCTCGTGACAGAAACTCGTTCGGGTCAGTCCTATTTAAAGAAGTATGACGAGATGGTGTCAAGCCCTCCTAAACCTACTACAGAGCAAACCAATCCCTCCGCAAAGCAACCTGTGGAGAAGGAAAAAGAGCTTCGGTTTTCCAAGGCTCTCCCAAAGAGCAATGCGGAAGGATCTCCAACACCTTACCACTTTGACGTCCTGGCCCAACTAGCCAATATCCCGGCCAGGATCACCCTATACGAGCTCCTGAGACTATCAAATTCAACAAGAGAAGATCTAAGGGAAGCCCTAGCAGATGTTGAGGTCTTTATGACCTAGATCCCGGTATGACCACAGAGGAAGATAACTGTCTCCCTACCTCTCAAAATGCCCCTGCATCACTTTCACGTCAAATAATATGCAACTCAAGGGAAAACATGATTGGCCCATGTACTTTACATGGTACATTGGATCGTCTGAAGTGAGCCGCATTCAGGTAGATTCAGGATCCGCATTGAGCATCATGCCTCGCCGGGTCATGCAGCACTTAGGGATCCCCACCCACCGATTGAGCGCCACCCAAACTACCATCTATGGTTTCAACGCCAACAATACGCGACCGATGGGGAAGATCAAGCTTAAATGCCAGATTAGGGATCTAAGATCTAAAGTGACATGCTATGTAATCAACGCTGACACTTCGTACAATTTACTACTTGGACGAGTAGATTCATCATAATTCCATCGTCCCCTCCACTCTCCATCAAGTCATGAAGTACATCGATGGAAGTGGGAAAGTCCAAACGTTGATTGTCGAAAGGCATCCATTCAAGGGGTAGAGAACTATTTCACAGACTCCCTCCTGTACCAAGACTCTCTGGAAATGAATGAGAATCCACCCCCAGAGGAACCAGACTCTGGTAATGAAGCTGACACTGAGCCAGAGGCGGAAGAAGAATGCATGTGGGAATTAAATCCACTTGTAACGAGTATTAATAAGCTCGATGTTAATAACACCACCGATGATGAAGGCGAGTGGTATATTAATGAAGAGATGAATTTAGCTTATTTTTCTGTGTTTGCTTCGATTCAGTACCGTCAGACACTAGTACCAAGGTGGATAATGACCCCTGGTCGGTAATGGATGCTCTGGCATCATTGCATGTACCAATGAAGTCATCCCTCAAAACGTACCAAGATGTCAGTGATGCGCAAGAATCAGTATTCATGGTCCCAACAAGACGCAAAGGGCAAAAATCAATTCTTTTCGGAAAGATTAAGTCCGAATTGATGTCTCGCGAAGACTCAGAAAGCGAGAACGAATCTCCTCAGTTCTCTCATTATGAGCCAAATGTACTCAAAATGATGGAGAGCATGGGGTATGATTTAACAAATGGTCCTGGTTTGAACTGCGATAAAGGAAGAAGAACACTACTTCAATCTTTCATTCGAAAGGGAAGACCCCTGATTATTATCATCAAACTCGCAGGGGGTTGGGCTATGTATCAACTCCAATTCTGTTAGCCTCTGAGTCTGAAGAGTCATTATACCATAATTTTCATCGGGCATGTCATCATGGGAGTCAGATGTTAGTATCGACAACATCTTCAGAGAACTTTTAGTAAACATGATTTCAACAAGCCACCTAGAAGACGGAGATGAAGAAATGATCCAATCTGATACAGATCCTTAGATCAAACACCTAAACACTCTCTGGGATATTCGTTTCGGACAACGCGAACCACCCACAGAAGATAAGGTCACCCAGATCAATCTGGGAGGTGAGGCTAATCCTAAGCCCATCTTTATAAGCGAAAGCTTATCACCCTCCGAGAAGGAAGATCTAATATCTCTTGTACGAGAGTATATAGATATTTTCGCTTGGAATTACGAGGACATGCCTGGGCTTGATCCTCGAGTGGCTATGCATCGCCTCAACATTAATTCGGACACGAAACCAATCAAACAGTAGCAGCGACGGTTCTGTCCAGAAATAATGGAAGTAATCTAATCGGAAGTCAAAAAGCTTATAGACTCTGGCTTCATCAGGGAGGAACAACACCCTGATTGGGTAGCAATATCGTCCCGTTACCAAGAAAAATAGGAAGATCCAGATTTGCATTGACTTTCGTGATCTAAATGAGGCCTGTCCCAATGACAAATTCCCTCCCTAATCATGGATGTCATGATTGATAATACGTGTGGGTTTGAACGAATGTCCTTTATGGATGGATTCTCAGGGTACAATCAAATCAAAATGTACCCTGATGATGAAAAGCATAGTTCTTTTAGGACACCACTGAGGGTATATTGCTATACTGTGATGCCCTTCGGATTAAAGAACGCAGGGGCAACATTCCAGAGAGCTATGAATGCAATTTTTCACAGCACATACGCAAGACAGTAGAATGCTACGTCGACGATATTGCAGTAAAAAATCGTGCCAAAGGCGATCACATAGCAGATCTGAAGATAGTATTTGAGATCATGCGGGCACATCAGTTGAAGATGAACTCCACCAAATCTTTCTTGGGAGTAGCCAGCAGTAAATTCCTAGAGTTTGTGGTGACATCCAAAGGAATTCACCTAGACCCAGAAAAAGTCCGTGCTGTCTAGGAGATGCAACCTCGAGGAATCTTAGGGAGCTTAGAGGATTGCAAGGGCGACTAGCGTACATCCGGAGGTTTATCTCAAATCTCTCTGAAAGATGCCAACCCTTCACCAGACTAATGAAGAAGGGTGTCTCATTCATTTGGGATGATGCTTGCCAACAAGCATTTGAGGAAATCAAACGATACCTCATGCAACCACCCGTCCTTACAACTTCGATTTCAGGAAAACCTTTCCTGATATATGTTCAAGCGATGGATCATTCCTTAGGAGCTTTGCTAGCCTAGAATAATGATTAGGGACTTGAGCAAGCAATCTACTATCTGAGCAAAACCATGATCAGAGCCGATCATCGGCAAAACCCGATCGAAAAGGAATGTTTGGCGTTGGTGTTCGCCGTCCAGAAAATGCGAAACTACTTGGTGGGGCAGACTATAAATGTCATATCAAAAGTCAACCCTTTGAGATTGCTTATGACGAAGTCATCGTCGCTAAATGGTCGACTGGCAAAATGGGTCATGCTGCTTTCCCAATATGAGATGTACTTTCTAAAGCCGTGAAAGAACAAGCGATGGCAGATTTCTTGCTGAGCATCCAGATCCGAGAGCGACCAAACTTTATGAGGATCTCCCAGAAGAGGTTGCTGAAGTTTGTCTGACTCAGACTTCTTTCACAGGACAGGCGTGTCAACTCTTCTTCGATGGTGCATCAAGAACTGGTCCGCGAGGAAATATCGTAGTAGGAGTGGGGGTGGTCCTTGCTCCCCACAGAACTACTTAATCCCTAGTGCATTCTCATTAACTAAGCCATGTTCCAATAATATAGCAGAATACAATGCTCTCCTGATCGGAATGCAAATCGCCGATGAGATTGGCGTTAAAGATCTCGAAGCATACGGTGACTCTAAACTCATCGTTAACCAAGTTCGCGGGAGTACGAAGTCAGACATGAAAACTTAGTACCCTATTACAACGCAACTATTCACATGGCCAAGAGGTTCAAAAACTTTTACATCGACCATGTACCACGCCAGCAAAATGCGCATGCAGATGCACTAGCATCCCTCGCTGCTTCCTTAGATCTTCCAGCTAGAGTAGTAGAGAAAATACTTGTCTAAACCACGACTTGTATTGCCTAAGAATCACTTTTGAAGATCACCAAAAGCCGACAGGAGACTGTCAAGCCAAAGAAGCTCTAGCGACTTCAGCAGGTCCAGACCTAGGGATTGGCGATTCCTGTACATCGACTATGCGTTGTATGATATCCTGCCTGAGGATCCCAAAGAGGCGGCTACCATTAGAAGAAAAGCCCCCAAATTCTACTATAATGCAATCACGCGAACACTATATCGCCGATGGCATGATAGGATCCTCCTCCGCTGTCTGTCACAAAAGGAGGCACATGAAGTACTCAAAGAAGCGCATGATGTCATTTACCGCTTTAGTGTACCACGACGAATTGTTCATGATAATGGGTCCCAGTTCGTCAGCCAGGCTTTTAAGAGATTCTGTAACAAGTTCAGGATCCAGAGTGTGTCTTCAACGGCATACTATCCAGCCGCTGACGGCCTTGCAGATGCTTTCAACAAGACTATTGAAAAACTTCTCAAGAAATTCGTCTCAAAAAGCCAACGCGACTGGGACGACAAATTAGATGAATGCTTATGGGTCTATCGCATGACAATTCGAACCCCAACTAAAGCTGCACCATTCTCCTTGGAATATAGGTGTGAAGCCGTACTCCCATTAGAAATCCAAATCCCATCTCTAGGCGTTGCCCTGACGGCAGAGATGATAAATGAAGATAGGCATCGACTGCGACTCCTAGAGCTGGAGGCTTTTGGATGATAAACGTCTGCAAGCTCAACATAAACGTCTGCAAGCTCAACAGCAAATCGAGCTCTATCAAGTTCGAATTACCAGAGCTTTCAATAAGAAAGTCAAGGAGCGGACTTTCAAGAAAGGTGACCTTGTCCTAGCCGTCAGAAGACCCATGGTAATGACACATAAGACAAAAGGAAAATTTCAGCCTAAATGGGAAGGATCATTTGTAGTGGAGTCAGTCTACTCAAATAGAGCATATCGTCTTACAACCTCAGACGGTGATATGCTCATGATGCCAATCAACGACAAATTCTTGAAGAAATACTATCCTTGATAGCATACTTCTCCTGATCGGGTTAATACTATACCTTTGATCAAAACTCCAGATCCAAGAAGAGTTTCTCTTTCTTCCTCCACTGGGTCATATCATGGTCGATCAGTGTCGAGCCGATCGAGCACTGGTTACATCATAATGCATGATGTAAATATTAAAGAAGAAACAAAGTGCAAGACTTCAATTTTAGCTTTGTTACTCTTCTCTAGTGTACCTATGGACATTCAACGCTTCCAATGGCTAAGGATGGAGGAAAATGTTGGCTTTTAAGTCTAACATAAGTCTTCGCTAACTCATCATGCTGAGAGGAATAGCATGGCTAGCCCAACTCAAACGGTGGTTGATAAAGGCACACCAAATCCGTTAATAGCTGAGGATTTGCTAAAAATCTTAAGGGACTTAGTCCCATCCTCTCCTCTAAAATCTCCTACCAATTCTCACCCACAGAATGGTAGGACTACAAAAATACATGTGTTCAAATCCCTAACGAAATGAACTGGAACTTGTCATGTTAACAATAAACCTCTGACAAACGAGATTTCTCGATCCCCAGTGGATTCAGTCAAGTTAATATTAAAGCTCTGACAACAAAACTCGTTAAAAATCCTCGCTGTTATGTTAATACTACACCTCTAATGGTGAATCTCCCATGTCCCTAGAAAATCAACGATTGTCAAGTTAATATTAAACTTCTAACAGTTTATTTTACTTCCCACCCAAATCTCCTACCAATGCTCTTCCATAGAGTAGTAGGTCCACAAATGCAATCATTGCTATATTAATACTACACCTCTGACAATGAAAAATTTCAATACTCCCCGTGAGTACAAACTTCACTTGTCTCTCCTCTACATGGAGTCACAAATCATCAAATTTGTCAAGTTAACACTACACCTCTGACATTCCAAATTCCACTTATCAATTATCATCAATAGAATGACAAGTCCTCAAAATTGCTCCTATCGCAAGCCAACTTTTGTCAAGTTCAAAATTACACCTTTGACATTCTAAATTTCACTTGTCAATTCTCATCAATAGAATGACAAGTCCTCAAAATTGCTCCTATCGCAAACCAATTTCAGTCAAGTTAATAATAAACCTCTGACAAATTACTGTTAAGTCTATCATCACACCTCTAATAGTGATTAAGTTGCTGTCAAGTTCAATAATAAACCTCTGACAGGCACTTTTCCTCAGGCTTCCATATTGAAACTGAGTCGAGCGATGCTAAGTTTAACATCACACCTCTAGCATCCAGTTCATTGTTAAGTTCAATAATACACCTATGACAATGACTTTTCCTCGAACTTCCTTATCAAAGTCGAGATGACCAATGCCAAGATCAAAATTACACCTCTAGCATTACCTTCACTGTCAAGTTTAACATCACACCTATGACAGTGATGTTTTTAGTCTTCCCAAATGAAGCTGAAACTCCCGTTGAGCCAAGTTAATATCACACCTCTAGCTTACATTCCTGTCAAGTTAATATCACACCTCTGTAGTAATCTTAAATTCTTGAAACAGAATTTTTTCCCAACTTTGACTTGTTAAGTTAATTATCGCATTTCTAGCAAGCCAAGAGTACCTACTTCTATTTGTCTCATTTTCAATGCAAAAAGAAATTCAAGACATATAAGAAGATAAGAAAAAGTGTCACTTTTATTGATATTCAAACATATGAAAGTGATATAAGACGCTCTCTTATACAATAAGATTGAGTGTTACAACAAAGGAGTACAAAGAAGTCCCTCTCACCCAGTGAAAGGTTGCACTCACTCCTTAAAACATTTACACCACCCCAGATCTAAGACGTTTGGAAGAGCGCCGAAGAAAGGTTCCACTTTTCCTCCACTGGGTCATATCAGCGTTGAGACGACTGAGTGCTGATTACATCATGATGCACGATGTAAACATTGAAGAAGCTCATTACTAACCGAGAACAATGGTGTTTCTCGAGGTCGAAATGTAGAGGAACATTCTGATTCCACCCGATCAACTGGTGTGGACCGTAATCCCTCGCTTAATGAGCATCTCCACCACCAGAAAGTCATTCAATGAGCATGGATTTTTCGTCGATGTTACTTCTGGGGGTAAGATTGGTGAAGGGAGGATCCGAGATCTTAGTGGTGACATCCTCTTTCCTGTGGCCTTATGGACACCATACCCACCACCATACCCACTGCGACCATGACAAACCCAGGGCATTACTGGTGCGTCATGTCCAATAAGGCCTTGACGGATATCTCGAGAGCTTGAACAGGCTGGCTGGTCGAAATATCTCCTATGAGCCTAGCAAAGGCGCAGAAGATTGACTGGGACTGTTAGAACCTGCAAGAAGCAAAAAACTAAAAGATTAAAATTCTGTTAAGGCAGAAACGGAAAAGCTGAAGGGCAGACGCGAGACTGAAGTTGTGAACTTTAGACGCGGAGTTGACCAGTGCAGATCTTAACGCGGTCTGGTGTTAGATCTACGTTCAAGACATAAGACGCGAGGTAGCCCAGATGCAGAGGTCGCCACACCCGCGTTTGAGAATAGGGGTTGCCGCATCCAAGTTCAGAGGTCTCAAAAGAGCTAGAATTCTCTAAGTTAAGAACCTCAAACGCGAGCTTCATCTACAAAGCTCGCGTCTCAAGATCCAAGTACAGAGTTTGTCACACTCGCGTTCAAAGGACTTGTGACTTAGAATAAAAGTCAGTCAGCTCGTGCTTCATCAAGAAGTTTGAAAGACGCGACTACCGAACACGAGCGCACCAGTAGATTTCAAGAGAAGATCAAGAGATCGAATTTCTTCGATGAAAAAGAAAATAGAAACTCAGTGGGACTGAGTATTTCATGGCGATAAATAGTTCCTACCCAGAGAGAATTCTCTAAAAGTTGGACTTATTCATCAAGGCGCGGCCGTAAAAGCACTTAAAGTGATGCTTTTTGATCTTAAAGTCACTTGACAGTGATAATCTCTGGGGAAGATTAAAGGAAAGCACGGGAATTTTGAGTTCGAAAAGAATGGAAGCTTTGAGTTCTTGCTGTTCATTGGAATACATCCCCTTGAAAGGAAGATAGACAAATCAAGACGAGGACCTTCAGAGTGCATGCTCGCAAAGGAAACCAGTCTAGATAATAGACTGTTGAGAGGGTTGAAAGACACCTAGAGGGGGTGAATAGGTATAAGTGCTAATCTAAGAAACTAAATGCAAACTAAGTGCGCTAAATGCGGAAGCTAATGCAATTATGCACAAACTAATACAATACAACAGTGTAGCCGAATTCCCCTTGCGAGGCTCTGGACTAACTCCCCTTGATTCCCCTTGAAATGGGTTGAGGTGCTATGTGAAGCTCTTGTTGGATGAGTATAAGTTAGGCACACACACACAAGCAATCCAAGCAATATAAAATACACACAATCAAGCCAAGCATATAAGAATGAATAGCAATATGAATAAATGCAAGGCAATATGAAATAAGCACAACACAAGCAAATATGATATGATATGAATATGATGCTTTGCACAAATATAAGAGAGAGAGTTAGAGAGACAATGGATCAATACGCAAACACCAAGATTTGTTTCGAGGTTCGAGCACCTTGCTCTACATCCCCGCCTACACCACCGTGTAGGATTTCCACTATCTCAACTCCCACCGAGGGAACCTCTACCAAAGAGGATTTCTTACAACTCTAGGAGTACCAAACTCCTCTCTCAACAACAACCTCCTCACAACCGAGGGGTTAGGCCCGTAGCCAAAACAACAACCAATCCACACACCTCTACCGAAGAGGCTCACAACCAAACTCCACCTCTACCTAAGAGGGATCTACAACACAATCACCCGATCACCTCTACCGAAGAGGGATTCACAAATATAAGGGTGTTTACAACAATGAGGTTTACAACAAACAACCTCAAACACTTCTCTTTCTTTTTCTCTTATCTTTTTCCACAAAAACAAGATCCTAATAGTTTAGGATAGAAGATAGCTCAAGTGTGGAAAACAAGTGTTTTTGGAAACAAGCAACAAAGAAAAATCTTTGGGAAAATACTTGCAATATGATAGAATTGAAGATCTAAGCAAAATCCCAAAAACCTATTTTTCTTTGATTTTACAAAAAAAAACTAAAACAATAAAGATGTGAAGTTTTTGCACTTAAAACTCTTTTGAAAACTCTTTTAAACACTTCAGAAAACTAGTATTTTTTCTCTTCAAAAAACTTGGCCAAAATCCCCAAAGAGATGGGGTTTATATAGCCCCTATACAAAACTAGCCGTTAGGCTGAGCTGGCAGCTCTGACAGGCATCGGTCGACCGGCCCGGTCGACCGCCAACGGTCAAAAATGTGACCGTTGGGCAATAGCGGTCGACCGGCCCGATCGACCGAAACATCCTGAGAGCAGAACTCTCATCTCGGTCGACCGGCCCGGTCGACCGTCCCAGAGACTCCAAAACGTGCACAGACTTGTGCACGTCGGTCGACCGTCCCGGTCGACCGGCCTATGGTGCGGTCGACCGGTCCGGTCGACCGACTTGGCCTGTCAGCCAGTCCTCAGTTCTGCACAGATACGGGATTTGAAAATAGTCTTTTCACTCAATAAAAATCCCATAAAATCACAGTAAATCTAAAAATAGTTTTAATCACAATAAAAACTGTTTTTCTAAAAATATGTTTTTCTAAAACTTGTTTTATCATTTTACTTTGATAACCAAACTTGTGATAAAAATTTCAAGACATATATCAATCATATTAATTCATTTTTGTGTCTTGCCAATTTTATCAAAAACAAAACTTGTATTTTTATCAAACTTGATTTTTCCAAAACATGAATAGGATAGTCAAAATAAGTTTGTCTAGCAAGTTTAAAGCATGTATGTGTATCTAGACCATATCTAATATACATAGGTATAAAGTAAACTTGTTTGGATCTATTATTCACGAAAACCAAAAAACCAAATCATGAAACGTGTGTGTTTTGTGCACTTGAGCATATCAACTAAACTAAGCTTTACAAATGGATCTAAAACTCTATCTAAACTAGGATACCTAAGTCTTCTTGACGATCTTCATCTTCAAGTAGACTTGCTCCAAAACTCCGTGATTCTCCAAGTGCAAAGGTATGATCTTTAAGCTTTGGCACCGGAATCACCATGATAAGCTTCTAATCATCTTGTTGATGCTAAACACCAACTAATATCCTGTTAATGATCTGAAACTTAGAAACACAAGAATATTAGTAAACATAACTACATGAGTGTTGATCATCATCAAAACTAGAGTGGAAGGCCATTGGGCCAACAAGGGTGAGGCCTATTTATAGGCAAGCCATAAGGCTTAATATTAATGGCATAAAAATCAAAGCCATCAGCCTTAATTCTCACACGAACATCAAGTCCAATAAGGAGCTGATGCGTGGATTACCACTTCGGGAAACATCGAATGACACAATTTCCAATCGTTAACGCCGACTTGGCATTAAAAGATCCAACAAGATCTTTAAGAAGGACTGCATGTGGCGCTTAGGAAGCTGCGTCGTGCGCAGACTCAAAGGTCGAGTCCACAAGTCCACGACCTTTCATAGACCCGAGGGATGCGTTCCTTTCATTCCTACTGAAGAGACCAGAACCACATCTCCTTAAGTGGTTCAGAGCCGCGTCTCCTCAGCAAGCTGGAACCACCTCCACGACTATTCAGGGTTGTGTCCTGAGTTCACACCCATTCACAAGACTTGAAGGCTGCGTCCTAAAGTCTGCGTCCTTTCATGAACATGAAGGCCGTGTTTTCTTTTATCAAGAACGCAGGCTCACACTTCAAGGGTGTGCCCTCTCAAGGGACTGGAGTCGCGTCTCTCTCGAGTTAGAGCCGCATCCCCACCAACCAGCTGAGACCCGCGCGTCATTCTTGAGGAGCCCAAAACCGCGTTTCCACTACAGATGAAAGCCGCGTCTTAATCATGAACTTAGTACAGCCTGAGTTCATTATTCAGGGCCATACCCTATCAAAATGACTAAGGACTGCGTTTCTATAAATAGTCAAGGAGTGCGACTATGAAAGCTGAGTTCATCCAGGCATCAAAAGTCCGAAAAGATAAGGACGAGACAAAATTTGACAATTTTTGTTATTTGACTCGAAAATAATAAAAGTAATACAAACACTCTTATTTGACAAAAGGAGTGTTACAAAATAGAGAAGGGGGCTAATAATCCTGCTTCGCCAGATGTGCCCTTTCAGCTTCCGCCAAAGCTTGGACCCGCAACTCTTCCTCGGACAAAAAATCTCTTCGTAACCAGTTGTGCCTGAAGAGACTCCAACCTGGAGGAATGAGCAGTAAAGTTTTCTTGAACCTGCGTCATGACAGTTTTCAGCTCTTTCAGCCTTTTTCTAGCAACAACAAGCTTCTGCTCATTAGTTTCAATCAAGGCTTGCACCCTAGCAATAATAATCCGAGCAGTTGTAGGCTATCAAAAAATTACTAAAGACAAAGCCTCGACGCGAACCTCGCAGACGCAGAGGTCGCGTTCTAACCTCAGACGCGGACCTCGCGTCCTCTGTCAGACGCGGAGGTCGCATTCTAATCTTAGACATGGAGGTCGCCAGACGCGGACCTCGCATCCTCTGTCAGACGCGGCCGCGTTCCAACCTCGAAGGTTTACGATTACGTCTCTCAAGAGATTTGCAAGGCCAGTTGTCTTGGCTCATGACCAACACAGTGGTGGAGGCCAATCTCGCCACAAAACTCCTCCCAACGCTCAGCAAACTCAATTTGTAGGGGGTTCACATCAACTCATGCGAGCCAAACGGATTGCTGATCGTCGACAAAGATGCCAAGTTCACCATCAGCAAACAGAGCTCACTTTCACCCTCGCGTTTCGGCACCAAACGCGAAGCTCACTTTCAGCCCCGCATTTCTGCAACAAAACGCGATGCTCGCGTTCACGAGCTGCGTGTTTCAGTGCCAAAACGTGAAGTTCGCGTCCAGCCTCAAGCTATGCCAAAACGCGAGATCTGCGTCTTACTTCAAGAACGCGAGACCCACGTTCAGCCTAAGGCTGCACTAGAGCATGACCTTAGCGTTTCAATTTTAAAATGCGAGAGTCGCTGACAGTGTTAAAGGATGACTTTCACGTTTCTATTCAAAAGCGCAAGACACGCATTCAGCAGGAGGCTGAGTCAGAATGAGATCATCGCGTTTCACTTCAGAAACGCGAGGTTCGCGCTTAGCCCCAAGAGGCCAAGTTCAAATATGAACTGAGAAGCTCTCATCCCATGGGTTCGAGTGCCAATGCGAGCAGTTCATCTCGGCGGGCTCTCTGATTGTCCTGCAACTTTCATATGACTGAGCCGTCAGTTTTTAGCCTATAAGGCTTCAAACTCAAACTCCTCCAAGAGACGTAGGCCTTGCGTTTCAATGTCAGACGCGGAGGTCGCCAGACGCAGACCTCGAGTTTTAATGTCAGACGCGGAGGTTGCAAGACGCGGACCTCGCTTCCTTTCTCAGTCAGACGTGGAGGTCGCCAGACGCGGACCTCGCGTCCTTTCTCAGACGCGGAAACAAGAGCCTGAGTAGAAGGTTTGCTAAAATCCTATGGGACTTGGTCTCATCCTCTCCTCCAAAATCTCTTACCAATTCTTTTTCATAGAATGGTAGGCCACAAAAATATCTGTGTCCATCTCTCCAACGAAATGAACTGGGACTTGTCATGTTACCAGTAAACTCTGAAAAGCCGGATTCCTCGATCCCCAGTGGATTTAGTCAAGTTAATATTAAACTTCTGACAACAAAACTCATTTAAAATCTCTGCTGTTATGTTAATATTACACCTCTAATGGTGAATCTCTCATGTCCTTAGAAAATCAATGATTGTCACGTTAATATTATACCTCTGACAATTCATTTTATTTTTCACCAAAATCTCCTACCAATTCTCTTCCATAGAGTGGTAGGACCACAAATACAATCATTGTTAAGTTTAATATCAAACCTCTGATAATGGAAAGTTTCAATACTCCCCAGCGAGTACAAGTTTTACTTGTCGCTCCTCTACATGGAGTCACAAATCAACCAAATTGTCAAGTTAATACTACATCTCTGACATTCCAAACTCCACTTGTCAATTTTCATCAATAGAATGACAAGTTCTCAAAATTGCTCATATCGCAAATCAATGATTGTCAAGTTAATACTACACCTCTGACATTCTAAACTTCACTTGTCAATTCTCATCAATAGAATGACAAGTCCTCAAAATTGCTCATATCGCAAACCAACTACTGTCATGTTAACATTACACCTCTGACAAACTATTGTTATGTTATTACTACACCTCTAACAGTGATTAAGTCACTATTAAGTTAACATCACAGCTCTGACAGTAACCTTCTCAAATTCCCCCGGTAGAGTTATTTAATTGCTAAGTTAATATCACACCTCTGGCAATTAAAACCCTTTCAAAGAAGCTTTGAGCATGACCTTCGCATCTCAAGCATAGAGCCGCGTCTCAACGAACTTAAGAGTCACATCTCAACAGCAAGTAAAGGCTGAGTCTCTACAACAATTGAGAACCGCATCTCTACAATAATTGAAAACCGCGTCTCAACTTGGTGAAGTTCGCGTCTCCACTGGTTCAGTGTGCCAAAATTGTTCCTCTTCCTTCAAATACAAGGAGTATGTCTTTGCTTCTGCAATTAGTTCAACAGTACACTGGCAAGAGCAATCGACAACTCTACCAGTTTAACAGTACACCAAGCAAACAGTACTCATAACAAGTGCTAGACTGAGTTTCTAAGACACTTGTGATGATCTTTTCTGGAGGCTTCAAGAAGTTCATCAGTACACTCATGAAGTTCACCATCCAGACAGGATCGAGCTCAGGGCACCCCAGGAGATTGCCTCGTAGAAGAATGCCAGTCCGATTATAGGAAGCCTAAATTAAATAGAAGTCCAAAGTATTCGAAATCCGTCTCAGTTAACCGCGAAGTTTCGAAAAATTGGAGGGGGTTATGTAGGCTATCAAAACATTACTAAGGACAAAGCCTTAGACGCGAACCTCGCAGACGCGGAGGTCACGTTCCAACCTCAGACGCGGACCTCTCGTCCTCTGTCAGACGCGAAGGTCACATTCTAACCTCAGACATGGAGGTCACCAGATGCAGACCTCACGTCCTCTATCAGACGCAGAGGTCGCGTTCTAACCTCAGACGTGGACCTCGTGTCCTCTGTCAGACGCGGAGGTCACATTCTAATCTCAGACGTGGAGGTCGCCAGACGCGGACCTCACGTCCTCTGTCAGACGCGTAGGTCGCATTCTAATCTCAGACGTGGAGGTCGCCAGACGCGGATCTCGCGTCTTTTGTCAGACGCGGGTTGCCAGACGCGGACCTCGCGTCCTTTGTCAGACGCGGAGGTCGTCATACGTGGACCTCGCATTTCAACTCAAACGCGAGCCTGAGCAGCTCCGCGTTCCAACATAGACGCGAGCCTGTGAGCTCCGCGTCTCAACATCAGAGCGAGGTCCACATCTAGCGCGAGCTCGCATTTTTACTATAACTAAGCCACAAACTTGGTCAGTTACACCCTATTTTCTCTTCACATAATGAGGAATAACTTCCTATTAGGAGAGATTTAAGGGGTTGGTTACACCTCAATTCTTCTATAAATGGCTATGAATAGCTAAAGAAGATGGAGGGGCTGGAAGGGGGACAAAAAAAAGGAGACCTCTCTAAGGGGACCTCTGGAGAGAGGACCTGGGAGGACCTGGCGAGGAACTCGGAGTAAAATGGGAGGAGCTTTGAGGAGAAAAGGAGGAGAGTCCCCTAAAAGGCACTCTTGATGCTTGACGTTTGAAACTGGATAAATACAGAAGGCTGAGAGCTAAGCACAAGGCTGCTGAACACATATTGTTTTGGAGGAGAAAACTCTATAAACTTGCTGAGTTCAAGTGAAGTTTCTAATTTATTTAAGATTTTAGCCACTGATTAAGGTTTCATACCTAACCAGTGGGCTTCCAATGAGAGCAAGAAGATCCGAAAATGAAGCTTCCGGTTCGGTTCGTCAACGGAGAACAAGAATCACTCTCTAATCGGATTATTGATCCGTTGTAATTTTCTTTACAATCAAATAAAGAATTTGGGCGGTTTCAATTTTTTCCGACGCGTACAGCAGTGGCGATAACTTGCTCTGCACTTTGGATGACGATTTCAGATTCCTTTGAATCACTAACCAGTCTTTGATAGTCGGCTTGGAAATGTTGGAGATGGCAGGCTTCTTCAGCTATTTGCTCCTCCACAGCCTTTCGCTCGTGTTCCTGAGTGGCGAGGAGCTTACTCAGTGTCGACCGAGCCTCATCTATTGAGCCAGCATTCTCTTGGGTCTTCAGCTCCTTCAGATAGCTCCCCAGCTGTTCGACCAGCACCAGATATGCCCTAGCCTGCGAAAGACTCCCAGTGTGATTGATGTTCTCGATCTGATTTTCGAGAAGCATCCGGGCAAACTCAAAGGAACTGCCCCCAGAAAGAACCAAGTCGATACAGGACTTCATGGAAGCAAAAATTTGTCGCACCATTTGACGTACTAGCTCTTCCATGATGTCATTAGCTGGAGATAACCTGTTGATGTACTCCTGGCCCCCTTTTCATGACAGTACGAGAGGCGGGAACCAACTCAACTCATGCAGGGGTGAGACCGACACCAGGCTCGTCTGACACTGAGGTCGTTACCAATACCTCCAAGACGGTTGTTGTTGTTGCAGCTTTCACTGCAACAGAAGTAACATCAAACTCTACATCATTGGGTTCACCGGCCGAAGTTTGAACTGTACTATTCTCTGTGCCAACACTTACCATAGGATCCTCTACTTGAGCTACCCCAGTGCTCTCTGCAAACCACAACATTAAATGTCAGTGGTAATAATGAAAAGAAGAGTATCCAACAAATTAGTATTCTCTTGCCAAGTTGAGGATCTGAAGATGGCAGATCCCTGGATAAGCTACTTGGGGATGAGGGCTCCCCTCGACGGTTGCACCTTCATGAGGCATCCTGGTAGCAGGAGCTTCGAGGCCTTCCTGCTGGGCCAGCTCCTGGATCATCTCCTCGAGAAGAAGTTATGGCTTCACTACCGATAGCCAACCCTGTAGAAGAAAGTTAAAAGGAAATGTTAGAACTTATTCCTAACTTGATGGAGAACCAGTTCAGAAGGACAAAGGAAATACCATCAATAGCGGCGATCCCTGCTATCGGTGAAACTATCGCAGGAACGTACCCCTATATCTCTTCCTCTGATATATGCGAGAATTTGATCGTGTAAGAAAGAGCAGGTTCATTGCCAAAGTCGACTTCCTCGCCAGAATAATATTCATGTTCCTTGAACGATGAAGACGACAACTGGACACAAGAAGTCTTAGCGCTCGAGGCTTTACCACTGAGTACCCCAGTAGTGGGGTTGGGCTTAACTACCCGCGAGGTAGGCATCAAAACACTGGGGGGACCCAAGTTGTTGCACCTCCACCCTTCCCTGATGAGCTGAAGAAGATCCAGGCAGAGTTGAGATTCCCGAAATCTCAACATCATCCCTCCTACCAAGTCAACTTTAGAGTGCTCGACCTCTTCAGCCATGACAGGTTCACCCACAGGCTCTCCCTCCGCCAGGATCACAGGGCCCCTATTACGCAGACCTCGAGAGCGAAGAGTGAGGACTTCCCCTCCTCTTCTTCTTCTTCTTCCTCCTGCTCCTCAGCACCAGCAGGGACTACTCCGGGCATTGAAACCTCAGCCTCAGATCCTTTCTTGGCCTTCTTCGGCCTGGGCTCACCCTGAGAAGCAGAGCCATGAGAACGTTTGGCTATGGCTCACTGACTCTTTTTGGCAGGTTGCTCCTTAGTCATCACTATCCGAGGCTCCGGCTCTGCAGCGGCTGTCCTTGTCTAGCTGACCTCCCTCCTGGATTCACTCCTCCTCCTTCTCTGCCCCTAGAACTCATCCATCCCTCGCATCCAGCAACCTTGGACCCCAGCTTGGTTTTGTACGTGGACTTAATGCCCCTAATACATGAAGAATTTATTCCAAACCGGGCACCTGATTCTCCATGAAGTACCATGAACAAAAACCAAAACTGGCATAAAAGTTCGGAGTCTTGTGAGGAAGGGTAAAGATAGCTCCGATCTGTTGGCCCAAAGGCCCATCACTCTAGTTTTGATAATGATTAACTCATGTAGTTATAGTCTACTAATGATCTTATGCTTATTTAGTTTCAGTTATCTATCAAGATCTTAGTAGGTGTGTAGCTTCAACAAAGGTCTTTTGGAGCTTCACGTGTTGATTCAAGAGCTTGCGCATCAAGATCACATCTAGCACTCGGTTGGAGTCTAACTCGTTGGATCGTGTTTGGATTGAGTCGACTTGGAGATGAGTTCTAAAAGAAGGCTTCGGTTGTGTTGTTTAGATCTTGTGTAAGATAGATAGTGATGATATGCTCAAGTTCACACACACACTAGTTTCTAAATGTTTGTTTTTCATTTAACTGGATTTGGATTTCATATCAAAAACATAGATATAATATCTGTCATGTGTATTAGATTTTATCCATACACTCTATGCTTCAAAAAGAGTTTCAATATCTTGTTTTTGTATCTATACATGTTTTGAAGAAAACGATTTTTCATTTCAAAATACAAGTTTTGGAAAATACGGTTTTCAGTTTTAAGCTTAACTTCTAAATCACAAAAATGGTTCAAAATGTTTGTAATATGTGTTGAACTTTGATCACACATATTTGCACTTTAAAGTATTTTAAAGAACTTATTTTTGTGGAATTAATATGAATTTATGGGATTTTAATTGAATCAAAAAGATCAAGATTTTTGTCCCATAATACCAGTCTGTTTTGTGCTGGCGGTTGCCGGGCGGTCGACCGGACCAGGCGTCGGGTCGACCGGGTCGGTCGACCGATGTGCAAAAGAGCGTGCACGTTTTCAGCCTCTTAGGCCGGTCGACCGCACAGTCGACCGACTGAAGTTCCTTTGCTCTCGGGTAAGGGCGGTCGACTGATGGCTTGGACCGGTCGACCGGGCGGTCGACCGGTGGTTGGCAACGATCATATTTCGACCATTGGCCGGTCAACCGGTAGGTCCAGTAGGTCAAAATTGACCATATTTGCTGCCAACGGATATATTTTTTAAAAGCCTATAAATAGGGTTTTCTCTTGGCTGTTTTGCACAACAATTTTAAGAGCTTCTCTTCCAATCTTTCTGAGTGTTTTTGCAGCAAATTCAAAAGAAGTTTAGCTAAAAGTTTTGATTTGTGTGTTCAAGGGTTGGAAATTCAAAGAAAAGAGTCTTTTGGGAATTGAGTTTTTGGTTTATATTGTTGATATATATCTAGTATTTTCCCAAGAGTTTTCTTTGAGATTTCATCTTCCAAGCTCCTTGGTTTTTCTCACAACTTAAGCAATTATATCTATCCTATCATTAGGATCCTTTTGTTGGTGAGAAAGAGTAGTTTGTGATCTTTTGATCACCAAGTGATTATTGTACTTGTGTCTACACTACCTCTAGATTAGAGGAGTGTGATTGAGGAGTTGAGTACTCCCTAGTGATTGTAATCCTTTGTGGATATTTTAGTGGATCAGAAATCCTTCTGGGTGAAGGCGGGGACGTAGAGCTGGGTGCTCGAACCTCGAAACAAATCTCTGTGTTTGCAATTGGTTTACTTGTGTTGTTTACTTTCTATTCATTCATTCTTATATTGTCGATCTGTACTCTCACAACAAGATTGCATTGTGCACCTCAAACTCTTATTTAGAGGAATCACGAAGAAAGAGTTCAGAGCCCTTCATGGGGTATCTGGCTTCTAATCTTTCTTTGAGTGATCGTTGCATCATCTCATTTTTAAATTATGCATTGATTAGCATTTCACCTATTCACCCTCCTCTAGGTGATTTCAATTGGTATCAGAGCTAGTATTCTAGTTTTTGGCTTTACATCCTTAGAGAGATCCTATAAATGCTAATCACTATTTTCATATCTTCATTCATACACTAGTAAAGATGGCCGATAACATTAAGACCCCTCCCAGATTTGATGGACTCAACTTTCACATATGAAAAGTTAGGATGGACATATTTTTGTAATCTCTAGGTAGCCGAGTTGCTAAGTCTTTGACCAAGCCCTATAGTGCACCCGTAGGTGAGGAGGACACTTGGTCCAATCTTACCGCCAAGGAAGTTGATGCAAATTCGAAGGCTCAAAATGCCTTGCTTTTAGCATTAAATGAGGATGACTTAACACAGGTTATCCATTGCAAGTCCGCCTATGAGATTTGGCAACACTTATTGGTCACTCATGAGGGAACATCACAAGTCAAGAGAGCTAAAATTGATCTCTTGCGTTCCCAATATGAATGTTTTAGAATGCAAGAAAATGAATCTATTGATGATATGATTACTAAGTTTACTAAAATCACAAATGCTCTTGCTTCTCTAGGTGATGAAATTAACTACGACCAAAAGGTGCGTAAGGTGATTCGTGCACTCCCTTCATCATGGGAAATCAAAGCTACCACCTTAAAGGAATTGAACGACAAAGACGAGATGGAGCTCATAAGTCTTATTGGTAACCTTAAGACTCATGACATGGAGAAAAAGACTAGAGAAGAAGTAGCGCCTCAAAAGAAAAAGTCTATGCTTTCAAGTCTACCTCCACCATCTACGATGATGAAGAAGATGAAGAAGATGATGAAGAGCTATCTCTTCTCGTGAGAAATGTAAAAGAATGTACCACAAGAATAAGCTCAACCATAGAAGGTGATGGGAAGGGAAGGAGGAGAAGAAGATCACATGCTACAACTGTCGGAAACCTGGACACATCATGGTCGATTGTCTAGATTTCAAGAACAAGATATCTTCCTCCATGAAGCAAAAGAAGTCGTTTGTAAAGAAGGCATTCAAAGCCACTTGGGATTCGGAAAGTGAATCCGAAGATGAAGTTAACACGGCTAACATGTGTTTCATGGCAAACACACCTAAGGTAACTTCCAAACCATCTTATGATTATATTGAGATAAGCAAAGAAGTGTTATTACAAGCTTTCATTGAACTTTCAGAAAGTTGTGATTCTAAGAAGGAATATTGTTTAAGATTGAAAAAGGAAAATGAAATGCTTAAAAACCAAATTGTTATTTCTTTAAAAGAAAAGAATGAATTATCTTCCACTATTATTTCAACACAAAGAGATTTTGATGCCTATAGAGTTGCATGCAAAGCTAAATATCCTAAAATTGATGAAAATGAGATTTCTATGTTAAAAATTAGAATAAATGATTTGGAAAATATTTTAAAAGAATGTGCATTTAATAATACTAAATTAGAAGAAATGTTTTCAAAGAAACACATGCACACTTCACATGTTAAACATGAAAATCATCTCATGCTAAAACTCCACATGTTCATCATGCCAACACATCACATGTCAATCATGCTAAAACACCACATGCTCACAAATCACATGTTCATAAACCACATTCTCATTATGCTTTTAAATGTGGAAGAATTTATAAATGTACTTATTGTGGCCAGAATGGTCATTTAGCCAAATTTTGTTATGATCATATAAATAGTATTAATAATTATGTTTGGGTTTGAAACACTAACGTATTAGGACCCAAGAAAATATGGGTACCAAAATCCACTCCTAATCTATTTGATGTAGGTGTGGGCTATCACATGACGTGAGAGATGTTAAGTGCCTTGAGGTGAATGTGTTCCGAGCTAAACGGTGACTATTTGGATGCATCACTTTTAAGGGGAGTTTGGTAGAAGGACCACCATGATTAGGAGATATAGAGATGTGCCCTCTTGGTTTTGGTAACGATCTCTAACTCTTCATTTAGTTTACATGCTTTCATATTAGTAATTTTTAGCATGTCATGTTTTAATGATTATTATGTTAAATGTCATGTTAATTAGACTTGTGACATACACATATAGTAATTGAGATACACCCATGTTCATATGAATTCATATTTTGTGTTCTCACTTTATTTTAACTATTGTGTATATCCTTACTTTAAGACTTGTACATTTAGCCTAATGATCATATTGATTTATATTTTGTTTTATGATTCATGTTTTGATTACATGTTTAAATGTAACCTTCATTAAAACTTGTGTATAAACTTGTACAACTAATGAACCATAATTGATTCTTATATGTTTGTGCTTAAATGTTCATTTGTACCCATTAGATGTACTAGTATAGCCTAGTTTTGATGATAAGTGTATTTCAACTTGTATTCCCCATTTTGTACATATTTTTCATGTAAATGTATTTAGTTTCATGTATATGTTAATTTTGTTTAAAACTTTAGATATACATGTATACCCTTGAGTCATTTGCTTTTCTTGCAAATCTTTATTATGGACTCATTTGTGTTTAGGGATGCGTATGTATACCTTAGATTTAGACAAAACATACATATGACTTGAAGTTGGAATTATTTTGGTAAAAATTAAAGATTCATATTTTTCTTGTTTATAAAGGAATTTCATATTCAGCTTTATTGCCTATTCTCATGATTTTGTGATTACATGATTCTTACACTCACATTATTCTTATTTATTCATGATTTTTGTTTTATAAGCATATATGTGCTTTATAGACTTGAGTATTAATTATTATATTTTCATGTCTTCATGGTATATATGATTTGTTTCATAATTTGAAGGATTTCATATTAGTTTTTTTTAAAACTAGTTTCGTATTCTTCAATTGGTAGAGTTTTCAAACTATACCTATTTATTCTCAAATCCTATATTTTTTTGAAAATCCCTACTTTTAAGGGCAGTTGAATGGGTGACCATGCCTTGTATACCCTTCTTGAATATCTTTTAAACTTGTGCATGATAAGGGTGGTACGTATGAGTTATACACTTGATCCTTATTGTATTTCTATGGTATCAAAATTGATATTTCATATGTTTGTATACTCATATGTGTTTTCTATATATGTATGCCTCATATTTTAATTGGTATATCCATAAATACATATATATGATTTGATTGTGCTTGTTTCACATGTCTTCACATTTTTTTGAAAAAGCATAAATAATATTTGCTAAGCTTGATTTAGTTCATCATGTCAATTATTTTTAAGTAGTATCTATTACAAGATTATGCATTGTTTCTTTTTGTATTTCATAAAGGGGGAGAAATTCTTGTTTTTAAATCAGTTTTTATGTAAATTTGGTATTGGTTGTATTTTCAATTTGTATCAATCTTCACTTTCAAATTGATATCTTACTCTCACTCTTTATGATGAAAAATACTTTATTTTAATATATGCTAACATTTTTCAATACTGGTATCAATAATCTTAAATTGATATTATTCTCAATTTGGTATCTTTATTGCAAAATGAGTTGTGTTTACCTAAAAATTTGTTTTTAATTTCAATGGTATCAAAATTTACAATATATTTCAATTGGTATCAAGAATGTAAAATGTTTCATTTTTAGTTGGTATCAAGAATTTACAAGATATTTTCAATTGGTACAAAAAACATAACATGTTTTACCTTCATTGATTTCAAAATTTATTTTGTGGACTTTAAGAAAAATTTATAAATTTGTTCTAAAGTGGTTTCATAATGTTTTGATATATATAGCTTATATGCAAGGGAAGCTTAACATCTTCTCTATATATTGATTCATGTTGAGTGTGCTTTTCATATTGAAGTGCTTGACATCTCTTTGGTATGTAGTACACGTGTGTAGGAGAAGCTTAACATCTCCTCTTTGTAAGTTCACCTAGAGGGGGGGTGAATAGGTGATGGCTAATCTAATGGTCACTTAATGGTAAATTATGCAAATAATTCGGAAGCTATAACAAATATGACCAAATTAAATCTTCTTTTAATTAAACACTTATGTATAACTTAAGAGTGTTGCCGAATTCCCTTTACAGGGCTCTGGACAAGCTCCTCTAGATTCCCCTTGAATGGGTTGAGGTGCCGTGTTGGCTCTCTTGGTTGAATACTAGTGTTAACAACAATCCCCAAGTATAGCAATTATGAGCACAAGGGAATATATCAAGCATGTAAATGATAAAGACAATTATTGAATGCAAGATATAAAAGAGACAAAGAGAGAGAGAGAGAGAGAGAGAGATAGAGTAAGCAATCGCAAACACAAAGGTATGTTTCGAGGTTCGAGCACACTTGCTCTACATCCCGCCTTCGACACACGAAGGATTCCACTATGCAAGATCCCAATGGATCTCTCCTCGGTGCCGCAACACCTACAAGCCCTCGGACTCCCTAGTCCCGTACACACCGCAAGCCCACCGGCTCGCCGAGGCCGCACCTCGTACAACAAGTCCGCACCCGAACTCGAAACAACGACGAGCACACTTGCCCGTCTCCTCAAAGAACAAAGAAAAGATCTTTGGTGATCACAACACTTTGATCACCTAAAGAGCTCTCACTACAACACACCTATAGGATGTATAATCAATGGTTGCTCAAGTGTGGTGTGAGAAAATCAAGGATGTGAAAGGTGGAGGAAAACTCAAAGACTTTCTTTAACACTCTTGATAAAACTTCCCTTAAGATAGGAAATATTGGCACTCTATTTTGTGGAGAAAACTTCTGAAAATGACTAGAAAAACTGGCTCTAAGTCTCCCAAAAATCTTGGCTCAAAACAATGACCAAACCCCCTTTTATAGAGGTCAGAAAAATGTGACCGTTGGGGTCTGTCAGAGCTGCCGGTCGACCGCCAACGGTCGAAAATCCGACCGTTGGAGCTCCGGTCGACCGCCCGGTCGACCCAGAAAACCCGAGAGCAGAACTCTCTGCAGCGGTCGACCGTCCGGTCGACCGGACCACTGTGCTGCACAGACATGCACAAGCCTGTGCACGTCGGTCGACCGTGGGTCGACCGGCCATGGTGCGGTCGACCGCTCGGTCGACCGGACCGGCCTGTCAGCCACTTCCAGGTCTGAAAAACTGGTTTAAAAATATTTTTAAAATCTTTAACACTTATAAAAATTCCATAAACTTGTTTAATCATTCTATATTGAAAACCAAACTTGTGACAAAAATTTTCAAGACAATATCAACATATTCATATCATTTCAGCGTCTTGCAAATTTTATCAAAAATCAAAACATGTATTTTTCAAACTTGGTTTTCATAGCTTCACAAAATATAAAAACAAGATATTGATTTCATTTTAAAGCATAGTGTGTATGGATATGATCCACTACACAATCATAATGTAATATCTATGTTTTGTCATAAAGCTCTAAACTTGATTTTGGATAAAAGATATGTATATATAAAAATACCAAAATCCAAATAGTATTTTGTCACAAAGAAAAATCTTTTCTAACTACAAAATCTTTTATGAAAAGACAAGTAAACCAAGAGTGTGTGTGCATGGTATATACTTGAGCAATCCACCAACTATCTATCCTTTACATTTTTAACTAAAACATAAAAATCTTATTCCTAGACACAAGTCTTGATCTTGAAGCCTTCCCTTGAAGTCTTCTCATCTTCTTAACTTGGTCCAAGCTTGATCCAAAAGTTCCTTGGATCACACCGTGCTAGCTCCAAAACTTGACATTTTATCCTTTGTTGAGCTATGCACCTACTAAGATCTTGATAATGAATCTGTCACTAATTAAACACAAGATCATTAGTAAACATAACTTCATGAGTTGATCATCATCAAAACTAGGGTGATAGGCCTTTGGGCCAACACTCTTATATATTGTATATTATACTTTATGTACTTAAGGTCTAGTCATCTCTTTTCATGTAATGCATGTATGCAGGGGGAGTAACTTAACGTCTCTCCTCTTCATGAATGTATATCGCATATACATCTTTGTTGCTCGTTTTTACTTAACCCCTTTGTTAATGAATTGACAAAATGGGGGAGAGAATTTTGAGTTTTTATATGCATGCTTTAATCCTTGTTTATGCATATATGAGTTTTTATATGCATGCTTTAATCCATGTTTATGCATATACATTTGTGTTTACCTTATACACTTCATTGAATATCCTTATTGTTTATGCTATGCATGAGTTGAGGAGGTGCTTATATGAAGCTCAACTTTAATCCATGCATATATAACTCTATGAGTTTTGTCATCATCAAAAAGGGGGAGATTGTTGGCCAAAGGCCCATAACTCTAGTTTTGATAATGATTAACTCATGTAGTTATAGTCTATTAATGATCTTATGCTTATTTAGTTTCAATTATCTATCAAGATCTTAGTAGGTGTGTAGCTTCAACAAAGGTGTTTTGGAGCTTACACGTGTTGATTCAAGAGCTTGCGCATCAAGATCACATCTAGCACTCGGTTGGAGTCTAACTCGTTGGATCGTGTTTGGATCGAGTCGACTTGGAGATAGAGTTCTACAAAAGGCTTCGGTTTGTGTTGTTTAGATCTTGTGTAAGATAGATAGTGATGATATGCTCAAGTTCACACACACACTAGTTTCTAAATGTTTGTTTTTCATTTAACCGGATTTGGATTTCATATAAAAAACATAGATATAATATCTGTCATGTGTATTGGATTTTATCCATACACTCTATGCTTCAAAAAGAGTTTCAATATCTTGTTTTTGTATCTATACATGTTTGGAGAAAACGATTTTTCATTTCAAAATACAAGTTTTGGAAAATACGGTTTTCAGTTTTAAGCTTAACTTCTAAATCACAAAAATGGTTCAAAATGTTTGTAATTTGTGTTGAACTTTGATCAAACATATTTGCACTTCAAAGTATTTTATAGAACTTATTTTTGTGAAATTAATATGAATTTATGGGATTTTAATTGAATCAAAAAGATCAAGATTTTTGTCCTATAATATCAGTCTGTTTTGTGCTGGTGGTCGACCAGGCCAGGCGTCGGGTCGACCGGGTCGATCGACCGATGTGCACAAGAGCGTGCACGTTTCCAGCCTCTTAGGCCGGTCGACCGCACGGTCGACCGACTGAAGTTCCTTTGCTCTCGGGTAAGGGCGGTCCACCGAAGGCTTGGACCGGTCGACCGGGCGGTCGACCGGTGTTGGAAACGGTCATATTTCGACCGTTGGCCGGTCGACCGGTAGGTCAAAATTGACCATATTTGCTGCCAACGGATATATTTTTTAAAAGCCTATAAATAGGGTTTTCTCTTAGCTGTTTTGCACGACAATTTTAAGAGCTTCTCTTCCAATCTTTCTGAGTGTTTTTGCAGCAAATTCAAAAGAAGTTTTGGCTAAAAGTTTTGATTTGTGTGTTTAAGGGTTGGAAAGCAAAGAAAAGAGTCTTTTGGGAAATGGGTTTTTGGTTATATTCTTGATATATATCTAGTATTTTCCTAAGAGTTTTTCTTTAAGATTTCATCTTCCAAACTCCTTGGTTTTTCTCACAACTTAAGTTATTACATCTATCCTATCATTAGGATCCTTTTGTTGGTGAGAAAGAGTAGTTTGTGGTCTTTTGATCACCAAGTGATTATTGTACTTGTGGCTACACTACCTCTAGATTAGAGGAGTGTGATTGAGGAGTTGGGTACTCCCTAGTGATTGTAATCCTTTGTGATATTTTAGTGGATTAGAAATCCTTCTGGGTGAAGGTAGGGACGTAGAGCTAGGTGCTCGAGCCTCGAAACAAATCTCTGTATTTGTGATTGGTTTACTTGCGTTGTTTACTTTCTATTCATTCATTCTTATATTGTCGATCTATACTCTCACAATAAGATTGCATTGTGCACCTCAAACTTTTATTTAGAGGAATCACGAGAAAGGAGTTCAGAGCCCTTCACGGGGTATCCGGCTTCTAATCTTGTTTTGAGTGATCGTTGCATCATTCATTTTTAAATTGTGCATTGATTAGCATTTCACCTCTTCACCCCCCTCTAGGTGATTCACGATCCCCCTGCTAGCTGTAATACCAAGCCCGGGCTCCTTCAAATAGGTCCCCTTTGAAGTGAAGGCGTGAATTTGGGTTGCCAATGTACAGCTGATCATACCCAAATTGTCGGGCAAACTGATAAGGCATATGAGGCTCCAGCGTGCAGGAGTTCCCTTACCGAAACACCAATACCCGGGCTAGATGTGATCAGCTACCAAAGGCACTGGAGGATAACCGAGTGAAGCCATCTGGGGTTTCAGAATCTGCAAATTTGTCCCCGTAAAATGCATCATGAATCTCGAGGAAACACCTATCCAGCTAATAGTTGTTCCCATTTAGAATCGTCTTTTGAATAAAGTGAAATCACCTAGAGGGGGTGAATAGGTGATGGCTATACTAAGTGGCAAATAATACGAATAAAAACTAATTAACAATAAACAACAATAACATTAAAACTTGCAAGGAAGTAACCAAATAATAGTGCAAGTAAAGGAGAGAGAGAGTTTAGAGATAAGTTGACAATCGCAAACACGAGAATATGTTTCGAGGTTCGAGCCACTGCTCTACGTCCTCGCCTTCAACATGATGAAGGATTTCCACTATGCTTGATCCCACTGGATCATCAATACAAGTTCTCACTAGAACTCTTCGGACACACTTGTCCTCTCTCACGGTGCCGCAACACCGACTTAGAGCTCACTAGCTCGCTTGAGGCTGCAATCTCTACAACTTCTCAATATGAAGAAACGGTGATCAACACTTGACCACAAACAAATCTCACATGCACAATCCTATAACCAAGATGAGGAGATGAACTTTAGGGATTGTGTGGTGCTAAAACAAGTAGAGAAGTGGAAGAGAAAGCTTCAAGCTAAAACACAAAGGATTGAGAATTTGGCTCAAGAAAATTCTTTTTGCTAAAAGGCTAACTTTGAGAAATTTTAATTTTACTCTTGTAAATGTTGTATTTAAGTTGTAAAATACTCCCACTATTTATAGGGATGAAAACAGGGTTAAATAAGCCAAAATATTCGTTGGGAGAAGCCACAACAAAAGACAAACCAAAAAAATAGCCGTTGGAATCTGTCAGCAGATTCTGACTGCTGTCAGTCGACCAGGCCGGTCGACCGCCAACGGTCGGATTTCTGACCGTTGGGAAAACGGTCGACCGGCCGGTCGACCGAAGTCCCAAACAGAGAGTGACCACTCTCTGTCGGTCGACCGGAACAAACAGAGAGCTCTGCTCTACCTGTTGGTCGACCGGGACGGTCGACCGATGTGCACAATGCACATTGGTGCATGTCGGTCGACCTCCCGGTCGACCGACAGAGCAGCCTGCTCTGCCAGCGGTCGACCGTTCGGTCGACCGGACTAGGCCAAAAGTCAGGTTTTTGAAAACTTTTTGAAGTCTAAATTTTTCGATAAAATTTTCTTTAGACGGGTA
The DNA here is from genome assembly GCA_038442645.1 of Agave tequilana. NCBI lineage: Eukaryota > Viridiplantae > Streptophyta > Magnoliopsida > Asparagales > Asparagaceae > Agave > Agave tequilana. The sequence goes on along the minus strand of JAVJIF010004292.1, from coordinate 146 downwards.
GATACAAAATAGAGTTCTATGGCTAAGAAAGATCATAGTGCGTACATAGATCAACACCAAAACAATTTGAACTATATTTTGATAAAAATTATTTTCTAAACTTAAAAACCGTTTTTCCAAAAACTTGTTTTTCCAAAAACGAATTT